>VYXC01008786.1:163463-227028 GCA_013397175.1 Platysteira castanea
TAATTTTTAAGCCCATTCCAAGTTGTTTTGGGGTATGGTTCATGATTTTTTAAATGCCAGTGGTTGGCAGTGTAGATGATTATTGAAAAGGGTTGATGGAAGATACTAAAAATCTTATATTCTAGCAAAGATATCGATGGCTCCTGGTCCAGCCTGAGGAAAGTTTCCTTAGAGCCTATCTGGCAAAGCCCATGGAAAATGCTTTCTTCCCTCTCCAGCTGGCTCAAGGACTCCATTTCATCCTAGAAAATTGTAGCTTGGCCTCATTTATTCACATTTGTCACATCTTGCCTACATTAAAGCAACATGATATTTGGGCATAAAAACTTCAACACCTAAGTCCAAAAGGTACATAATAACACATGTTAACTTACATTACACAAATCACTGCAAACACATTTTATTTTTCTGCTGCTCCATGCTTTATTGTTCAATTTATGTACATTAAAATATCAAGTGAAATAAAAGGATGAAGATAGTTTTCTTCTTTGGCACAACTGAATTTTCTAACTTCCTTAAACATAAGTGGAGCTTCATTTTTCAGAAGATTTCAGGCAATTCCAGAGTCATAAAACAGCAGCCACAGAAAAAAACCAACAGGATTTCATATTCTTCAGTCAAATGTGTGTTCAGAAACCTGACACAGAAGTCAGCCTGTGCAGAGATGGCAGTGGGGCAATGTAGTCATTATTTTGGGAAATGGAGCAGACACTGACAAAAAGCATAGGTTGCACCAGCAGGACAAAATGATTTACTGTCTGTGGCCATTGCACTTACTAGATCTTAAGAGAATTAAAGTTTCAGAAATTCCACTTCTGAGAATAAACCTCAGATATAATACAGAAACAGCATTTGTATCTCCAGCAAGCAAGCTCTTTAAAGCTTAGTGTGCAAACACCAGCTTAAGTAGAAATTAATATAAATAATAATAATACTGCATTAAAAAAAACCAGATTAGCAATGATCACCTGACTCTTGCTGCATGTTTACACAGGAATGCAAGGAGCCAACGTCATCCCTTCCTCTCCTGTGCTGGCTAGTATTATAAGTATTTAGGTCAGTGATGAGAAAGGAGGTGAGATGCAGTTGGAGTGGATGGAAATTAAACATTTAACAGCAAGTCTTATGTCTCATTGCCATTATTTTTATCAATGTAGAGCCACACTTGAAGGGACTTATAAAAGACCAGAATGATATTTAAGCCAAAGAGCTTATGTTCTAAGTTACAATAAAAAGTGAGCTTTCGAATGTGTCATGGATACTGAGGAAAGAGGTCTGAGAAAACAGGATACACGTGTCATGTGTACAGGTACCTCGGCTTGTGCCCCATGTCCAACACCTGGAGTGTGGCCTGTGCTAAATGCCATGTTCAAGCTGCACAGCTTCTGGCTCTGCCCAGCCCTGGAGTCCGGATCTTTCTGATGACACAATGCAGAAGAATGCTGAGCAGCAATTTTAAAGCAGGGAAGTGGCCTACCTGGGAACATCCACAGTTGGGTTCCTTTGGCTGAATGAAGCAGAAATGTCATGATCTTAAATCACCTCTGCTAAACTGTAACTCTGTGAAGGAATTTGTGGGGTGGAATGGAAAATGAAAGAAAATAAACAATATTTGGGTGCCAAGAGAAGATCAGGGAATTATTTCAAAAGGAGGAAGGAAAAGAAGCTCCTCAGCTTTTACCCTTACCCTGCAACTCCCAAGATTTGGACATCGAACTTGGGTGTTACAAAGGAGACAGAAATCCTTAGCATGACAAGCAGTAATTTACATAAATTTGATCTCCCAAGAGCTGACTTTGAGGAAATATTGCCACAACTATTTCTCATCTATGTTCACTGTAGAAACTGCATTCAGTGTTCCCAGGTAAAATGTAGCAATCCAAGACCATAATAAAGGGGATAAAAAAAAAAAGAAAACAAAAGCCATTAGATAGTAAAGTATGCACTTATGTATTTCATTCCTGAGTATTCAAAAGAAAATTGGAAAAAAATTATATATAGCTTTTGTTTTAATTTATATTTAGCACTGTTAGGTTTTCTTTGGCAATGTTTATTTGGCAAAACTTTATCAAGCCAGTCGCTCCACAAGCAAACCCCTTATCTTGAACACAGACCCAACTTCTTACTTCATTATTTTGTTCTCAGTAAGAAGATGGGCGTTTTTAGTTTGTTTTACATTTCACGTTGACCATACCATAACAGGTCTGTTTAACAGAGGGAAAAAAACTCAAGGAAAATATATTTTAAATGATACAATGAAGATTGTTCCCTTGGTGTCATTGAACAGTGGCCAACTGTACCATTCAGGGGTAAATACAGAGCTCTGACATTTAACTCTGATCTTAGGGACCAATGTTTTCAAAGAGTCACATGCTCAGTAACTGCAGCTCATTTGCAATTGTCTTTGAAGTTTTAATCTCAGTTCATGGTACTAAAGCACCATGAAGGTTTATTTTTAACTTGTTATATAAAATGTCTTAAAAAAAAAAAATAATTCAAGGAAACATCTCCAAGTATGAAATATGTCAAACTGAAAGCTGCTAATTGTGTAACTTGAGTATAGTGGGATTTTTTAAAGTTGGTTTTTTTGTTTTTTATGCAAGAGAAAAAGTGCTTCTAGCTTCATAGCAGTCTTCAGATTTTATTTTTAAGTTGTTGTAAGGGAACTAGGAATTTTGAATGTATCTATTGTGAAATATAAATAAGACTTGAACAGATGACCCTACCAAGCTTAATTTTCTCAATAACGCTCTGAAAAAAAATTATAGTGAAACTATAAAGAGAAAGGATAATGTACTATTACTGAATTGCTAGCACATTCCAGTATTTCAGTATTTGGTTTAGGGCACCCATTTTGCCTAACATCATATATATCTCAGAAAATGGATTTCACTTGGGATTGCTGTGGGATCAGGGTCTCAACGGAGCAAAGCCAGCTGCAACCTGCTGTGACAAGAATTACTGTGTGTTGCTGCCCAAACATGACCACATCTAACACTTCCCTTGAACTTCTGTAATGTGTAGCCACCACTACTGAAACATCTCACATCCTCTGCCTCCCACTCATCCCTGCTTGGCATCGCTCTTCCCCTTCATCTCTAACCTCACCAAGCAGTGTGTTTACAGTCACTACTGAGAATTTTCCTCCAAATCCATGTTAGATGTCTAAAACCGCCCTCTGCTGAAACTCCTTTCCCTGTTGCCTCAATTTCCTCACTGGCAAAGTTCACATTCCATCTTTGTTTGCTCCTCAAGAATCTTCAAATCAAGTCTTCCCTTGATCATCCAGTTTGCTGTCCTAGTCCTCTTACTTCTTTGGTTGTCTTTCTGCTTGTTTGTTGGGTTGGTTGTTTGGGGGGAGTTGTGGGAGGTTTTTGTTTGTTTTTTGGGTTTTTAAAATTCTTTTTCTTTAGAGTCTTTCATTCAGCCTCTAATTTTGGGAGTGGAGAATGGTTATGAAGGCACATGGGCCCCTGCTACCCTAACTTTAAGAAAATCTCACACACAATGCAAATTCAGAGCTGAGGTTTATGCTGCTAAGCTGTATCCAGCACATCTGGCTAGTAAGTCTGGCCAGTAAAACTGATTTTGTTCTTTTCAACACTACTTTCTAAGTGTCTAGTCAGCAGGGCTAGGACATGCTTGTTCTTTCTTTGCTACTCCTTTTCAGCTTCTCTGGACAGTAATTTAGTATATATCCCAAATACCATGCTTATCGCTCTTGTGGAAGTTATAATTAAATTTGTAGATTTTCTACGTGTATCTTCTTAAAGACAAAGCCTTTTTTACGTATTCAAACAATTAAGAATTTTTACCCAGTGTTTCATCCTCTTGGTCTTTGATTATGGCAACATTTCATGACAAAGGCAAGCCTTCCATTTTCCTAGGCTGTTATTTAGACTGAGTATTTTTTTTTTTAGAAATCCTTCCCCTAACTACATTGTTTACCACCCAGGCCCTTCATGGTCTAGCCCCCACACTACTTTTTCAGAGTGTCAGCTCCCAACACCAGCCAGCGAACAACATCCATGCCCATCATTCATTTGTTGCACCCTCAAACACTTTCTCTCATGCTACCCTTCATGCTTGGGAGCTCTCCATAAACATCCACCTTCAAACCCATTTGCTGCAAGGTCTCTGAAAGGCCTGGCAGCAGTGAGGTTGGTGGTGCTGGCAACACTTCTCATCACACTGACTTACAGTTTCCTGCTACTCCCTCATCTGTCTGTATCAATTTGCTGTGGTGTTTTAGCTTTTGATTCAAAACTTGATATATCCATCAGCAACTTTTTGTTCTGATTTTGTCCAGCACACAGCACAGCTGGGACATGGTTCATAGCAATTCAAATAATAGGGACAGAACACAGCTTTTTTCTATCTCTGAGAACAAGTTTCAGTTCTATTTCATAGATTGCCTATGAGTTTATAAGCATCCTATTATCAGGTTACAGAACACACATGCTAACATCTCCAGGCATGGAAAACAGACTGAAGCTTCTGGCTCTCAATCCAGCTTTGTATCTTGGTAAACCATCCTAACTTGTTACATTTGTAGGACTGTCAGTGAAAGTTGTAAGGTTCCAAATGGTGCAGATTGAGATGAACACGTGTATCAGTCATTGAGGGATGGGCTCAAAGGTCTCCATCTCAGCAGAGTTCTTAACTAACATCGTGCTCTACATCTACATGATAAAAACTGTCAAGCAGCAACTTGGTGGTGAAACACACTCAACAGAAGTAAGATTTCCCCGAGATAAGCTTTGCTCAAGAAAACTACCTAAACTGGAATCATCAGATTTATTTTACAGTTGATTAGGCCACATTCTCTCAATGGATATGAGCATTTTCAGGTCAAAATGAAAGTTAAAGTTTGACCTTCTCTTTCTTTTTACCATTTTGAAACACAAAATCTCATGAAGATATGAGCAGCCTTAGCTATTACGCAAGAGACAGAAGAGAGAGCAGCAGTGAGAGTATATCAGTTATTTCTAACAAGTGCATCAGCCTACTTCCTTGTTACAAAGAGATTCAACAAGATTAAAGTTAACTGAAGTTTCCCAAACACTTCGACCCAAGCTGCAGCATTAACTCAGTTTTCATCATTTCTTCCTAAAATCTAAGAGCATTTTGCTATTTAATTATGTACATGAACAAAGTTAATTGCATTTTTAACTCTTATTAACATGTAATTTACTCTGAAATTTGAGGATACTAAGGCTTAGCTTTACTTTTCATATTCTAAGAATATGAAATAAAATGGAATATTTGTGAGGACAGGCATTTTCAATTTGAGTTTTGTATATAAGAAATTCAATCACGTCAGGCAAAAAAATGGGTTAAAAATGTACTCATAGCACAGTGTTTTCCTTCAGGAGTTTATATCTCTTAGAAAGGTAGACCTAATAGCTGTAAATCTGGTGAAGAAGTTAATTATGAGGGAAAAGGGCCAAAAAGTTAGGAAGAGAAGAAGAAATATCATTGATTTGACGACGATGGCTGCCAGAAACAGCTTGCAAATCATGGAACTATGTGGGGACGAAAAGTTGACTCTAAATTATGGTGAGACTGGGTCTCTCTAAATCACTGTGGAGTAAAATTATTTCAGTAGATCTTTAATTTTCAGTTATTGAAAGTCAACATCATGGCAAATAGTTGCAATGTTTTACAGCAGACCATCATGAAAGTATTTTATTTTTCACTTCCCAAAAATGTATGAAATTTTCAAACACAGGTGAAAATCAATCATCTCACCAATCATACAAAAAGCAGCTCCCTTCCCAGGTGAGGTGTGGATTCACAGGATAATGAAGGACATGCTCAAAGTCATCTGCTCAGAATATCTTGTACTTGTAGTGCCAAGGACTCCCAAGTGCTGGACCAGTCATAAAAATGTTTTACTTTAGCAGAGCCAGCAGCAGAACAATAAGAAAGGAATATTCACTAAAATCAGAAACCCCTTTCATGATTTACCTCCCTCTCTCCACCCCTCCCCCACATCCCACTCCAACATCACTTTCTGAATACAAAATTTCATTCTTGGTCAGGTAACTGTGGGCTCTTGCACCAAAATAATCAGTAGCATCCTGATAAAGTTTTTGCAGTACCACATAGGACAAAATTCCTTCTGCTTTTCACTTTCTATCTCCAGACAGACAGAAACCCACCTAGAACTATGTCTCTATTCCCCGAAACAGCAATAAATACTAAGCATGAAGGTGAGAACAAAGTTTTGCTTTTTCCCAGAGCATAGACAAATGTCTCAGGTGCATGCAAGCACTGGCTGTTTGGAGCCCAAAATCTGTCCTGAGAACATGGCCCTATCTTTTACAAAATTTCCCTTGTGTATCCAACCAGTGAAATGCTGAAGATAGCAATGCTGTCCACCTTCAAGATTCAGCTTTGACCCAGAGAGAGGGGATTTACTCTGCTAGGGAATAAAATGGGGCCAACACAAAAGCTCAAAATTTTCCCATGATTTTTCAGATTGTCTGTTGCCATATACTCCAGCTCCTTCCAGACTCTGACTGGATTGGTCTCAAGGATAAAACACAGGAATAGCATTCACAAGGAAACATTTCCAGTATTATTTTGGCTGTGGTCACCCTTTCTTAGAGGTAGAGAAGCAAGAATATGCCAAATTCCTTTGGCCTTTTTGGACATCTGAAATGCTACTAGCTCTAAACAACAGAATTAGGAGCCGAATCTGGCATGTCTTAGTCATGTTAACCTGGCAAAATGTCCCTGGCTTGCTCTAGAACAACCTCTCAAGCCAAGCAGAAAGCTAAGTCTTTGTTTTTGCTTAGTCCTTGACCAGATTGGTTGGCCAGATTGGCATGACAATGCCAACAGAGTGTTTTGGAGACATATATACTGCCCAGATTGGGAAAAAGTGACCTTCAGATATCTTCGATCAGCTTTAATGTGGGAACAATTCCTAGTTGCTTTGAGATAGGACTCAGTTTTGACTTGTAACTAGAGCTATGCAAATGATTTTGGCTCAATAGGTTCAAGCTCTAATTTTTTATCCTTTTAACTCTCTTTATTTTAATCTTCTTTCTTTTTTCTTTTTTTAAATAGAAACCATTCATATCCTAAAGGTTTGATGTAAAAATGAGAGATACTAAGAATAGCAATTTTTTTTTTTACTTTTTTTTGGTTGTTTCAGTTTTGTTCACCAAATTAAAAAATAGTTTTTACATTTTGTCAGAGAATTTATTATTGTCCAAAATTATTCTGTTTTAATTTTGCATATTTCCAAAGATAATGTCCCCTTCTTTTCCTGAATTCTACATTGTTTTCAGAAGAGGACAGGTGTTGTATTATTAAAGATGATACTGCAAAAACTAAAGGTCTGCTGGTAATTCTCAGGCACTGTCAAAGCCATGAGCACAATTTCTTTATATTACTACTCTCAGTGACACCATCTTTACATTTATAGATTTACATACAACTCACAAAGAATCAGATAATACAGACTATTTAGACAGCAAAATAGAGAAGGAAAAATTAAATCTCTGTTTTTCAGAAGAGCAAGCCGCTGTGCAAAAACTCAAGAGGGGCTTAGAAATAAGCAAAAAACTTGGTATCTGAACACAGAAATGACCATTTGTCTTCAAAATATGTACTGGAACCTCAAGGTAGGAGAACTCATTTTCACAATCCATAGTATACTTCCTAGCAACCAGATCAGGATGGTAATGTATATTAAAGGGCAACAGGATAATCTTTTGCCCTATTTTAAGTCCAAGTTGAGGCATTCTAAAGCTGCTGATACTTTGGGGGATTTTTTGTTTGTTTGTTTGTTGATTGACTAATTTTTGGCATTTGGGGTTTTTTTAATGAAAGCCCAAAAAATTGCACAAAAGAAATTCTGTGCACAAAAAGAAGACAAAAAATTACTAGGATGTGCAAAAGCAAAATAATAGGGCAATACTGGCAAAACTTATTACCGTCTACCAAGTCCCTTCCCTTAACTGAAACTTTGCAGTGTTTTAGTTCCCCCTCTACTTTATGTAAAAATATGAAGAAGGAATGGCCCTAACTAGATCATACTCTTCCCTCTCCTGGATATAAGGACTCTTCAAAGAGGATAACCATAATGCAAAATGAGGTTATTCTGGATCCAGTTCAAGGGAATGAGCCAAGCATGATTAGCACCATAAGGCTGCATCTACAGAACATCTTGTACAAATAGTATTAGAAATATTAAGTCAAGAGGACACAATGCGTACAAGAAAATACAAGCACGGTGATTTTAGGGGAGCTGACATTGATGGGAAGTACTACAGAACATATTGATTCAAATTTCATGACACTATTACAGATACGCATAATAAAATTCCATAGGTCACATCTACTTCCCCAGATTTGGAAATGCCTACAAAAGCAACAACAACAAACAAACAAACAAAACAAACCCAAAACAAACAACAAACAAACAACAACAAACAAAAACAACAAACCCAACAAAAAAAACCTAAACCAAAACAGGAGAGGAGAATCAGTCACCAATAATGCTGAAAGGACAGAGGTTCTCAACCTCTTTCTTCACTTTTTTACCAGCACTGTTGGGCCCTCGGCCTTCAGAACAAAACCTCAGGCTGACGCAAACACAAATCCACCATCACTGAAGGAAGACTTGGTTTATGAACTGTCACAGGAGCTTGACCCTGAAAAAAAGAAGATGGAGACTCCCTATTTTCAGGGAGACACATGGAAAAGATGAGGCATAATGGATACAAGTTACTTCTGGGGAGATTCTGACTGGACACAAGAGAAAATTTTTTCACAATGTGAACAACAATCTGTTGGAAATCCAGGAAAGTGATGGATTCTCCAACATTGGAAGCTTTTAAGATTCAGTAGGACAGGGTGTGGAGTCAATATGTCTGTGGTTTTTCCAAGAAAGTTTGAACCAAAGGATCCTTGAGGTTCTTCCCAACCGGGTGTTCTCTGAATCCATGGAGGAAAAAAAAAAAAAAGGAAAAAAAACCCAGAAAATATTACACAGGGTTTAACAGAAATATTGCCATTTGCAAGAAGCCATAGTTGAAGAGCTTGCCGTTTGTTTTAGTACACTGTGATGTTCACTGTGTTTGAAATCAAAGAGTGTTGGGGTGCCCCCCTGGGGGATGGGCCATGGAAGCTGAAGCATGGTCTGCTGGGTTTCCCAGCTCCCTGGTGTTATCCTGTTCGTTATTGGTTATAGGTGTTTTCCCCACCCCAAAAACTGTGGTTTGTCCCATGATTCCTGGGTCTTCGGGTAGAGTTTGTGCCTGACCTGGCTGCCATGTGGCTGGTCTGTGTCTCTCCTGGCTGCCATGCGGTCAGAGAAATAAAACATCCATGAATATCTACCAAAAATATTGTTCCTGATTCTTTCTACGGTCCAAGGCTGTCTTCAGGGGGGGTGCAGGCCACAACCGGACTGCAACAAAAGAGCATTATTTCTAAGGAGTTGCAAAACTTATCTAGTTTCCTAACTGATCTTTTAACTAAAATAATTCCTAAATACTTGAGAATTAAAAACAATTCTATATTACTGACAATTAAAACAACAATGTGGAGTTATGGACAAAAAGCAAAACTTCAAGGGAAGTCAAAGTATTATGTGCTGCATGCCAGTTATAGAAGAAGCCTGGTGTGACTTAGATGTAAAAGGATAACTACCTACCTGTTGATGGAGCTGATCTCCCAGGAATGGGTGGTTGAACACCCCTCAGAAAGCAAGTGAGTAGGAATGACCTGTTGCATCAGCATGAGACACTAACACCAACATGTCTTTTGGGAAGGATACATTCACCTAGCTTCAGCAATTGGACATGTAGTCTCAACCAGTCATCAGTGCACGGCGAGAAAGGGCTCCAGAGAAAAATTTATCCTCTCCTCAGATACCTACAAACATGTGCACAGACAGTCCCCCAAGAAGTTCTCTCCAAGGACTGACTGACTCCAAAGAAGTTCTCTCCAAGGAGTCAACGCTACCTGCTTAGACTGGGCGAGTCAGCTGGGACAGTCTCAGACTCTGCCAACTCTGCTTTATAACATATATGCCCTTTCCTCTACACCTTCTGGCTAGAAATGCTACCCACACAGANTAAGATTCAGTAGGACAGGGTGTGGAGTCAATATGTCTGTGGTTTTTCCAAGAAAGTTTGAACCAGAGGATCCTTGAGGTTCTTCCCAACCTGGTGTTCTCTGAATCCATGGAGGAAAAAAAAAAAAAAGGAAAAAAAACCCAGAAAATATTACACAGGGTTTAACAGAAATATTGCCATTTGCAAGAAGCCATAGTTGAAGAGCTTGCCGTTTGTTTTAGTACACTGTGATGTTCACTGTGTTTGAAATCAAAGAGTGTTGGGGTGCCCCCCTGGGGGATGGGCCATGGAAGCTGAAGCATGGTCTGCTGGGTTTCCCAGCTCCCTGGTGTTATCCTGTTCGTTATTGGTTATAGGTGTTTTCCCCACCCCAAAAACTGTGGTTTGTCCCATGATTCCTGGGTCTTCGGGTAGAGTTTGTGCCTGACCTGGCTGCCATGTGGCTGGTCTGTGTCTCTCCTGGCTGCCATGCGGTCAGAGAAATAAAACATCCATGAATATCTACCAAAAATATTGTTCCTGATTCTTTCTACGGTCCAAGGCTGTCTTCAGGGGGGGTGCAGGCCACAACCGGACTGCAACAAAAGAGCATTATTTCTAAGGAGTTGCAAAACTTATCTAGTTTCCTAACTGATCTTTTAACTAAAATAATTCCTAAATACTTGAGAATTAAAAACAATTCTATATTACTGACAATTAAAACAACAATGTGGAGTTATGGACAAAAAGCAAAACTTCAAGGGAAGTCAAAGTATTATGTGCTGCATGCCAGTTATAGAAGAAGCCTGGTGTGACTTAGATGTAAAAGGATAACTACCTACCTGTTGATGGAGCTGATCTCCCAGGAATGGGTGGTTGAACACCCCTCAGAAAGCAAGTGAGTAGGAATGACCTGTTGCATCAGCATGAGACACTAACACCAACATGTCTTTTGGGAAGGATACATTCACCTAGCTTCAGCAATTGGACATGTAGTCTCAACCAGTCATCAGTGCACGGCGAGAAAGGGCTCCAGAGAAAAATTTATCCTCTCCTCAGATACCTACAAACATGTGCACAGACAGTCCCCCAAGAAGTTCTCTCCAAGGACTGACTGACTCCAAAGAAGTTCTCTCCAAGGAGTCAACGCTACCTGCTTAGGCTGGGCGAGTCAGCTGGGACAGTCTCAGACTCTGCCAACTCTGCTTTATAACATATATGCCCTTTCCTCTACACCTTCTGGCTAGAAATGCTACCCACACAGAGCTTGCAGCCACACTTACCTTTCTTACCTTCTACCAATTCTGGCCTCCACCAGTAACTGCTGTAACACGTGCAAATGACAGTCTTTACACAGAAGCTACCAGAACCTCCATTTTATGTGTCTCACTCCACTTTGTACAAAATTACACTGTGTCAACATATATATTTCAGTCAAGCAAACCTATTAAAAATTAACATTGTTTTATCTATTGAATGAAAATATTTTGTACATTAAATGTTTAAATAGCCAGTGAAATTAGGTTCAACGTTTATACTAAGATGTTTTTAAAGCTTCAAACACAAACAATCATAATAAAAAATGTCCTTGTTTAATCTACAAAATAAGTACATTTGATTTTAATTATCTGGATAATGACCAAGCAAGCACATCAGGCACATCTCTTCCAACATATAATGAAAGGAACAGAGGAGCAAACAATGTCCCTGAGAATAGACCAACACATTCTGACTCTAAAGACGACTCCAGTAATGAAAATCTGTCTGCTGCAAATGACTCATCTTCTGAGGACTGCACTGAAGATGTTGAAATCCAGGATGATGCATGTGAAAATAAAATTATCAATATGAAGATGAGGAACAGCAGTCTGTCACTGAAGAGCTATTTAATAATAATGAAATTGAGGAAACAGCTAGCAGTACAGAAACAAATGAAAGCAGAGGAAATGCCAGTGATTATAGTGAATCAGTAAACATTTCTTTAAATGCAAGAGGAAGAGATGGAAGACAGTGAGGAAATACACTAGACAATGATGTTCCTTACTCAGTAATGAACTGGAAGGACTAAAAATGTTAAATTAGAAATAAATAAATAAATACAAACCCAACAAAAAACCTTGATGAATGAAGACTGTTAGCACATTACATTCAGATCTACACAACAATGTAGTGGCATTATTGCTATACCCAGATCCTGAGAGGGTCTGAAAAGAACGAACCAATGTGTAGGTCCTTAGGCCCTCTTGGGATCTGACTCTTCATTTCCACTGAAATCAAGACTCATATTGACCATACAAGGAAATAATTTTTAAAATCTTAATCTTCACATTAGCTGATGGTACTAGTAGCAGTACTAGTGAAAATGTACCTGATGTAACACCACCACAGGAAACTAATGATCATAATGAATCCACTTCTGCTGCTGAAGTACAAAGATGCTAGAACATACATCCGTTTAAAAACAAAACCAAACAACAAACAAACAAAACCTAAAAGCATATTTTTTTAATACAAACAAGTAATTTCATGACCAGTGTCTTCCTGCTTGATACATTTACTTGTGGTCCTTCTTTTTCCCTCTTTGAATACATTTTTTCATAAACAATCTTTAAAACAATAATCTGTTTCTATCCCTCATTTTCATACCTCCACAGAGATTTCCAAAGAATTTCACTTTATGCTATCTCTGTCTAATTGTCATTGTGCAATGGCCGATTAATCTTTCTTTCTTTTTCATCTAAAGAAAATAAGTTGTTAACTGGTATAAGACATCAGTTCCTGAAGCAGTTAATGCTCTGTCAGACCTATTTTAGAAGTTTTTAACTTGACCGTAAATGATCACCTTCATTTGATTTTAAATAGAATTATTATTTACAATATTCTGTTGGAGAATTTTAAGAGGCAAAACAACACAAAATTTTTACTGAATTTTTAACCAAATGTCTTATTCATAGCAATAATTTCATAGCAAGTGGTGGCTTAATCAGTGCTAAAATGTTGGGCCGTATTTTATTTTTTAGACAACAGGACAAAAAAATCATAAAAGGAAGTATTCTTTTACACAACACACAACTATATTGTGCAACTCAGGTGTTGCAGAAGCAACATCGAAACAAAGCCACATTAAAAAGTAACTTGTTTTAAAGCAATTACATTATAAAATGGAAGAAAAGTGTTTTAGAACTGTTAAACATTAATGTTGCAGACAAAACCAGCAACCGAAGACCCAACACATACATAAGACACTATGCTAATGGTGTCTAATGACACGCATTGAAAGGGTGTAAATACCAAAGAGAATTTGTTCTTGTTGTAAGGCAAGAATTTTATCTCCAGATGGAAAGGAGTAGGTTGGTATGTTGTTTTTGAGAGGAAAGAGAAGAGCTTTAGACTTTATCATGTTTTAGATATGAAAGTCAAGGCTCTGACTCAGCATAAGTAAGCAATGCACTAACAGTTAAAAGGGTCAAGAAAGGCTGAAAAGCTGAAGTTGTAATTGAGGATGTGTCTAACGGTGATCGAAGCAGCAAGGACAGCTAGAGGTGCAGAACCAACTTAGAAGCCAAACCTATGGAGACGGTCAGAAAAAGTGGAGATGAACAAAAGTTACAGTTGCAGGGGTAAACAATGTCACTGGACATAAATGAGAGATAGCGTGAGAATGAAGAGTCACAGCAGCCGCAAATGTGGCGTCCAACACACAGGTTTATATGTGGAGAAGGGAGATAAATGTTTACTGAGAGATATGTACAGGTACTTGATTTCAGAGAATATTACTTCTCCCCTAGGACAAGGAGATTAGAAAATAATACAAATGGATAGTAGAAACCACGTGGAGATTTCAAGAAGATGCTGAGAATCTACAGATAACAACAAATCCGTGAGGCCAAGACTGAAGATCTTATAAACTGGGAGTTTGAACAGATCATAAAATAGGATAGAGAAGACACAAGAAGCATTGCTACAAGAAAATGAGGAAAACTAAAACGAAGGCAGAGCCTGGCATGCACTTTTTTTTTTTTTTTTTTTTGGTAGGCTACTGTTGAAAGAGATAGATGTGGCACCAAAAGTCCACGGAGGAAATATCAAGCCTGTGATTAACAAAACTGACAGCTTTGGTTTAGTTCCCCTTCCCAAATAATGAAAATAAAAGGTAGCTGTCAGCTTCTTTACACTGTTGTCTGAAGTTCTGAGGGAGAAAACAATTTTTCCCTTTTCCTGAAAAATATTAAGAAGCAAAAATAGTCAGAATGAAACTCTTAATTAAATCTTTCAAAATCTGTATGCATCACATGAGAATGCAAAAATAACAGATTTGCTGTTTCTGGACAAGCGAAGAATTAGAGGGAAAAAAAGGATAGAGACTTGCACACTCCTGTATAGCAAAAGCACTGATGTAAATTGATGCTACCTGGTTACTGTGTGGGGAAGCATATTGTATTTCAGAGCATTATCTGTATCATAATTCAGGTCAAAGAACACATTTAAGGTATCTTTTATGATTCTTAGGCAAACTTAGATGTATAAAGAATGAGATGAGTAGTTTTTGATACTACAGATGTGTAAAAATCAAAGGAAAAGAGCTTCCATTCACTCCTTTGAGCTTTCAGAATGCCTTTAGGTCTTTCCATTAGAAGACAGAAGTCCTTCAGAAGGATCAGAAAACAATATTCCATTGGGAGCAATTTGATAGCTGTAATACAGTTGGCCTTTAAAAAAAAAAACCCCAAACTTTACTGATGAACAAATTTAATGCAAAAATGCTTAAGATAAAAAAAGCATTTTAGATCTCTTAGCTTTGCAAAGTCAAGCATACAAGTGTGTTTTATTTGAAATAATGCAAATTATCTTACATTATCTCACCATCTTGGCTATGTAACCTAGCACTCCAAGGGCTTGTCTGACTATTATAGACATAAGAATAGAACAGAAATATTGCCAGTGCTACCCCACAATTTTACAGAATGCAAGCAGACGAAAAATATTCATGGCACTGTTGAACACTGCTATTTAAACTAAGTACTCTTTACTATACAGAGGGCTCATGAAAAGACTGCAAAGCAATCCACACTTCGTATGTGTTTAAGCATAACCAGTATGTGTACCAGGAAAAAAGCATCAGTTCAGTAGTGCTGAGGCAGCTACCTGGTTTTAGGAACACAGGGCTAGAAGGGACCTAGGGTAGGTGCCAGCCCTTGGTGCTGACAGCTGTGGGCAGCAGACACTGGGTTCAAGGAGGTCTGCTGAACATCTGCTCCAAAACCACCACACCCAGGAGGGCACAGAGCAATTCCCTTCCCCATGTCATAAACCCTAGATCTAAAATGCAGCCCAAGATATAACGTGTCCAAGACAGAGGGTGAGATTCCCCAGGGTTCTGGGTCTCTCCAAAAACGAGGGACATGGTCAATTTAACTGCCTACCTACTCCTAGACACTCAGCTGCCAAACTTGTGCAGAGAGGTACAAAATAACCCATCTCTCACTGGAGTCTTGTTACTAGCAGGAAAAAAAAAAAATCTATTGTTGTTCTCAAATCCAGCAGTTGATTTGGCCCCAAATATTTTAAAGATACACAGAGTCCAAGTACAGAAGATATTTTAAACACCTTAAAAGTGGACTCTGCTCTATAGCTTTGATAGAGTTTTAGGTTGCATAAAAATTTAAATTTTAAAGGTTAAAATTTTAAAAAACCTCTCCTGTAGTAAGACACTGTTATTGCTCAGCACCTACTTTGAAGGTATGAAAGAAGCCGACTGTCTTGAGGAAAAAGAAGAAAGATCCTGCTAAGGTTTCTCAGCAGACATATTACACTGTTACTACTGTATCAGTTTTGTCTTTACTTTCCTTTGTTTCCTCCACAATAGTAGGACAGTTTTTCTGTCCTGAAATGTAAAAAGGAACCTCCTGAAAGTACTTTGCTGGGAACAGCTAATTCAATATTGCAGTTTCGTCTCTTTAGGCTTGGTACTGAAAAAAAGGATTTATCTCAGTTAACTTCAGCTATTGAAAAAATTAACTCTCTTACCTGAGGTGTCTATCCAGCACCTTCTCATTAACCATAAGGAAGAACAGCACATTCATAGGGTAAGTGACCCTAAAATAAATGCATAGGGTAGGTAAAAAAAGAGACTCTTGGAGAACAGTCTTTAGGAGGACAAAATTTTTGGCCATCTGCTGAGTACTGCTCGATGCCAGGGTCTTGCAGGGCATTTCCAAGTCTGAAGGGGTGGTGGGGAAGGGGAGTAACCCAGGGTCCCCCTCTGTCATATTGTTTTATTCAGACACACACGCACACGCACACACACACTTTCGTAGATGCAAACACAGGGTAGCTAATTGCGCTCATCAAACACAAGACTGCAAACGACTTTGACCATAATTGTTCAGCAATACATTACTGGGGGGAGATAAGGAGAACTGCTGTAACTGAATTTAAATGGAATTAACACCTGACTTTCGAACGCCTATGAAACACTGAGCAGCCTTCTGAATATCAATGAGGAACCATTTACCATCCCCTACCCCTCACAGACAAAGTTGTGCTCCTTCTCCTCTCACAGCCTAAGTCCAGTTGTTGGAAAAACAGGTAACCTTAGCATTCCCAGCTCCAGCAGTGAGTGTTGGAAGGGCACCAGCGTGGTGGTGAAAGTTGTTCTGGGATGGGTGGCTGTACAGATCGTTTATAAACATCTTGCTCTTCCCCCTATTTTTTTCCCTTTTATTTTCCTTTCTTTCCTTTTTTTTTCCTTTTCTTTCTCTCTCTCTCTCTCACACCCAGTACCCACTGGAAGTTTGGCATCAATGGCTGAGAAGTCAAGTCTGAAAACCTTAGTGCTGCTCCCTATTTAACTGCTGCCATCAAGACCACTGAAGTAGAATAGGAAGGGAAACAGGAATTTCCCCTTGGAAGCCTTGCTTTAGTGATCCTGCCATGACTGCACTTCAAAGAGAAGTTGTTCCTTCCCCTCCCAGGCCAACTTCCACCCTCAGCAACTCTACAGAGCAGCTGGGCTCATTAAAGCCCTAACAGCACAGGAAACGGCACAAAGAACTAAATGAAGTTAAGCATTTAATTTATTTATTTTGATGTATGAATTAAACAACATCGTCATAAATCTCATAGCAAATCCTGGCCACATCAGAAAAAGAAACCAGCAAACATTTCCGAGGGAAAATTGCAAGCCCCTTTAGTTGTCCAGATAAGAGTTTTTCTTTGTCAAACTTCATCCCAAAATCTGCTTTACAACAGGCTGATTTAGATCAAGGCAAAACTACAAAGAGGAAAATCCCAGTGGAGAAGAGGCCAGATCCTTTTTAAAACAACTGGGTTCCAAAGCCAGACAATAGGCTAACAAAAGGATGCTATCTCTTTAAATAGGAGTTTTAACTCATCCCTTTCTAATTATTCATGTAAATTAAATTCTACAAGTGAAGAAAAATTCATAAAAGTCGTACTTATTCATCTCAGAGGGAGATCTGGCATATGAATAGTGCCCATAACCTCGGAAGGTGAAATGTAGAAAATATCACAGGCAACTCCCACCTCAAGTTAACTGAACCAAAAAAAGGGAGAATCTTGATGTGAAGGAGACTTGAAGGAGATCCTCCCTAATCGCTTCTTAATAGACTCACAGTCCTGACACAGGAAACAAATCAGAAACTCTGAGGACATGTAATTGTTAATCAGTAGCATTCACTATCAAATTCAGTCAGAACTTAGAAGCACAGACAATGAACATTATCACACCAAAAAATAAGACTTATTGCTAAGGGTATTCACAGACTTCTATAGTGTACTAAAGCAAAAGCTCCAGCCTTGACAATGCCATTGTACTTCCATAGTTATTTATTTGCCTCCAGTGAAGAGAGGGTGGAAAAATCATTATCAGTTGTAATCAATATATTTCATAAGCAATTTTTTTCTGTAGGATTTAGCAATACTAGATTTATAGTTCTAACCTGTTCAAAATACTTATTAGACTTTCAAAAGATGAAACAGACTAAGATTCCTTGGGAAACAAAAAAAAGACCAGGAGAAAGAAATTGAATTAATAGTTCTTACCACATCACCACACCGTATTAATGAATATTGTGTCAAAATGACATTGCAACTTGGAAAACTGAAATTCAGTATTATTTTTCCTACTTCATCTCCTATAAAAGAACAGTGGGGTTTGCAAACAGGGTTGTAGAAATCATCTAGAATGTCTGTGGAATAAGTCACGTAATCTGACATGAAAATGGTTAAAAGTATGAGGGGAAACTATATTAAGGATAATTAGGAACGTGTTTATTCAGTGCCAAACCAACAGACCCATACATGCCTCCTTTTCATTAAACTTTCCTGTCCAGAGGCATGAAAGAATCCCACACTGGGGTTTTCTCTGCCCAGAAAAGCTACACTAACAGAAGTGGTGTAACCCCTGGTGAGGTTTCCAGATCATGTATGGTTTGTTGTTTCATTCCACTAAGCCTTTCCAGTATAAATAGAGCTTATCCTGACAAAAGAGTACTAAGTAAAGTAAAACTTCCTAAGCCAGGTCTTCAAACAGGAGCTCTATTAGTGATTGTAGGGTTTTTTTCCTTTGGTGTTGTCACTGCCTCTACCCTTCACCTTCTGTCAAAACTGAAATACTGTGAAAAGTAAAATTCCATTCTGGACAGCACAAAATACAAGCCAAAATTGCTAGTATAGCCCTCTACCCTGGTGTGAATGCAATCAGAATATATATACATGTGTATGTGTACATCAGCAAAGCTTCCCTCTCAGAGAATGCAAAGAGATTACTCTTGTACAGAACTTTCATATCTGTATCTGTATCTGTATCTAACTGTTCCATACACATGTGCATGTAAACGCACACATTTACCACACTTGGATATGTAACTGTATCCATGGCTAAACTGCGTCAGTGTAACTGTGTTACACAAAATACAGATTACCCCTCCACCAGGTACAGAACAATACAGATTTCGAGTGTAAGCGGAGCCAAACAGTACCAGAATTACAATGTTAGTCGGAGATGAAAGTTCCCAGAAACATCTTTCCCTTTAATTGGGCCAGTTACTGGTTCCCCTTCAGTGAATTTCCTGACAGGAGCCCCTATCCTCAGAAGGTTTGCTGCTTACAATTGCCTGCTTCAGCCTCTCCTTGCATCTAATTGCCAGCTTTCTTGTGTTGCAGACAGAAAGACTGATTGCCAGGTGTGAGGGATGGGATGGATTTTTCCTGTATCAACAAACTGCTCTGTGGATTTTGTTTGTTTTTTTTTTTTTTTACAATGTTTTACTGGTCTGGTTTTTTTGGCATTTAAATGAGCATTCCTGCAACTTTGGGCAGGTCTGCTGTGTGAAGAGGTTGTAAGGGTCCAAAGGGCTCTGCATCCCAGTAAGACACCAGCAGGTGAATATATATGTGTGTGTGTGTATATATACATGTATATATATACAGATAGATATATATATCAGGACAAGGAATGTGTTTCTGCACCCTGGCTGGTTTGTGTCTCACTGTGTCTTCTGCCCCTGCAGAGTCCTTTGTGATGGATCAGAGGAATTATGGTTGTCACTATATACCACATTAGAACTTATTATTCCTAAGTGAAATCCAACTTTGCCAGCAACATTATCTGGCCTTACTCCAGGGAGATTAACAGCTGTTAAATACAGCTATAGTACCTTCATTTAGCCGAGAACCATGTCTCCTACAAGGTACAGACTTGAGAATGGCTCTGCTCACACAACTACACCTTCATAGTACATTTCTTTTGGAATTCCAGGGGATAGTGTAGGTTTTTCTGTGACACTGCTATGCTGACTGCATTTCTGGAAGGTTTATACAGCTCTTCTATTCCACAGAGCTGTGAAGTATAACTCTATACAAAGACAGGTAGGTCGTGCAGGAGAATAACCCACCCTCTGGAGTCTGGGTGCTTGCTGCTCTCAGAGTCTTGCAGAAACTTGTACAAAGTCCTCTAAGGACTGCTAGTGAAATGATGAAATTCCCCTCCCTGTGACTGAGAGATTTAACAGGCTCTCCCAAACTCATTCAGAACTGGCTAAACCTATCCAACAGTAACAACATTAAGGTGACATACTTTCCCAGAACAGAGATAAGCATAATATTTCTGAGAGGTCAACAGGGTACAAAAAGCTTTTCTAACAGTAAAATACTGAATGCTACAACAGCTGCAAAACTTCACAAAATTTTTTCCAGGTATACCATATAACTTAAGTGTCTGTTCCAGGGATTTTTTTCCAGTGTAGTTAGACGAGAGATCAAAACTGGCCTTACAGCTCAGAGCTGGTTACAAACCTAACTACGAAGACACTAGTGTGCTTCCATAATTAGCCCATCAAACAGGGAATGTACTTGTCAGCCTGTGAATGCATATACAATTATTCAGCAATGTTTAAAGGAGCAAAGGAATAAACATGATCAAAGAGCATCCAAGAATTAGGGATATATCATTTTAATCTCTGAAAATTGAGCTACACATCAAATGCATGACAAATAGAATAAATAACAGACAAATCTGATTTATAAAGTTTGAATACCACCTAGGGGTTATGGTGACATGATGCAGCAAAAAAAAGAAACTGAATTTAAGATTAAATTTCACCTTCAAAATTCACCAATTTTTATTTTCTATACATTGAAATGGATCTCAAAGCTATGTCTTTCACACCCCTCTGGCTCCTTTGTATGTTTTTCGTTAACTGTTCATATCCCACAGACTAGGTTTCCAAGCTGTTGAAGGAAGCCATAACCCATCGTGGTAAATACAATTATTTGGTTGCCTCCACACTCTTTGATGCATATTTTTAGTTGATCATAAAACTATAGTTACTCTTCCTAATCACTGAAACTTAGCTACATTTAGCAGACTTCCTTCCAGACTTTTTAGGTACGTGTACAACACGGTAAACATATGAGTGATTTCTGTTCTGTTTGATCGTACAGGGTAAGCAGTTCTCAAACCTCACAACACTCATCTGCTCCAAGTGCTCATACCTCTGCACAGGTGAGATAAGCCGACGCAGTCTCTGTGGGTCCGTTTCCTTGCAGCTACACTGGTTCCTGGCTCGTGCCACATGGTATCAGCCTCTAGGATCTACACAGATATGAAAGACTCAGACAACAATCCCCCTTGTTATCAGGTGTTTGGATCTTGAGCTGTTCAATTGAATTACATCAACCATGGTGTATTTACACCAGTTGGATACCGAGGCATTTGGGTATTTTTTTGAGTCACAGAAATCTAGAAAGAACAAAGAGGACAATCCTCAATGCAGCCCAGTTCAAAAGCAAAACCACTGGCACAGTCTTTGTGGTTTTGTTATGCATGTTAAAGCAAAACATCCAGCAGGCAAAAAACATGTCTAGACTCTGCCTCAATTTTCTATTTCATGCTGATTAAGATGTGGCTGTCGCTTGTGCCTCCTACTCTTGCTTTATGTGGGATGAACCAGCTCAAATCCTGGTTTGTATTGCACCTCTCCAGGTAGCAAGTGGGGAAGCAGATCCATGCAGCCAGAAAGGACAGTCTAGATGAAACAAAAGGAAAGGACAGCAAATATTCTATACAGCGCCATTAACAGAGTTTTGCACATAATGCTGTTTATGGACCCGAAGTCCTGTCCTTGTAAAGCTTCTGTGCAGCAAGACTGCACGTAAATATTCCTATAAATGAAAATCTTTAAAGAAGAAGAATGCAGACATATCATTGTGTAATGGATATCTACCCCTCCTAACTAATGCAGCCCTGAAGCAGGACCCCAACTCACCCAGAGTCTTTCAGGTGAATCTTCATAAGCCCTTCACTTCCACCCAAAAAAAAAAAAAAAAAAATTTAAAAGCACTCAAAACCCAGACTTGCTGAAATGACAGAGAATAGAAATGAAATAGTTAATAAAGCACTATCCTCCTTTCCCACTGGAAGGATGTGTTGTTTTCTTCAGGCTTGTACTTTGGTCAACAGCCTTTCTATTGCAGGAAGTTCTGTGTGTCTTCCCAGGTCCTTGGGAGAAGCTGAGGGAGTCTCCCCACTTCAGTGCTCTGGCTGCTTGTCAGCTTCCTGCGTTCCGTGGGCAGCCACCATCTCAAGCACCCCACAGGTCCCAGCCCCGTGGTGCCCCTCACTCCCTGCCTGCCAACAGCAATACCTGGGAAAGTTCCCCCAGAACCTGCTCCCAGGGGTGAGCCAAGGTTTCCCTGTTCTTTAAGCTGTATCTCACAACTCCCGTACACCCACCAAAACAGAGGAAAGAAATGCCTTCTTTTTGGCTGCCTTTCTTGGCTACATCTTTAAAAGGAAGATGACATACCTTGATGAAACACTAGCCAGCAAACACATCAACCAGGTGCCATCTATCACAGGTCTCCCTATCCTCAAGTAACTGACAATTGAGCTTTATTCCCTCTCCTGCCCTGTAGCTCACTGTGTGCCTCAAAGCTCCCTGAAAACAGGTATTGATCCAAGACGCTGCAAGGATAGAGCCTTTAGAGCAGCTCTGTGCCATCACTTTTCCTGAGGGTCTGAAAATACAGAAAGGCTGGGTCAGCTCAGGCTGAGCCTGGACTTAACCTGGGCAGCTGCAGGAGTGGCAGTGTCTGCCCCAGCTGAATACGTCCAGGACAGTTTGAAGACTTACTGGCACGAGACATTTGCTCTCTGCAAAGGTGTATTTTTTATTGCTCAGCCACTCTCAGCTAGATTAAGGTTTTTTTATTACCTTCATCAGCTTAGTGTCTGTCACTTTCAATTTTACTGACTCATATTTAAAAATAATGCTAATTGTTTTAATGTGTTTGCAGTAAATCTAGCCTATGCTAAGAGCTATAATGCAAATCATTTGCAACCTGAATCTTGAAATATAATTAAAAACAAATGCTTTGTATTGTTTGTATTGCCATAGTGTTCACAAACCAGTAAATGCTGGAACGTGACTGTAGAAGAATTACATCAAGCACATAAAAACACTGGCTTCCTATCTCTAATTAAAACAAAAAAAATTAACAAATGGATTGAAACTATGACAGGTCCTGAATTGCTGTTTCAGACATCTCTCCTATCAGACATGCAACATTAAACAAGGAAAAGGGAAAACCATCAACATAAAACAGTTAATATAAATAATTTTCCTGGTGGTTTGGGGTTTTTTCCAAATAAATATATATAATATAGAACTAACAAGTCTTAGCATCTACTCACTTTTGGGGTACAGGGGCATAGGCAGTAGACATTTCACAAACATTTCCGAAAACACATTTCTTAAACATTTCTGAAAATGAAAAGCTCTTGAATTAAAAAAAAAAAATTCAATTCTCTTCAGATTTTCCAGAAGTATTTTATCTAGGCTTTCATTTTTCACATTCAAAGTTTCAAATATAAAATATTACTCCCTGGGTTAAAAAGAGATAAAATGACTAAAATCTGCCTTCTAAAGAAAAAGATATTGCAGCCAATTTGTAGAGAGATTAATAGTGTGTGCAGTTACACCAGATTCTCAGAATAAGGCAAACTGAGAACTAAACATGTATCATTTAAGCTGGAAAGTACCAGCTTAAAAATACCAGGTTAGAATGCGATACCAGTGACACCAAGTCACAAAGTGGTCATAAGACAAAATCTTTCCATGATGTTTTAGGGGCTGGGTTACAGAAACAAACTGCTGGAAAAACATTCTATAAATGTTAAGCCGGAGGTGTAGTCAAGAATAAATAGGTTGCTATAGATAGCATTTTGCCATCTACTGAGGAATTCAATACAAGGAGCTGATGCACAGAAATCCTGCTTCCCTACTCAAGGTGTTATCCAGCTGAGAACCTCACAGCTATGGCTTGGTCCAGAGCTCTGGTGCTTCTGTTATCACTTTTTTCACAAATTTTGATTAAAGACTCATTTTCAGTGATGCACAGGGAATCACAAGCAGGCCCTTCCCTTCCACAGCTGTTTATAGTGTGTCGGTCTCTACCTCTTAGACTACAGAGAAGCAACCTGACTTACTGTCTTGCAATAAGCTTATGTGATAAAAGAAATCAAAACGAAGACCCTGATCCTCAACATCTCTGCCAGAAAAATAGAAAATAAGTAGCACTTTGATATGTAGAGCAGTAAAATAGTGTTCTTCTATTTGTCACATTTACCAAGGGATATATTTTTGGGTAGGACATGTATCTGTACCACTGTATTATCATTCCGAAACGTGTAATCTGTTGAGTCCGGAGCAATGTAACAGGGAATTTCGTGCCTTGCTGTTCTTAGAAAAGTTTTTAGATGTTCCTCTATACAGAGACAGTCATGTGTGGCACCATGTACATATGTGCAGCTCAAGATGCTCAAATCTCTAGACTTTTATTGTCTGAGGAAAACTTTATTCACTAATTGCTCATAAATCATGCGACTTTTGGCAAAAAGATTCTTGAAAATATTTTAATCTTCTTTTGAAACTAGTGTGTATCTTAACTTTACATCCTGCCCTTACAGCCCTAAATCTGGAAGACAATTCCTACCTCGCTTATACATATTCTGGAGAAAGAATATCAAGAAAATGCCTGTGACAGTGTCCCCAAACAGAGAGGTTCTGGGAGCAACTCACTTGATCCAGAATTTCAGACACTGGGACCTCAGAGGCAAGCCTGAAGAGCAAAGGGGAAGAACAGGCAAGATATCCTGTAGGAATAATTTTGTGGTTTTGGTGCCAGATTTATTACATTGGTGCGGTTCAAAGTGTCTTTTCATGTCAGGCTGGCAACAATGCCAGAGTTCACTTTCACAAACATAGAAGTTTCAGGTGGATAGTCAATAGAGGCTACTGCTGGTAAATCCTGGTAGAACTGGGTATTGACATTAAATACTTGCTTGTCATCCTTATAAAGATGGGGGACACCTGAGAGGCAAGCCTGAATCTCCCCAAATGCAGGCCAACAAGCACAGCAGCTTGCCCTATAAAGCCCCACCATACAGGGGAAGTGGTTTTGACAAGGTATCCCTAGGAAGTTTGCTGTTCTTGTGGCTAAAAACTGCAGTGATCTCACCAAATTTGCTGTCTTGTCTAACCAACCTCACCCTACAGAACAGTCAAGGTCAGCCACTGAGTCCTCGGTGAAGCCTTAGAAGAGAAGAAGCAATAACCTCTCTTCCCTTATTCCTTCCTCCTCTATTCCCTTTTCTGTTTTCACTCCTCATGAGTACTAGGATATACATGATTTGTTACTTCCACTGTACAGCACAGTCTCCTTTTGTTTCTTTATCCCACAATCAATCAGCCTGTGAAAATAATTCTGCTTCTAGACCAACACAAAATTACAAGAGTAATTAATCTTGTTTCAAATTCTGGCCATCTGTACAGAATCTCAAAAGACAGGTGCTTAAAATTATCTTTGAGAATACCTGTGAAAAAAATACTGATCATCCAGCTATTTGCATACCCACCACATTAAACACAGAGAGGGGGAGCTTTGAAAATTCTGGCATAGATTTCAATGCTCTCTGCAATAATCTTAGATAAATTGCATTCTGCCTCTGCTTCAAAACCCCACTTCAAACACTTGTGCCAGCAAAATGTTGCCATTTTAATTCTGAGCAAACAGTGGATCACCTGCTGAGTCCAATGTTAGGTCTAAAGTTTTCTGTCATTTAAAAGCAGTCTTCTGACTTAAATATAAAATCAGTGGCTTACACAGTGAATCATTATAAATCTCTTGCAAGCTTTTAAATCAATCAGTCAAGCTTAGAAGGCAGTGATCTGGAGAATCATAGCTCTGAGGCTTTGGGGCCTTTTTGTACAAGAGTAATAAAAGTAAACCATTTTGTTGCTTTTCTGAATAGCAGCTGGTTTGCTTTTTACTTCCCAAGAACTACCCAGGTTTGATTAAGTAGGTTTACCACAGTATTTGGGAAAAAATCCGTTATTTAATATTACTTTTAAACCATAAAACAGAGAATAACATACAAAAAGATCATTTTTGTTCTGCTTAAACATAAAATTTGATCTAAAATGATACTTTATGCAGAAGATGTGTTATTTTCTGGCTGATCATGAAGACTGAAAAATCTAAATGCTTTTCAGTTCAAGGGTAGCCAAATAATTGCCTCACTGGTGGCAAAAGTACTGTCATCTAGAATTAAGGATGCTTAGCACTTTACATAAATATAGCGCTGTTTCCAGCTGCTCTTAACTCTGGGAAAGCTGAATTATGAAGTTGTAATTTTCTATGCCTCTCCCTGGCTATAGCATGTTTGTCAGAGAGAAGCAGAAATTCAGCAAAGGAATTTGGGAATTTTTCAGAATAAGCTTAGAGAAAATTTTTTATTCATGAAAGCTGTATTTGACTTCATACAGCTTCCACAAAATTTTCCCATTTGTCTAAGAACCATTGAACACCAATTGTGCTTTTTAGTTACCATCAAAACCTCTAAGTGCTGGATGAAAAATATATCTTTCTGACAAAAAGTAACAGTGTTTGATTTTCTCGTCTCAATTTTGTATGTGCATAAACATATATATTTATGTGTATCTACATTATTTATATATGTCTATAGGCAAATACCTATACAATAATATCTATGTAGGTGTGTGTATTTCTTTTAATTTTATACTGTTACAAATGTTATGCCTAAGCATTAAAAAGGAAGCCTTCCTGTTCATTTTTATTTTTTTTTTTTGTCATCTCCACTCTGGCAGAGGTGAACCTTCTGGAAAAGAAGGGCTACGTCTTTCCTGAGAGACAGATTTCTTTCCAGGGGAAGTTTTGAAGTAGTTGAAGGTGGGAAGACAAAGATATAAGCAGAGTGGGCTGGGAGCAACTGAAGAAGGAAAGGAGCTGGGTGCAGTGGGGAGGGCTAGGGAAAACACATCCAAGCTTTAGAGGTGACAGAAAGCAGGGTATTTTTCATGACTGGAGGAGTGGCACGGAGTCTGTAGCTTTATGAGGAAAATACTCTTGCGACTCTGGAAAGCCATGACAGAGAAAACTAAAAATCAACCCAGAAAGACATAATATGGAGAGTGATATTTATTTATTTTACTTTAAATGGTGCCGCCGAATATACTTACTAAGGACAGATTTATTTGGGGGGGACTGTTATTATATGTTTTAAGTAAACCAAGCTTTACTGACTAGAAGCCCAAAGGCGCATCCTGGCACACTTCCTACACTGCAGCCCCACCATGAGGATCTAGCTGATCCAGGTCTTACTGACCTTCACATCCAAAGGCTGGAGCCTTTGCTGTGGTCTGGGATCTGCATCTGTCGCTCAGCTGCTGGCAGAGCTATAGGTTCCTCAATTTAGGTGCCCAGCTGGCTTTCTGTAATACAAAAGAAGGAAGAGAGAGACTTTAGGGATCTGTGAGTCATTTTCCTCCACTCAGCAACACAAAGCGCCTTTGGCTGTGGATCTGGAGGTCTATGCTCTGTGCCATATCCCTCAAGGATGTGTCTCAGGAGGGAGAGAGGCACCAAGAACAAAAAATCACAGACAATTGTTTGATATTTGCAGTGATTTTTCATAATGTGGTGTTTGTGATGATGTGAGGAAACCACTACAGTGCAGGAGGAGCCACAAACAATCAGCACAATATTCCATCCGTTTGAGTCATCTGTCTTTGATAACATCTGCCACTGGTTAAAGCAAGACAGAAACTCATTAAGAGAAAGTGACAAAATTTCCTCTGGAAAAGAAGTTTTTCCACCAACTCTGATGACTTGTATGTCTTTAAATTATAAAATGTGTAGGGATAGACACTCTAAAATTATTTTATCAAACACAACAGTGCATGTAGTCATTTTGTGCAACTCTGATTTTAAATTCTATTCTTTCAACAAATACTAGGTCCTTGGCTCCTGCCTACTCTTAAGATAATGTGTTTCACGTATCGATTATGCCTTGCATAAAAGAACATTTCCTATGATCCATTTTGCTCTTCAGCTGCACGGAGACCTCCTTCATCCTTGTGCAGTGCAAGGTACGGGAGCAGCCAGCCCCTCACCTGAACTTCTCTTGGATTCAGAGAGACTGAAAAATGCTCAGCCCCCTTGAAAACAAAAAGGCTAATTATGTGACTTCTTGTGGATTTAGGAGCCCAAACTTACACATTCTGTGTTAAAACAATTCTGCGATTAAGCATAACCCACGATTTTCTTTTGCAATGACTGGGCCCCTCCTGCTTTTATGTTGGAGTCAGAAGTTATTCTTGCTATTGTTGAAATATTGTTTAAGTTATGCATGAAATTTATTATGCAAGGAATATAAAACTTTTTTTTTTTTTTTTTTACATAATCGCACATAATATGTATAATTGATGGAAAGAATATCTCTGCATTTGGTCATCTTCAGATTAGACCTAATGTTCATTTTGTTCCTAACATACACTTTGTTCCAGCAAATTTTGCTCATAATTCCCTGAGCTTTGTGCCTTTCTGCCTATGGTACTACATTAACATACCTTTATTGAATTATATTTCTCATTCATGTTAACCGAAAAAAATTAAGAGCTTGCAGCAAACTAAATTCAGGTAGATATAACATCATAGGAGCAGTGTTTGAATAGAAACATGAATCAGGTAATAAATAGCTCTCTTTGATCATTGTTTTTAAAATCTCTTGAACCATACTTTGATTAGTTCTATTTAATATTTAACATCTGGTTAGTCAATTTCAATCTGCAATGAGCGCTGCTGGAAAAATTCTATGCTGACTAAATACATTTATAATACTACAAAGCTGACATGTAATTGATTTTAGTTCCCATAAAAGGATTATGTTAACATTTCTTAATCCATATATTAGGGTTTCGTGAAGTCCAGTGAATTCACACTAGGGATACTAAGTGTTTATTCCTTATCAATATTTTATGTAAAAATGATAGGACTATATTTTAGCCTAAGTACTGCTTGCTAGATTTTCCCCTGGAAAACAGCTAAAATGCAGAAAATTGCTGCTGTAGCACTGGTGCAGTGAAGGACTATTTGGTGTTTTCTGGTTTTATACTAGCCCAGAAAAATCCTACTGCACTGAAATTTAACATAGCAGTAAGCTATCAAAGATTGTTTCTCCTTCTGCTAAAGGAATATGATACATGATTGGGGTTTTTAAAATTTTCATAATTGAACAAAAAGTATGACATTCTTACCTAGTCTTTTGATTTAGCAAACATAGCATTTCAGGTCAATGTGAGTTTAGGAAGCCATGAAAATTGCCAGTAGCTGCTGCTGGCCATACGCAGTTGCCCAAGTTAACTCGGGAAACTTGGTAATCCTGTTTATCTCTGGTCTAACAGAACAAGCAGTATGTTAATAGCAATTTTAAAGTCCTTATGTGTCTCAAACAAAAGCAGAACTCATAAATACAAAACCGGACGTCTTTGCCTGTCTGAGGAGAGTTTATTTCATAAAAATGTCCCTGTTTATCTGATCAAGATTGTGTACATTGCTGTTCACAACTGTAACTAGAAGCATGAGATCAGGCAGTGCAAGCTGCTGACTACGTCTCCTCTTTTGCCACAGTAAACCCATCCCTAATGTAGAATAGTAAATCAAAAAGGAGTTAATCCAAACATTGGTCCTGAAGTGAGGAATGAAACAATATCCATCCTACTACATAATATTGGGTCAGGAACCAATATTTTGCTCCAAAGCCAAGTGCCAAGGACCATTTAATGTGCACCCTTCACAAGAAATTATCTTAGAAAGAGGTAGTTGATACAGTCTAATTTAGAGTGGGGGGCAACACTATGTTAATCACAGTGGCATCCACACAGTTTTCAAGACTGATGCTCATTTATCATTCTCTTACATGAAATTCACATTTGCTTCCCCTGTAATACCAAATAAATCACAGCAGCTTAAAATTGCTTGTAGAAATTAAAAACACTTTTGCCATTTCCAGGAAAAAATGGAACTGCACACAGTGTTCTTTCTCCTTACACCAACTGTACTGCAGTGAATCTGCATTTCCATCACTCATAAAGTATTCCACTACATTTTCCTAGCTATTCCTTTAGATTAAGACTAGCTTACACAAAGAAGTGCTATAAATTTTGAGGGATTTGGTGAAGACGAACCTGGAAATGTTAATTGGGAATCCCTAAATGATGAACTGAGATCTCAGTTCAGGCAAGGTGGTACCTTTGGCCCTTATAGATGACTTTAGTAGTATGTACACATAAACTTTCAACCACTAGATAGTGGTCTTGTGCCTCCTTCCCTAGGATTTAAATACCTGCTTTCCACCAGAGCCCTTCAAAAGGAAATGAATTTTTTTTAATCTTGCACCTTGCTCTGTGTGTTCCTCACAAGGAAAAAACAGGCATCTGCTTACAATCAAGAAATGAATTTCTGAGGCAGAAGATTACTAAGCAATAAGGACAATCCAGAAATTAGTGCTTCCTACAATCATAGATCCTATTTTATGTTTCCATAAATTATTTTCCTCTGTTCTTTTATCTTCACAAGAATACAGATTTACAGCATAATAGTAATGTTTATATGAACTAGTAGGCAATTGCACTTAAAACACTTGTTGATGTAAGCCTTCCCTCCCCCTCAAACCACTCATACTAATAAAAAAGGTAAGGCTTTCACTTTGGTTTGTCCAGGGCATCCAGAAATTCCCTCTGCTTAACACATAAGCAAATATTTACATATTTGGGCCATTCATATAAATGAGTGTTGCACAGGGAAAAGACCAGAATGTCCATTCCATTAGGCCAACTGTTGGCTGTAACCCAACACAAGAACTATTATGTATGATACACAAAATTTACATTATTTGCAGTATTAAGAACACTTGAGTAACACTGAGGCATTTGTTTTGGAACTAGGGCCCTTCATTCCTGAGAAGAGTGGTTAATAATGGAAAGAGTTTATTCCTTATCAGCAATGTTAAATTGCTAGCTCTGAACACTCCTTTTTCAAAGTTAACATATGGCATATAAATGATACATGACTTTGGGATGTATTTCCATGAAAAAAAAAATATTCCAGCCTCTGTTCTACCTATGAAACATTCTCCCATTATAAATTTAAAGAATTGAAATATAAATATATGATTAAATGTCTCTGTACATTGTTCTCCTGCTAGTGTTACCCTTTTCACAAGCCCTTAGTATAAGGTATGGACAAATTTCTATTGTTTTTACCGAACTCCTCCAAATAGCCAGTCTGAACTGGCTGAATGTGGTTGCTGTGTAAGGTACCCAACCTCAGTGCAGAAGGTCTTTCACCCACTTGTGCAGAAAAACAGCCCCTGAACTGACAGAAAACCCCTAGGAGGGATATTTAAATCGTAAGTAAGTGGTCAGGTAAGTGCCTGCAGAAGCGAGAGGACAGATAGCATATTTGGTATGCTAATAGAAACCTATTTACTGGAGGAAGTGACAAAAACATCAATCAAATCAGAAAGGGCTATTAAGAACCGTTAACTCCCTTTCATATGAGCAATGATTTCCGTTGAGAAGTAAATAAATATTCATGACAGAGAGCAGTGACAGAAATTTCACCAAAATTACACTCTGGCAAGGTTTCCACACTAGTCAAATCTTTAGGAGAGGCAGTTGGCCTGCATGTTGGAAGGGGATTGAGTATTTAGAGAACTCTACCCGAGTCCCAGGAAATCTGTTTCTGCATTCTCTTTTCCTTCCTTGGAGAGCTGCTGTAGATAATTTGTTTCAATATTGCCCAGTAAATCGCCCAAACCTGGAATTTTTAAGGACTTAAAGACCACATTAAAATCATTAGAAGCCCCCATCCCCTCATACTTGTTTTGGTACCTTCTCAAAAATATCTTCTTATTTTTCCAAATACAAAAATCTTGCAGAAACTGATAGTAGATCCTGTTATCTCACACCATTTGGAAACAGGGTTTGAGTGAAAATTCATTTGAAAACAAGGTTTCTATCAGTTCAGGAGCTTTTTATGCAGACAGTTCTGTCAACAGAGCTCTAAATTTACCAATAATAAAAAGTAAAAAAGGTTATTATGCATTTACAATATCTCATAACCAGACTGGAAAACAAGCACTTGCTGGCTTTTCCTGTGTTTTTGGAAGAAAGAAATAAATATTTGACTCTTATTTCCTCCTTTTTAGGCTGGCACATGAGAAGGCAAATTCTAGCTTGGTATATCCCTTTTCCACCTGTTCAGGAAAGGAAAACTTTTGTCCTTTTCTAAGAAAAAAAAATCCATGCAAGTTAATAAATATAACAGTTCACATTGCATTAGTGCATTAGTAATGTAGCCTGAAATGAAATAACCTACTTACAAATATGGCAGCCTTCCATGCCAAGTTTCAGCCTGGAGCAAATTTTTATGGTTAAGTTATGAACCTCTAAAATGATGACATGTCCTTAATACACTATCTTAAATGTCTCCATCTTTAAAATTTACTCCATTTTTGGGGGTATCAATTAAGGGATATTCTACAGATATCTTTGCAGATTGGTTTCTTGCAGGGAGTTAGCTGGTAAGAATAAATGCTTATGCCTTTTCTCAGTGAATGGAAGAGAATTTTGCATATAAAAGTGGAATATTTTGCCTGAGATCTTAAGTGGAAAGAGGACAAGGATATCCTGGCTCATTTCCTTAAAAGCCATCTCCTTCTTTATCAAGATTGCATGTCAAAATCACAGGAGGAGGAAAAGATTTCTTCACTTCTTTCTGCAGAGAGAGCTAGCAATTTGAGGAATAAAGAGGTTTTTTTCTGTAAAGATTCTCTGGTCTTGTAAAAGGGTCTGGGGGATGTTTAATTTCGTACTTTCTTCCTTTCTACCTGCATTGTAGAGGTTCAGATGTAGATGTCTAAGACTGGTGCCTAAAGGTGAAAATATATGTAAAACTTGTCTGTAGAATTTAATTTCAGCTTGTCACTGGTGTTTAAGAAGGGTCAGAGACATGAAGAGGGCAAAAGTAAGATTAAGGGAAAAGGTGGTGATTTTTGTAGATTAAAGGAAAAAAGGTTTAACACCAAGGGTCCAATACCAATAGTCATTCAAGGTAGGCACCAAGAGTCAACTGAGATGCCACTTAGAAAGCTTACAGACATGATGGATATGACAAAAAATTTATGGAAAGCCCAAGCTGGGTTTGCAGTTGGAGACTAAGCAGAAAACCCAGGCTACCTCATGTGGCATCAGTCTCATGCTCAAGCAGCTAAATTTTGCTTGCAGGGTAGGATTCAGCTGGAGATCAGATCTTCCATATGTCAGTGTCTATGTTTAGGTCCTCCTCCTAAGTGAGGAGCTTGATTCAGCTCAGTCTACATGTCAATACCCAGCACCATTTGAACTGTGTGTTGGAAGAACCAGATGCTCTTCCAGAGGTGCTCATGTCTCCCTTGGGTCCCAGGTCACATCTGCCAGCTCTATATCCATTCCAAGGATGTCTTACATGGACAAGATGAGTTCTCTGTATAATCAGTATAGGTGTACCCTATAGAAACTGAAGAGCTATTTGGGTTACTCTAAAATAGACATGCTAGGTGAAATTCAGTTACCTGAAGAAAGGCACTTGTGGCCATTTCAGAGGTTCTCATGAACAGATATGCTCACAGGGCTGCTAGATATGACACACAACTTTTGGGAGACCTGCAGCCTCCAAGGGCAGCAACCAGAATTAGATCAAATCTCTCACAGTATCTGATACAACAGTATACACCTAATTTTAGGCGTGAATCTTGTCGTAAGCCTTCTCTGAGTCGGTGGCAGCCTAGACACCATATCCTGTGGGCACCACAGGCATGGCTTAGCTGCTCGCTCATAGGTGCTCTTTTGAGGTGTCCTTGGCGTGCTGAACATTGACATGGGGTGACAGAAATCACACAGAACCGATAGGATACCCATATCCTTCTGCCACAACTGCTTGACTCCAAGTTCTCAGCTAAACACTGGCATAGCTCATGTAAACGCACACCTGTGTGTGGGCATCTGATCCCAGTCCTAAACCTCTGCAGGCTGTTAAGGACTTCTGGAGGAGAGGTTTGAGGGTTTTGCCTGTTTGTTTCTTTGCTTGTTTTAGTTGGTTTTTTTTTACTATCTACAAGAATAAAATCAGAGTAAGAGTAGGGGAACTGAATCTTAGTAAGAAGAATCACCCTGAATACTGATTATATGCTAGGGAGTAGGCAGCCTATGTTAAGGGACTCCAAGAAAACCTCTTCCTCTCAGATGTGGAAGTGAAGAGACATTACCTGCTGCACATTCAGTGAATTTGAAAATTACTGTAAGTGCATCTACCCATTTTAAAACTTCAGCCTCAAGCATCTGCTTTATTTTTTTGTGTTCATCCTAGGCAGCAACTGGTATTCGCATGGGGTATATAGTCCAGTTCAGCTGCGATAACTGCACGAAACACTGCGAATCTGGTTTGGATGACAGTATAACACCAATTGTGCTGTGATTCCAGCACAGCGTCATCATACCTCAGTGAAAAACTGCACTGTGCTTGTAAGTTCTTAAAGGTATGAACCAAAGCACATGAATTTGCATACAGTGGTATCATCAGCTCTGCCCTTAAAACTGACACTATTTCTGACTTGATCCTCAATTTGCTGGTGATTATCAGCATTACAGTCACAGTATGGTTACAAAATATATAAGGTACCTGTATGTAATTGCATTACTGCAGTCTATCTTACCATAATGGACAAACAGGCAGATTCAAGTGCTACCACCTGATCCGCTTCTGTTTTGTAAAAGGATGTCGTCTCAAAAACTGTGTAACTGCTAAATCATTACTTGGAGGAAGGCACCTAGTCTCATGTCTGTTTATTGTCCTTATCAATATGCACTTTCAGGCAAGGGATAGAGTTACTTGATGTCAGCTAAACATCAATACCATGTCACAAAACAGCCCTTCTAATTGTGGTGTTGCATTAAACTAGTATAGAAAGTTCAATGAATTTCTTTGAATAATACATTGTGAAATCTCTCAGAAATAAAGTGGTATTTTATGAGATCACCAGTCATCTAAAATTTCTTCATTATAAACCCAGAAATATGTGGGCTTCAGGGAATGAGAGCCAATGCTGATGTCTGACTCTGAAGTTTGTGCCTAATGATTGTGGTTGGCAAGTATCTCTGTTCTTTCCACATTGACAGTCTACATCAAGACAAGAGCTAACTCACTAGTCAAAGTCAGCCACATTTGCCTTTTGACCACTCTACAGCTCAGCCTTTTTTATTATGGAAGCTGTGAGGTGAGATTAGATTGTTGCTTCTCATAACATAAATAAACAATGTACAGCTATCAAAACCCTTCATCTTCATTCAAAGGTCTGAAAAATATTATAGTTACTGTAAGGTTTTAATAATGTAGATTTTTGGACCCTTTCTTTACAAATACCTACCTTTGAAAATATAAATAAATGTAGACCAGCATATCAGGGTTGAAGTTTATCTCAGTTTTTACAGACATGACAATAGACATATGAATTGTAGGTACTTTTAAAGATTAGTATTTTCAGGACCTTTGGAAATAAAAGAAAAGGAAGTACCTGGAGTGAAACTGTAAAAGCAGTTGCCAGAAGTAAAGGTATAAAATTAAATCTACAATTCTGTAACAAGGTCAAAAGGGACCAATCTGGTCAGAAAATAAAACAACAAAAATTCAGTAATACTTACCTATCTGGTCATATTCAAATATAGTTAAAAAATGGTGTGGAGAGATTCAACTGCATAGATAAGTCAATCAGTAACTACTTTTTACATCCCTGAGTGCTGCCTGAGAATGTTATCCATGTAAAAACCACTTAGGTACACACCAGATGAGAATTTGTGACCATATTACATGGCTGGAATCTATTTGGTTTTACAGCCAAAGAGATTATTCCCTGGCTAGATTTAGCCCAACCTGGGACAAGTCTAATCTTTTTAATTATTTGGTTATCAGAAATTATGTTTCCAATATAACTTTAAACACCACTTCATGATCTTTCTTATTGTTGGCTTAGGGGAACATTTTCTATGCAAGTGTTTACGCACCAATTTTAATAACTGAATATTTAACCATGTTTTAGTCAAAACACAGGGTGGAGATAATTTCTGCAAATTTAGAGTACCTAGCTATCCAAACTTCAGTGACTACAGCCCCTTTATGTGCTTCTTTAGGAACCTAGTAGAATGTTGTGGTTGTTTGGGTCACTGGGTGTAGCTGTAGTCATTCTTGTCCCCTCTGAGTTGTACAGACAAGAGTCAGTCTCATGTTTCTGAGCAGGATTGTGTGGGCACCACCATAGCTCAGCTTTCCCACATGGCTCAACATCCCTGCTCTTGCCATAAGATAAAATCAGGCTGATTTTTATTAGACTGAAATATCCTACAGGAGGGACTGGGTGACCTTCACTGCTGGAATACAAGAAACGGGCTGAAATGGATTCCTGTAAAAAATCGAAGGTCACACAACTAAGAACTAGTAACAAGAACTTGGAGTCTGAGCTGGGAGCTTACAAATTAGAAATGACAGAGGAGAAAGAACAGGCTGTGTCAGTCAGTCACAGAATACTTATGTGTGCCTGTGTGTTTTAGCTGCAAAAAGCCAGCTCCTAGAGCACATCACAGAATCAAAGAATATGCTGAGTTGGAAGAGACACACAAGAATAACTGAGTCCAACCCTTAGCCCTGCACAGGATCATCCCCAAGAGTCACACCTTGTGCCTGAGAGCATTGTCCAAACTCTTCTTGAACTCTGTCGGGCTTGGTACTGTTACCACTTCCCTGGGGAGTTTGTTCCAGTGCCCCACCACCCTCGGGGTAAAGAACCTTTTCCTGATATCCAACCTAAACCTCCCTGACACAGCTTCAGGCCATTCCCTCAGGTCCTGCTTCTGGTCACCAGAGAAAAGAGATCAGTGTCTGCCCTCCTTTTCCCCTCACAAGGAAGTTGTAGCCCGCAATGAGGTCTCTCCTCAGTCACCTCTTCCAGGCTGAACAGACCAAATGGACTCAGCCACTCCCCACACGACTTCCCCTCAAGGCCCTTCACCATCTTCTTGCTCTCCTCTGAATGCTCTGCAATAGCTTAATATCTTTTTTATCTTGCTTATATTTGTGGTGCCCAAAACTGCCCCCAGCACTTGAGGGGAGGCTGCCCCAGTGCAGAACAGAGCAGAGCAGGACAATGCCCTCCCCTCCCTTGTCCAGCTGGCAATGCTGTGCCTGATGCATCCCAGGACAGGGCTGACCCTCCTGGCTGCCAGAGCACTGCTGAGTCACATTCAGCTCACCATCTACCAGGACCCCCAGGTCCCTTTCCATGGTGCTGCTTTCCAGCATCCCATTCCCTGGTCTGTCCATACACCCAGGGTTGCCCCACCCCAGGTGCAGGATCCAGCACCTTCCCCTCTCGAACTTAATGCAGCTGGTGATTGCCCAGTCCTCTGATTTTCGAGGTGTCTCTGCAGGGCCTTCCAGCCTTTGAGGGAGTCAACAGCTCCTCCCAAGTTTGTATCATCTGCAAACTTGCTGTGTCCCTGCCAGTCCTGCGTCCAAAATATTCATGAAGATGTTCTCAGCACAGGGCTGAGGATGAGGCCCTGTGGAACCCCACCACTGACAGGTCCCCAGTCTGATGTCACCCCATTCACTGTAACCCTTTGTGTCTGACCTGCTCACCCACTACATGATGTGTTAATCTAGCTGTATTCTGGACATTTTGTCCAGGAGGATCCTGTGAGAGACACTATCGAAAGCTTTACTGAAATCCAGAAAGATTACATCAACTCCCTTCCCTTGAACAAGGTGGGTTACCTTGTCATGAAAGGAAATCAGGTTTGATAAGCAGGACTTTCTCCCCATGAAGCCATGCTACCTGTGACCAATGACTGCGCAGTCTTTCAGGTGTTTTCCTATCCCTCCCAGAATAATCTTTTCCATAACTTTACCAGGCACTGAAGTGAGACTGACACACCTGTAGTTTCTGGGGTCCTCCTTCTTGCCCTTCTTGAAAACTGGCATGTTCTCCAGCTTTCAGGTGGGACCCCTCAAGATTCTCAAGACTGCTCAAAAATCATTGAGAGAAGTTTTGCAATTACATCAGCCAGTTTTTGAGGATTCTGGGATGAATCTCATCAGGCCTCATAGATACATAGGGATCCAGCTGGAGCAGCAGATCCCACACAATTTCAGGCTCGACTGGGAGTTGTTCATTATCCCAGCCATGGTCCTTCAGCTCAGGGCACTGGGACACCCTTGGTCTGTAATCCATGTTGAAGACAGAGGCAAAGAATGTTTTAAACATCTGTGCCTTGTGTCTCTCCCTGTTTGTGAGGTGATCATCCTCATCCTGTAATGGGCTGATGTTATTTTTACACTGCCTTTTGCCATCAACACGTCCTGGCAGCTTCAATTCCAGTTAAGTTTGGCCACAGGACTTTTCTGCCTACAGTGGCAAGCAGCATTTCTGTATTCTCCTTCCAACCTCGCTTCCACTGAGCATACACCTTCCTTTTTTTGCCTTAATTTCGAGAGAAGATTCCTGTTCAACCAAGCCTGTCTTCTGCCTCACCTGCTTGACTTCCAGCGCTTGGGAATTGGATAAATACCAGGAAAGGTATATCCATCAGATATAGGAAAATATTAATATCATCGCACACAATTAAAATTTCACCTGGAATACTGTGTGTGGCTCTGCTTATTTAGGAAAGATTAATTCAGATGGGAAAAAAAAAAGTCTAGGAAAAGGCTAACAGAATAGTCAGGGGAATGAGAAGGAGAGAGAGAAAGGAGACTTAAGCTGTGGTCGCATGTCACTTCTGCCAGCAGCAACCCAGCCACATACCGTTCCTGATTGCATATCACTGCCCACTCCTGTGAGGAAACTTGGACTCCCAGATCTGCCAGCTTATCTCCCTGGGATTCACCCAGGGAAAAGAACAGGGTTGGGAAGGCTAACATGGGTGTAATCTGTACATAATTTAACTTGGGGGGTAATGGAAAGATCTCTCCCATCCCGCTGAGTACTGAGCTTTTGGAGTTGCCTTCTTATAGAAGGAGTGGGAGCAAAATTTTTACTGGTTTTCAAGGCAGGTGTGGTAGGATAACAATTAATGTTACATGGCACGGTGCCTTTAAAAGCAAGGAGATGGACAGAGGACTGCCACTGTGCCTTTCAGTCCCATGTTTTTTTACCAGTCCCATACTTGTTTCTATGTATATGAAAGACTTCAGAGATGTATGTCATTTTTTATCTTTACTGCATTAAAAAAAAAAAGTAATAGCACAGATCTAGAAGAGAAATATTCCTCCAAAGGAAGAAGAATGGATTCATAAAGCTTGGCAAATTACAGTCATTGACAAATTAACTCTCTCACTGAGAGATCAATACCAAGATTGTGCTGTGACTTGGGCTCCATTCCATGTGTCCCACAAAAGGGTAAAACCCCTGCTAAACCATTCTTTTTTATTGTCACTTTAAATAAATGAATGACAATTTTATCATTCAGAGGACCTAGGAGTAGCTAATTGATATTTAGGTCTCTCCTTTTGTATCTCATGCTGAACACATACATGCGTGCACACATGGGTGTTTCTGTGTGAGAATAAACATGTATAAAATTGAATTAGTATTTATTGTTTTCATGAGAATAATCCCCACGGTGCACAATTGCTATTCTACTGAAAAGTCAACTGCTGTGTACTAGTTTATTTAAGAAATTTCTGTGACCATATTTATGAAAGCAATGTAGAAAATGTCCAATATTTAAGGGAAAAAGCAGAAAGAGATTGATTAATAGTGCATCACACATACCAGGGTTTGGCCCGGTATGTCCCCACTGTTTTTTCAGGGCAACTTCAGTTTGCCAGATGTCACACTCTTGTCCATATCAGAGTTTCCTAGCACATACACCTATATATTTTTGCACCAATATCATTCCCATCCTTCACTTTGCCAAAATATTCATCCACTATTGGAATAATGCCTATCATTAAACAAGCAAAATTCTGCACAGATCTCACCCTCTGAAGAGAAAAATCATCCTTTCAGCAAATGGATAGAAAAAGAAGACCCATATTTGATAGCAGCCTTCAGATGATTTTGATGGCTGGTGTTTTAAGTCAGTCATAAACTCAGCCTCACTGGCCGGTTAAAGAGGAATATGGCTGCTTTGCAACACCAAAGCAATGCAAAATGGATAGAGCACATCAGTGGAAATGGTCCCAGATGTCTTAAATAATAAAATAATATACTAAATGCTTTGCAGTGCTAATGTGCCTTGTGCACACAGATCTCAAGGCACCTTACAGACATTAATGAATTAAGCTCTGTAAAGTGGGTATTATCCATATTATGCCCAAGGGGAAGCTGAGAAACAAAGATGTAAGATGATGGTCCAGGAAGTCTGTGACAGACGTGGGAATAGAACCCAGGTCTCCTGGAGCCCACTCCAGGGCTGGAGCAACAAAATGCTCTCTAAATTCATCTGTCAGTTATTTTTTAAAGTAAATTTAGTCCTTAAGAAATTGACAGCCCCAAAGACCAAAGTGGTCTGTTAAACCACGGGACAGGTACATCACCAGCACTGACTGAGCACATCTTTCCCATACTGTCTCAATAATTAGTGCCAACTGCACTTGTTTGGAGACTGTGGGCTGCTCTTTTTGCATCCTGCCCATTCAGCTCTCAGATTTCTCAGTAGAGTTTATTGAACTTCATGCAAGGTGGAGCTTGTTCCATGTGAACTGGTAATAATGGCTGGTGACAAATATTTTTTGTCGTCCAAACTAAGGACCGAGAGTGATTCATCACCGCTTTTGTACACTGTCCAGCCCATGTTTAGCAGGCTAGATTTTTGCTCAAAACTACAAAAAATCATGTGCCAAGTGCATCAAAACTCAGTAATATTATTAAGAAATTGGACTGTGCTGTTTACTTCTCTCATCAAAGCTTTGAACTCTCTCACAACTGGCAGCTGAATTAATGCCGGCTTTACCAGCACTATCACAGGATCATTCAGGCATGAAGAGACTACAGGATGTCTCCAGTTCGAGAACCTGCTCACAGCAGAGGTAGCTCTGACCAGGTTTCTCAGGGCTTTATGCAGTCAAGTCTCAAAAAATTCCAAGGTCAGAGAATGCATGGCCTCTCAGAACAACATAATCAAATGCTTGTCTCTCCTCAGAGTGCAATTGCTTTCCTCACACCTAGATGGAACTTCCTCTGCTTCAGTTTATGCCCTTTTCCCACTATATCCTTCTCCATCCGTCCTAAAACCACCCGTAGGTGTCCTGCTTGGTGCCTCTGCAACTACCACTTTCCCAGGCTGAATAAACTCAGGTCTATCAGGCTCACCTTTGCAAGGCCAAACAACCTCGGTGGCCCTCCATGGAATTCACCTCAGCTTATCAATGTCTTTCCTGTACTGGGGCAGCCAAACCTGGCTGCATCGTTCTGGATACAGGGTAATGATTCCTGAGTAGTCAGAGATTAATAATTTCCCTTTATCACCTGTCTCCATTCCTGCTGCTACTGCCTAGGATGCTGTTAGCCTCCATCACTGCCAGGGCAAAACACTGGCTCAAATCTAACCCCCATGCTCAGAAGAAACCTCAGCAATGGGGTAGGAGGTGATAGAATCTCTACTTGATGTTCTTTGTCAGTTTCAATTCCATAGTGTTTCTGCACAATGTTTCTGTGTTCTTATTTGCACCCTGTCCTCACTAACCTTGCCTTTATACTGCCTTTTGCCCTGGAATTCAGTGATGAGATCAAGTTCAGCCAAGCCACTCTCCTGATACATCTACCAGCTTACCTGAGCATCAGAGTGGCCCATCCTTGAGCGTGAAGATGGTTTCTCTAAAGGACCTGTCAGCTTTCCTAATTTCCCTTTTCCTTTACTGCTGATTCCCACAAGATCTCACCCATCACTATGGGCTGTGCTCTGCTACTTGCCTTCCTCACTCTCTTTAGGATGTTGCAGAGCATTGTTTAACAGCAGCTACACCAAAGACTACCCCTGACTGGCACATGCCCAACCAGCTCGTCCAGCAGGGCAGCACCTCACTTCACGTTTGTGCTGCCTCGGGAAATATTCTGGATTCCTTCTTTCCTACTTGTAAGTTTCTACAAGTCAAGTGATTAGGGTTTCTGATACAGGATTTTCCAGTAGGCATTTTAGAGTCACATTGGAGTGTCCCAGACAAACAGTACAGACCAAAGGAGGTGAGTTTGGGATTTGGGACTTGCACTTATAACCCTCCTTCTCAAAACCAATTCTAATTAGAAATATGGTATTTTAAAAAATGAGATTAATTAATGGCACCATTTCTTCAGAGATGTTTCTGACACACTATCATTTGAAAGTGTTACATTTAAATTAGATACTTTCTAAAAAAATCATTAGCTATCAAAAGACTTGTAAATTTGATGTAGAAGCCACTTGGAAAATTTTTAAAACATCTACTGTTTCAGACAGGCATGCTTCAAATTAGAAGTTTATGCTTCTAAGTATGTCTCACTATCTGGAAAACCCACTCAACTTACACATAAACCAATGGCACTCCTAAGAAAAATTAGTCTTTGCTGAGCTGGGTTGGATTAAAATCAGTGACCTATAGGCAGAACGCTTTGTACATCATTAGTGATTCCCCAGGGCAGCCTGGTAAACACTAATGTTATGCCTTCTAGAATGAAGCGTGTTTTCTGGAAAGATAAGCTTATTAATTCATTTTTTGACCTTTACTGAGCACTCAGGCAAGGTTGTCCACCCCCTGGACACAAAGGTAAAATCTGTTGCATGCATTGCTCTCAATGCCACACACATTCTACAATTAAATATTTCAACTTCTTCCTAAATAATACACTTCCATTAAGTAGTAAACAAACACTGCAAAAAAATACTACCCTAGATTTCCTCCCGAGTGTGTACTGCACGTTAAAAGTTCCATCAATTTTGCAAGGAATTTGTATTAACTTTTGGGGAGGTGGTACCAGGCACACCAAAACATTCTCAGTCATAGAAGATTTTACTTTTTCAAACTTGAGAGGCACTGTAATGACATGGAGAGTTAGGAAGGAGAGCAGCAGTCTGCTCTACTTTCTCAGGAATCACCACTTCCTATAAATACTCCCAGACTCTGGATCTTGGTTCTTTGTGTTGCTGAACCATCAGAACAGATTTTTCTGTGGTTTTGGCCCAGGCCAAACAACCTTCTTCCAGACATTCTCGGGCATTTTTTAGGAGCTAACAAGCACCAAGGAGCATGATTAAGTGGTAGCAATTTACATGTGGCTACCCCAGAGGGTAAAGATTTTAACAACATAGATGCCAGCCATTCCATGTCAATTAGTCTCGTGACCAGAGAGAAGTCCTAAAAATATTTAAAGTTTACCATTTTAGATCTGGTCTTGTAAAGACGTAACACAGACTTCTCTTTTACAGTTGTTAGAGTATTTAAAAGGCAGCAGAATGAATTTAAAAGGCAAAGATATTTCTATTTTGGAAGCAAATTGAGCATTAGAGGTTGCAGACTTAACAGGCAAGCTTGATCATCTGCAAAAATAAAACCTGAAGATTTGGATTTAAAACCATAAGTGGTCATGGTGCTTTTTTGCTACGCACAATGATCTACTCTGTTAACAAAAACTATGCAAGCAGCCTAGTTTCTCAGCTTGTCTAAATCAGCACATGTTGTTTCAAGGTGAAAGATGGAATAGGGTGGAGATCTGAAGATTTGTGTGCTGCAAAAGCACATTATTTGGTTTATTCTGCTCGATATTAATTGCAGTACAGTAAATGGCATGTGGGTCTACTGTACTACAATGCAGATTCTGTTTATAGATTTAATTCAGTGACATTGCCAAACTCTTATTTTTCTCATTTGTCTAATGTGTGAGCGATAGTTACCTAGAAAGATATCTAAAAATAAAGATTATGGAGGACATAGAACTGAGTAAAAGTCTCTTGGCTTGGAGCTCAGTGCAAGTCAACCTTGTGTGCAAATTAAGGGATGAGAAGGAGGCATTTTCATCCAGAATCAATTATTACAAATGATCCCACAGTCATGGCCAAAATCACATTACTCACAATAAATTAAAAATACCTGGTGATTCTTTTTAAGTGCCTATAGTTTCAGATTTAGGAAAAAAAAAAAGAGTTCAAGTTCAATACAAGTAAGGAAGACTCCATCTTACTATGGTGTCTACTGTGCCCTAGTTTCTTCCAGTCAGAGCCTCAGCCTCCTGTGTCCATGTCCTGTAGCACCCTCCATGCCCATTTTGGTGCCTCTGCTCTGGAAATGTTTCTTTCCTTCACTCTTCAGTGTGAAGGAAAGTGTGAAGTATTCCTGTTTTCCCTTGTCATTTCTCTACATGTTCTTCTCTGTTAACCCTCCTTGTACTTAGGCTGGAGATTCAATAACAGATCTTCATCCCATTCCTTCTTTTACCTGGAAACAACATGTGTTGATCTATACAAGCTAAGAAACTAGGCGCAGAACTCCAAAATTGTTCCTGTAATCTTTTTTTCTGAAATTACGTATAACACACGGCATGTGAAATTCCAGAGAGACCGGCAGGTACTGGTCAACATGAGGTGTAGGCAGTGAAACTGGTCTCAGACAGGAGGATAATTTCTGACATGGTTACCCATACTGACTGCAGCTTCATGATACATAGCTGGATCCAGAAGTAAACGTCAGAAAAATAATTCTGTGACCATTTGCAAAACCACACATAGCACAAATAGACTTGATAGGCACATATACTTCTTACAAGTTCATGGAAAGTAAACATGAGTTAAGAAGACTAATGCCAGTTTGCTTGTGTTAATGCTTGAGGAAGAAGAGGTTTAAGCCTGTATTAAGGCTGCAAACATCTAAAGCACACAGATTATTCTCTCCAGTCACTGTGTCGGGAGCCATAGACTGGGTAAATGCAGAATTAGTAAACTGGTAAATGGAATACATTGATTGCTTTTACATAACATAATACAAGTTAAAATAAATGGTCAACGTCCTCATAAATCTTTGCTAGTGCTTTTCCACAAAGACAATTAAATAATATAACAGCACCCTTCACTGCTACAAGCGTGCAGTCACGAGCAATGGCTTTGTGATGAAAGAGCATCACATTTTAATTCTTCACACAGACACTAATTTTTAGTGGTCTACTTTCCTGTAAGAATGACACTTTGAACAAGATAATAGCAGGACCAAAAATGGAAAGTTTCTGAAGTTTTTAGTCTTGCATACTTGATGACAGATTCAAAATCCTAGTGTTATTTTCAAGCCATCCTTCTGTATCTAGGACACAGGAACCAACAGAGGGAAATGTTGCCATGTGAGCTACATGCTCAGTCTGTGCCATAAAACACAGTTTGATTTTAGGCATGAACTTGCCAGAAACCTTTCCTAGTTAATTCTATCGGACCTTTCAAATCACAAAGAATATTAAGCAACCTAAAAAATGCAGCTTTGAAGAAACTGAAATGTAAATATTCCAGAAGAAAATGAAGAAATGTCCACAAATGAAATTAGTTGCTGAAAAATCAATTGCTTAATTCTAATTAACACTGTTTCTGCTAGGTCATATACAGATGGATAAGTAGGGAATAATATTGATGCAGACAGGATTCCTGCTTTCAGTAAGAAAGTACTCCTGTACCACCTTGCTTAGCTAAGAATGAAAATAGACATTCTTTTGTTTAGTTCTGGTTATTTCTCTATGAGAAATACACTGGAGAAAGGAAAATTGTTTTTAGAACAGCACTGAGGCAGAAAGAATGGGAAAATGTAAGGCAACTGTTCTCTGATCTTCATGTACATCAATTGCTTGCAATAAATTCCCTGCTGTTTGAGCACAGACAGAATCTCAAATGCACATATACTTTTGCTATTAAAAAGTATAAACCAAATAGTGATAAACAGTGACTATTTGTTGTTTAGATTTATTTTCTGAGTAATATAACTGGGTGAAAAAAAAAAAAAAAAGAAAAAACAACTCCGTATTGAAGGATGTATCATTTTTAATCTCAGTGCTTTGGCTACTGCCAAGATCAGATAGAGTGTCGTATTGCAATAACTCAAGGATCTCTCTATTAGTTTCTCTAAGCCTTTAAAGTAAGGGAAGCTGTAACAGCGGGAAACGTTAGGCACATTCTCTAATTCTCCTCAGGTCTGGGACTTAAATTTATTTTAAGGAGAAATTCAAGGTAAGCTGTATTTTACTTAAATGCATTAATCTTTCTAACTGTTATTGTTTGATACACTATCCAGCTGTGGGGTTTTTTTCTTTTCAAAGCCTGCAATAAAAATTGCTGTTGCTCCCTTCTGCAGTTCAGCTGTATTAGCAGCAGCATATTACAGCTGCAAGCTACTGCCTAACATCACCAACTTTGAGAAAGTGATGTTCTCTAATTGCTCACATCCAGCACTTACACGTACATGGCACTCAAAAAGGGTTAAGCATCTGAATCCTCTGGAACAGTGTTTCCTAAGGAACAATAGAAAAATCATTAGTGTGTTAACTGAAACAATACCATACTTTTCTCTCTATTGTTTAACCTTTTGTCCACATTACAAATATCTCAGTGTAGTTCTTATCTTTGACCTTGAGGGACTGTAGCTTTATCAGTGCTTCCGTTTAGATCACAGATGACCTTCAGCTGATATCATTGAGCCCTGACCTGCCTCAGTGATCTGCTCGCACAGAATACATATGCTGAACAGTGCTGGTGTGTGCAGTAGGGGTAAGTGAATTATTTACAAAAATTTGAGTTGACACCTTTTATCAAATGTGGAAAGATGAAGACAAAACAGCTGCTATTGCTGTCGTAAGCAATCTGCTGGTGATTGAATAAAAGTGTCAAGAAAATGGCTGCTTGATGGCCTTTTGTTCTCTCTCATCCAGCTTGATGTTAGTTTGAGCTGTCAGTTAGGAATCACGGCACAGTGATTTATCAATAGGATGAGTGACCTTCCCGTGCAGCCGGCGCTACCGTGGGCAGACAGCACCCTCTGCTGCGGGCCGGCTCCGCTTCCCAGCGGGAACGGGGATCCCGAGCAGCCGTCGCCTTTTCTCCTCTTTTCCGTTATTTTTTTTTTTTTTTTCCTTCCGCCACCCTCCCCCCCCCTTTTAATTTTCTGCCTTTGTTTTGTTTTTATCAAGTCTTGAAAGGTTAGCTGTGAATGCTTAAAAATAAGTAAATAAATAAGGGAGTGCTATAAACTGCACTACGTATTTCCATGCTTTCTTCTTAACAAAAGGGAAAGTACCAGGTGAATCAGTCACTACTGTTCGGGCAAAACAAACTTGCTGCAATTAGACAATGGGACGGGGTAAGGCAGCGGCTGTCAGACGAGGCCACTTTGTGGCAAGAATTTGAAACGTGGTGCTCTCGCACTGCATAATTCCCGCGTTACTCGCGCTTATTCCAAAGCTCCCAGTTTTACAGCTCGCAAGTATTGTCACGCAATGAAGTGCTGAATTCCACGCAGTCACACCGCTTTCTGTTGAACTTCTGTGACTGAAGGAGCGCTCGGAGTGTTCCACGCAGTGCACTCCTCTTGGAGAAGCTGCTCCTCTTCCCACGCGGCGCGCCAGCTCAGGAGCACCTCACTCCTCTCACCGACTTCCCAGCGGCAGCTGATCCCCGCGGGGCTCCTGAGCAGCTCGCACACCAGCCCGTGCTGGGTGCAGCCCCTGCCTGTGCCCCACATCCCGGCGGCCGCCCGGCAGGCAGGGGAGCGGTGCGGGTCGGGCACGGGCAGCCCCAGCCCAGCGCCGTCCCCGCCGCCGCCGCTGCTGCCGCTCGCAGACCCCGCGGTACCTACAGCCAGACGATGCATTACACCTAGGGTTGTTGGTACCTAATAGTGGTTATCAGCAGCTTTCAAAGACATTTGCATAACAAATTGCTTTCTGGAATAATATTCTCTCTTCAAGATAAATCTGACGTGTTTTTGTTAAGATTAAATTTTGCTCGATTTTCTTTCACAGATTCAGAGATTCCCAGAATACCCTGAGTTGGAAGGGACACTCTAAATGACCTTTTTTTCCCAGAGTTTGTGAGACTAATATTCCCGTGCTGAGTACTATAATCTAAGTTCCTTCTTTTGTTTCTGGAGATGTGTTTTTTGCTGCAATTATCAGCAAAATTGTTGATAACTTTATTTTTTTTTAATTAAGGCTAAAGTAATGAGTAATGAGTGATATTTTTTTTTTTTTGAGGACTCCACTTTTCATACACATGTGCATACACACAGAACACATGGATTGCCTTTGCTTTTTCCTAGAAGTAGATTAAAAAGGAAACTAGTGACTCGGAAGGACTAGTTTATTTTCTCTACACATGCTGAGTTGAAAAGTAGTTCAGTGAAAAAAAGTTTTCCTTAAAAACTGGTGTGATAAAGCAATGATTAAATATCCCAGCAGCTGTCACTGCTGAGAAACAAGTTTTAAATTTTTCTCTTTTCACAGCAATTTCTTCTATTATTTATTTATTTATTTATTTATTTGCTTCCTTTTAGGACCCACAAGTTAAGCCTGCTCATAGCTAAGGTGTCAGGTTCAGCTGAAGTTTTGTGAGCTTTTGGCATATTTGTCCAGGCCAGATCCTGTGGTTATATCCACACAGCAAGAAACCTCCACTGACACAAAAACCCAAACTCCAGGGCCAGCATCGAAGAAATTTAACTTGATCAAGGAGAAAAATCCTATTGGTGGCACGCAAGTGACCAGCTGGCTGATGAGAATACAATTCAAAGGATATCCTTGGAAATCCATTTAGTATCCTAAACTGATGGAATGCTAGAAAGACAAGAAATATTTTACTTACAAAGGGGCATGATTTTCTACATTTCTGTCCAAGGAAAGTGTAGTCAGTGGCTGAATAAGAGGTTCACACTCATGTAATTTCTTCAATCCTTGTCTAAAAAAATACACCTTTTTTCCCATTTATTTTTCATTGCAGTTTCACTCATTTTCCCTGCCTTGGTTTCAGGGGCATGATTTCATTTCTGTCACTATCAAGTTAGAGCCAATGCTCTGGAATAGTACAGTTATGCCAGTGCTAATCTGACAGAAGTGAAATCAGAATAATGGCCAACATTTTTCAGGAACACATTTGAAGCAGTCTTTGTGGTCACAACATGGCTACCGTGCTGAGAAACACCTTGCTGGCTTGGTGAAGGTTACCCAACTGCAAGTTGTGCATAGGTCTTAAAAGCAAAGTTCTTTGGATCATGAGAGCCTGTAATAGGACATAAATGGACATTTCATCTATAAAATGCCTGCTCATACACTGTCCTCACACCATAGCTAATGCATCAAAATCTGAAATGGTTCTATGTGACAATTTATTCCCCTGGTTACAGAAAATAATGTCTTGTAGCATCCGTAGATTTTCTGTAGTACTTATATGTTCTATTAAGATGTCTTGCCAGCTTGTACTGTGAGCTTTATTATCAGTTTATATTATTTCAATAAAACCTGTTATTATAGTTTGTATTTTCCTGTGTTCAAATGTTTATTCATTTAATTTTCTTGTTGCTTAGGTGCTCACTTTATTTCTCTCAATAGCTGGGGGGAAAAGGGTGTGTTGAATGCTCTAGTTGCAAAGATAAGCAAAAGTATAGTGGGCATGTCTTTGGTGTTTGGGGTCATTTTCATGGGGGTAGTGTTCATATTTTTAAAGAAGATATTGGTTATTTGCATAACACATACATAGCATTTTTCATTGAAGGATCTGAAACAATTTTGAAATCATTCAGTGAGCACAGCTTCCTGAGAAGATGAGGACTTTGTAAATGGCATGGTGGTACAATCTGTTAAGAACGCTGCCAAGAACTTCTCCAATCAAGATACTGTTTTGCTTGCAAGAATTTTTAGCGTGAAAAATTTTGGTGCCAATCATCTTCTTCTTACCCTTGCTGTGTTTCATCCTTTGCCTCTCGGCTCACATCTTCCACACGCAGCAGCACAGCTCTGGAGGCTGCAGGGAACCTCTCCCACTGTCTTTGGGGCATGACATAGATGTTCTCAGAGAATGTCAGAAATGCATTTCTGCCCTGGATAGGGGAACTATGTGAAACTTCCCATTATCTCTTGCAGACTCAGGCTGTTGTTTGGGATGGTAAGACACAGCCTGCAGGGACATGGTACAGCAGTTTTGAAGCCGGGTGAAAGGAGGACTGTTTCAAGCACATTCCCAACCAGACATTTCTGGGGGTATTTACAGAGCAATAAAGTCCAATTTACCATTTTCACCCTCAGGAAGCCTACCTCAAATCTGAGTGTATTTCAAATCTCTGAAACTATGTAAAAAGTGCTTATAAGTGACTAAGATTTGTCTGAATAATCCCTGAGAGATTCTATCCATGTCAGGCGTAGCCCATCACAGCTACAAATGGCTTTTCTTGCAACTGGAACTGGAATTCAGGTTATCTAAATGTAGATGTCTACACTGCAGCTATACCCGTGTCAGTAAGCGTTTTGGAAGGAAACATGGAGACAAATGGGATAAGGACTATGTGAAAAAGTATTTGGAAGCGGACTGAGTAGATTTTGGGATAGGAATGTTGGGCAGGCAGTTTGGGAGAAGAGTTCGGACAAGAAGATGTATGATGGAAAAACAGGGTTTATGCACCTGTTGTTGAAAACCCTGAGGGAAAGAGACCGAGCATGATTTGTGGAGAAAACGGAGAACTGGTTTTAAAATTTTGTACAAAAGTGCTGCTTGGAGGAAGAGGGTGACCTAAGTCCGGGCTAGTATGAAGCCATGCACAGTTTGTGCCCAGAAGTGCTCTTCTCCCAGAGAACAGCAGGAAGCCCAAAATTCCTAGGTCTGATGAGAGCCAGTATCTATGAAAACCACCACATTGTCCCCACAAGGCATCTGCATTGTGAAATTCTCTTTATTTGTATGCCCCACGTAACTCATGATGTATTCAGTGAAGAGGACGAACCTGCTGCGCTAACAAGACAAACACAGTAATCTGGTATTCCTACCCATTAACTCAAGAGGCTAATGTTTTTGTGATTGATGTCCACCATCCAGAAAACAGTACTGATGGCTGCTCATATGACACAAAGTGACAGTTCTGGGTGGGATTTTTTTCAGTTTATTGTCTTAGAAATAAACCAAAATGTGGTAAAAGAACTTTACGAAATTCTGTCACTCAAAAACTGTGAAATATCAAAATTAAGATTACCTCTGAGAACTTCAATTTGCTCCTGCACCTGCATTTTAAGAACCCTTTAAGTTGGCATCATCACATTCTATCTTTTCCCCTTGATTCACTCAATTCATGTTAAGGCTAATTCTTAGTTAACAAACAGGTATTCAATATTGTTGCCTCTTCACCATTCAGCCTATGAACCAGGGTCTTGCTGCACAAACTTCAAATCCTGCTCTGAACACAGAATTATTTGTTTCCCCAAGGGCTTCTTTGTAAAACTTTCCTAACACCCCTGGGAGATGATTGTCATTATTCCCATTTTACAGTTGGGAATAACGTCACAAAGAATGTGGGGCCCAAAGTACTCAGCAGTTTGCAGTGTTCGGTTTAAGAACAACAAAACCAAGTATTTATGAGCATGTAGCATTCTACAATAAAATTACAATTTACTTCAATTTCAGTTGTGAATGCTTATTGCGTCTGTAAATCAGACTCCAGACACCCATAACACAAGAAACACACAATTATTGACCACCTGTTCAGTGACTTGCCAAGCATCCCACAGGAATTCCCTGACAGATGCACAGATAGAGTAAAATTCCCTACGGTTGCATTCAGCTCCCTTAACCATGACACCTTCTCTCTTTTTTTTTATCCCTTATCTTGGCCACTATGCATGGGATTATTTCATCAAATCTGAGCCACCTAGAAGTCAGCCCTGAGCTGGTCGTCATGCGTCTCTCTTGACAGTAGGGAGATTGCCTGAACCACTAAACCTCTGTAGGCATAAATTGGATGGGAGAGTAGGTGTCTGTCCTTTCCCACTGGCTACAAAATGTTCCAGACTAGCTTAACAGTTAGCACCCAACATCTAGGAGGCCAACTTATGGTAAAATAAATCCTTCCCAGTATTACTTTATTATCTGTAAGAAAATAAGTAGACAGCTGCATTCTTCACAAAAATCTGATAAACACCCAATGGTCAGGTTCATTTTTCAAAATAAATACAGCAAAATTTATGCAGGAGAAGCATAGAAATAAAAATAGTCTCATAATGCATATGCCCAGTCAGGGTAAATTAAACCGCAATTATTACCAACCTTAACTACCCAACCTTATATCAGTCTATACAACTTCTGAAGGTAGATTAGTTAACATTCTTGCAGCATTGGTTTTGCTAGTAAAACCCTGCTTAACTCAGGCAGGACATGTCCTTGTCTCAGTCCTCTTTGTCATCTCTTATGCATATTACTGCCTGTATTACCACATTTTGAGATAACAATGAAGAGTCCGTGTTCTGTATCTTATCAGAGGATGGAATTTTCAATCCATAGAGAATCAGTTCAAGTTCAAAGCCCAGGTCCAAGTCTTTGCTGAAGGCTATGTGATCAGCAACCCTTAGGTAAAACAGGATTGCTGAGCTTGAAGCCAGATGTTGGGGGGTCTAGCAAATCAGTTCTATCATAAGTGACTATGTTCTCTGTCTAACTAATGGAGAGAAATATATGGTTTTAAAGACCCTCAGGAAGTAAGTCTGCCTACCTAAATCCAGGTATCTGGATCTTACCTCTGGAGTCTGACTCTTAGAACAACAAAAATCAAAGTGATGGAGTCTTGATCCAGTCTTCTCCAAGCAAAAATTGTGTTGAGCCTATGTTCTTGATACAACACTGAAATCTGTCAGTAAATTCTGGCGCTTTGTAAAAGGCTGCCTGAAGATGCCATAAAATGCCAACAAAGTCACATAAATCAGTAGAGAAGCCAGCACAGCCTTTGTAAGAGATTACAGCTAATGTGTGGAACGAAAGAGCTATCCAGCTTCCAGCAGAAGTCAGTGTGTACTGCTTATTTTTCATTACCACTCTTCTATGCGGATTTTGAAGCTTGGACAATTTACACTTACTGTATCAAGTGTCTTAGCCAACTCCATGTATTGCCCTTGTACTTTTACTGGTGTGAAATGGTAGGGTGCTCTCCAACAGCAAGGTCTTGGAGCAGTGGCATAGATGCTGCAGAACAGCTGCTGGTGTGAACACCTGGTGCATCTCCAGATATCCACAACTGACTGCACAACAACCAGGTGCACAATATCAACTGCACACCTGAGGTGTATCAGTTAAAGGAAGTCATAGACTGCAGCTGCTGCTATCTGCTGGGGTGAAGAATGCGTGCTCATACCCCCAAAACAAGAATAATTAAACAGAGCAAAAAAAAGCAGGAATGCTGGTATAGTGTTAAAAGTGGGTTCCAGCTGAGTATGTGCAAACACAATGTACAGAAAAACTCATCAATTTCTCCCTGATGAAATCCCCCAGCCTGAGTCTTCATATATCAGATCAGTGCAAAACTTCATCAAACGCAGGAACAGAGACAGGTAGGTCTTGTCAGGATTTACAAAAGACACAGGAATACAGCTAATATCCAATACAGCATTGTCTCTGTGTGCTCCATTTATTTTTTCTAAGACATTGTTCAAAAAGGTGCAGCCAGAGTCATCTATTTTATGGATTAAAAAAGTGAATCTTTTCCAAACTGCAATATTTTTTATTTAACATTGTCTTCAATCTCTAGTCTTCAATGTGCAGAGATAGTTGTCTGCCCTAAATCTCATGTACGTATGCATCATGACTTCTTCATAAAAGAACAGTAGGATGTTGAATAATATGTAAATTTTATGTTGTAATGAATTGGGTCCTAAGATCTTTAAAGGTCAGACACCTGATATAATACATCATGTTCTTTAATATCAACTACAAAATAACCGTAATAAATTTTGCCAGTACCATATCCTCACACGCTGTTACCCACAAAGAAGCACCAAAGGAAATGTGTCATTTGTCAAAACATGTAGGGAAGGTGATGTGTGTACAAGTAATTTTAAAAGTATTGCTAAGGTTAGGCATAGTTATACAAGTTACAAGGTTGGCTTTTCAGGGAAGTAGCTCATTGTCAACAAGCCTGTTGCTTAAATTCCCTAGAAGATTCATAAAGTCACAAGGCTATTTCTTTTACAGTGAACTCACATCTAATGAAATGCCTGTGAATTAAAATTAGCTAGCAGAAGCCAGACACATGGCAAATCGAAATTATTGCTGTTGATGTAGAATTAACCAAACAAGAAGCTGTAACTAAAAAACCAGTTTATTTTGTCACAATTTCAGTAAAGCCTGTAAGAACACTCTTTAGGTCCAAAAATCAAACGTGTTTAAATACCTCGTTGAACAGGAAAATCATAGACATATGTTTCAATTTAAGCACACCCTTAAATGTTTAATATAAGAGGTACTGAGCAGTTAAGTTCAATAGGCATTTCCTTAACAGAATATCTCCTGGCAATATTAATGTTAACGGGAGGAGAGATAGACAAAAATGTGAAATATACACAGACTTTGCATACTGTGGTGATGGTACCCAAGATTCCTTGGGCTCACGAGAGCATCAAAAAGGATAGGGCAAGCACAAACAAAAAAGTATGTAGCTCTCTGACAAAGTTTGACAAAGATAGTATGCGAGCCAATTTACTGCTTCTTCACAGTCTGCACAGGTAGGCAGCAAAGCCAAAGACAAGCAGTAGACATACTCACTGCTTTCTTCTCTGGCTCAGTTTGTGCCTACTGTTCCTGTCTTTGAAATGTGAAGACAGGGAACTGATAACAACTTTTGTCAGTGGCCAAATCACCAAACTGTACTTTATAGAAATAGTAGAAAAACAGGAAGTGTCCCTGACCTTCTAAAAGATAGCAAAAGGAAACTCAGGATCATGTCAGCACAAGAAAAGATATATCCAACCATAGGTAATGCCACTGTTAAAATATTGACTCTTACCTAAAGGGAACTTTTGTCTAAGTCAATAATGGTTTGTTGTTGCACTATGGTCCCCATCACACAATTCTAACAATGTGGCACTCGATCCTGGTCTTCCAGTACGCTCCTCCTCGTATGACTGCTCTTTCTCCCACTGACACAGGGTAGGATTGAGATTCTGTTTCACATTCACTCGCTTAGATTTAGCCACATCCCATGCAGTAGCTGCTTGAGAGTTAGGCGTCCAAGTTCCAGTTACAGCCAACAGAAAGGTCTGGGGCCCAATTCATTTGCCTGTGTGGCAGCTTCAGTGCCACCTGAGTCGCTCTGAAGTCTCCCAGTGAATCTCACGCTGCTGCTTTGGAAGGTCTCACCTGACACAGAGCCAGGCATGTATGCACGGGGCATGAAGGGTGCAGCTGACTACCCCAAGAGCTTAAACACCCAGCCCGTGAACAGATATCTGCAATGGAGGCATACACATTTAGATAAGAGAGCTTTGAGGCACTCCCACACTTGCTGTTTTTCTTTGATAAGACCTACTTAACTAAGATCAAACTGTCCACTATTTATAAATAATGGCCTGCAGACAGATTGTCTGTTGCTGGGAACATCTAGAACTTTGAATGCCAGGCAGGAGTGGTGAACGAACAGGCTTGATTTCAGCCCTCAGGAACAACTACTTTCTCATTAACCATAAAATGAAGCCTCGATGAGAAGCTCTTTAACAGCTAAACCTAGGAGCAATGAATGTGATGCTTAATTTTATGCATTTCTTTGTTGCCACTCATAATGAATTGTTATAGTTCATATTATTTCTCTGGTTCTATGGACTTCCATGCGTGGGAAATGGCAGGAAAACAGTCCCAGAAGAGAAAGCCCCTCTGAGGAGGAAGTGTAGGTGGGAGGTTTGCTTTGGCCCTCTTGTAGCAGGAACAGATAGACCTGAACAGAAAGAGCATGAGAAACAGGGAATAATCAGTAAGATTTCAGTCTGTATATTTGGCAGATTATACTTACCTTCCTTGCAAAAGTCTTCGGAAAATTACTGCTTAAGCCTGTGCAGCGTTTTACAGGGGATGAAATGTGCAAGTTGCTCCTTTCATACATATTTCCTAAGATACATTCTTCCTTTGATACCAGCACATAACCATCATGTATTAAAGAAATAAGAGATTTCCCCATTAGTGTAAAACAGATGTATATTATAGGATTAGCACCTGAAGAATATAATTTTAATCTTGCCATTTAATAAAGAAGCCTTAATTCATAAATGTTAATGACACTGGGGAGTAACAGTCTTTTCCCTGGAGAAAGATTAGACCTTATATCATACTGTATATTATTGGACACAGTTTCAACTTGGGTTTTATTGTCGTGCACATTTGATGATTTTTTTTTTTAGAGTTTTTTCCAGTATGGAAAATATTTTCACTTACATGAAAATTTTAGATTTGAATATATATGACATATACATAATTTTTTAACCACTTAACCCATTTCTGTTAAGGCATCGCAGTTCACTCTCAAAGAGTGTGTATATACAATGCATTTTTTACTTACTAGTGTTGTTTACCACAATGTGTGATGCACAATCTTCTAAAACTGTTTCCTACATTTTAAATTAATTCTAATATGGGTTTATCAGTTCCTTGTTATGGTGCAGAACTTATATTAAATTCTGTGATCCATAAAACCTTTTTTTGAATGACACATAGTTTAGTTTTTCATTTAGAGGCTATAAAAGTGTTCACGAAAGTTATGTTGGAAAAAAAATGATTGAAAGTGCTAAAACACTGTACAGAATATAAAATCCTTTCATAGACTTTTTATGACACATGAAACATGAGTCTTAAAGGTTTAATGTTACTGACTTTTATACAAGGCTTTTTAATTCTTGATTCCAGTTATGGTTCTGCAAATGAACTGTGACATTAAAAAGAATCAGGCTGGAACTGCCTTAGCTTTCTCTCTAGATGAGTTTCTCCTGGCCATGAAGGGTTCACATAATCTGCCCCACCCTGCCCACGTCTGGTTAGCACTAACTCGCTATAGCAGCAGCCAAGTGTAAATCCTGCACTGCATTAAATCTGCCTAACACAACACATCCTACTCAAATTTGTCATTTAGGTTAGGTGGGCTTATAAATTGTTAAGAAGGGTGAAGTGTTACTTAATTTCCCTTTCTCTTAATATTTAATAGTGTGCTACAACAATTGGGCACGTGATTTAATTGACTGAATACAGATCCAGCACTGATATACACTCAAATAAAGAGAGACAAAGCCAGTTATTGCATTATTTGCATAGGGGTGAAGATGCTCATGCTACTGGGACCAGTGGAGGAACGGGTTCTTACACCTTCTAACAGCTGAAGGAAGCCAAATTCACACACACGGACTGCTCTCCCAGCTCTGCAGATTTCTAGGACTCTCCAAAGGAGTAGTGTCACCATTTTCTGGGTGCTTCTGTGGGTGGATCTGTCACCAGAAGACGATTGTTCGTGATATGTTCTCAGCCAAATGTAGACCTGGCCGAGCTGGAGGGTTCCCCAGCACACCAAGTGACCTGCAGTACATGCTCCACATCAGGGGCTACTCATGGGGGCAGGAACTGCAGTCTTCTTGCTCTCCTAGAACTCAGCTCTGCAGAGATACCTTGGCTAATCCCATTCTTCCTGAAAAGCAGATCAGCTCCTTTGCCCCAAGGACTTAGGGAGGCCTGAGAATGGCTGAATCTGGGTTTTCTTTGACTTGGACATTTGCAGCTGCCTGCTTCAACAGGTTTATCTGGGCAAGTTATCTGAGCAAGTTTTCCATACAATCAAAAAGAAAAAGGATTTGACTAAACCTATATTGAAATAAGTATTTTACACCATTAGAAATGCTTATTTCTCTCCACAAAAGCAGCTAGGATGACTAGGTCAGGTCTAGATTTATATATTGGATCTCAGTCTTTGAGTCACTTCAACCTGACCGCAGCCAGTCGAGAGAACACTGCAGTAGCAGACTGTGCCATGCAAGGGCTGTGTCTTGCAATTATTCCCTACTGTTTGCATTTATGCAGCTAAAATTCCTTTATCTCCAAACACAATAGCCCTGTCTCTACTTCTTGCCGAGAAGAGCCCTCAGCTCATGCAGAACTCTGCCCAGCTATCATTGAAGATACACATAGAGCCAAGTTGTTGTGGCTCCTTATTTGCACAAATGGACAAGATGGGTGATTCTGAGCTGTGCTTAAGGCCAGACCCCAAACCTGTTTCGTTTACTTGTACAGGTACAGTCAAAAGCTGCAGGTGAAGAGACCCTTTAGCTTTCTAGTTGGTGCAAATGTAATATCAGCAAATTAAATGATTGGCTGGGACTAAGTACCAATTGGCTTTGTGGCTTGATGGAATCAAAATATTTGCTATAGATACTTGTTCATGATTGCTTTATATTTCATTACAAAATTATTATAGCTGTAGCATGCACACTTAACAAATTTCAGAGTATGCCATACTATAAATTATTGAAAGGGAATCTCACTGTTCTCTGCAGAGTTCAAAAACCTCAATAAAAGTTTTCTGGCTTTTTTTTTTTTTTCTTTTTAAATCCAATTATCAAGTGGAAAAACACACTTACAGCAAAAGTTAATAGTGCATGATTGTGAAGCAGCAATCTAGTTCATGAGCACTCTGTCCAGCAAATGTTACGGGCAGTGCGATTCAGCTGCTGGTGAAGAAAAATCCAATGCTGTTACCACAGTATGTTGATCTATTCTGAACTAATTTCACAATTCCAGGGTTTGCATTGTTGCTCTTGAAAATTTGACAAGCATATTAAAGGCAGACAGAAAAAATTTGTACATTGTACATTGTTGTATTGCACTAGGTATAGCTAGTTTGTTTACATTAAGATTTTGCACTGGGTGGAACTTAATATTGCACTACTGTATGGTATGGTCTGTCTCCCTACCCCACATGGTGGTGGTCTATTCCTGTTATCCCTGCCTCCTACCCCTCACGTCACCTAGATCCCACTGGTTGTAACCCCTTCCCTGCCTCTTCCTCACGGGGGTTTCAAAAGGAGGACCACGAGATTGGGGATTCCTCTTTCCCTTCTGGTTCTAATTAAAATCACTTACCCCAGAGACACGGTCCCGGGGGGGAAGAGTGCCTTTTTGTCTTTTGCCTTTGCTCTTGTCACTTACCCCCCTGAGCCGGGGATCTCGAGCTAGCCAGGAAGGACCCCGCCTCAGGTCTTTGTGATAGCACATAAACATTAGCATCCAAACTTTGTTTTCATTTTGCTTTTTTAAGGTTTTTTATTTAGATTGCATCTAGAGAACATGTTTGAGTTGCATTTGTTGGAAGAGATGTTATCGTTACTGTGTGAAGGAGAAGAAAAGAAAAATAAAGCTGTAAAAGTGCCATGAAAAGCTGTCTGCTACAAGAGCAGTATTTCTCTCCTGACAGAAAAGCTCCATGTTCTTTTTCCAAAACCCCTCACTAAACTCAGAAACATTGATCCAGACATTTCTATTGCTTCCTTGCTCCACAGGTTGATTACATACCTCACAAAAACTCAGAGCTGTTGTAAATTTTCGAACAAGAAAAAGCATACCACTTATCCACACCGCAGTAGGATGGCATTTTCGCTTTCCTTATAGCTTCCCCACCCACCATTTCCACTCAGTTTCAGGACAGATTAAAGTATTAAGTTATGTTAAGATGTAATGTAATGTAAATACAAATTAGAAGTGAGGTCTTTCTCTCAAATGTCTGTAAAAGCAATCCAGTAATTAGAAGAGTTGTTTTTCATGACATGTCACAAAAAGGGACAAAATTGTGCTAAAAGAACCCAGGTTAAAATCTGGAATATTTTTTAGGTTTTTTTTTTTTTTTTTAGTCAGTGCTTGGATAAAAGTTCTGGTGCCCAATTTCAAGTGCAGGTATACTGGGGAAGGGGGTCATTTTCTTACAGTAGGTCCTCTGTCTCAAGTCTTCCTTTTCTCCTTGCTCTTTCTTCAGGACCTCCTCACTTCAATACAGCCTTTTGGAGCTTTGCTCTGTAAGCCACCCATTTAGTCAGAATGAACCCGTACTCAAAGCTTCCTTCTTCCTTGTTCTCAGTGTTGTTCTAATACATGACTTCTGAGGTGAGAAAATATATATTCTCAAGCATTTTGGGTAGAGAAGGTTAGAAATGAAAATAGCACCTAGACAAGCATCATCTCTTGGGCAAGTGTGTTCACAAAAGAGACAAGACATTTTTTTAATCAAAAATCCAAAATACCAGAATCAAAATAATTTTTAACTACAGTTAAAAATGTTGAAAGCAATTGTAACCAATGGGACTATATGAGAGAGACTGAAGTGGGACAAAAGAAGAAGACATTTTCTTAAGCTATTGAATTAAGGTAGTGATAAAGGATAGGAGGAAGAGTGAAAAGATGCAGAACTACAAGATAGCAAAGAATTATTTTTTAATTTCAAGTTAGCTCCTTGCCAAAATTCAGTAAACCTGGGTGAAAGCTGAAAATAAACAGGAGTGCCACTGAGATGTAAAGCAGAGCAAGAGAGAAACAATGTTAAAGTAGGAGTAACAGCACTAATAGGGAAAGCAGAGCTAGAAGGAATGACGAGTTCTTGAGTAGTTTTCTGCTATACCAGGTGTAGGTACTTGCTACTGGCTCCCAGGCTTTCAGAATTCACTTTAATTCTGTTTTTCTTTCCTTGAAAATTTCTTTTACCTCTTATTTACATTTTCTGCTTGTCCCTACATTGAGATGTTTTTTCTAGATGTCTTCTCACTTGTTTTGCATACAAACCCTAATTTATGTATTTTTAACTCAAGGAAATTCCAAGTCCCCTGTAGATTTGACCATATATAGGTGACTTCACCGCCTTACTCGAAATTATTCATTTGTCTTTTTTATTTTTTTAAATTAAGACATCCAGCTACAGATATACCTCAGCTTTTCTTTCCTTTGAGTTCAGTTTGAATCAAGTTGTGATTGCTTGATCCAAGACCAGCTCTTCTATTTTTATGTGAAAGATAGTTTAAACTAGCCCTGTCTCTTAGTTCAGGAAGAGTTGGTGAAAGGTGTGCTGGGTGTGTATCACTGCATGTAGTTTTCTAGGCACTTGCTGTTGTCTCTGTTGGGACTGGGCTAATGGGAATTCTGTTTGAGTGTGATAAAGTCATTCTTACGTTGCTATTAGCACCACTTAATCTAGCACAGCATGGCTTTCCTCTACAACGGGAAAAAGTCTAACTCATACTGGCTGAACTTCTAAGAGTTTCCTTCTCTCTTGCTGCAGTAGAGGATTGCACACAACTCGAAACAGAAGAAGAAACACATTTATAGCTGACTCTTAGCCCTAGATCAGGACTTCTTTTTTGTTTGGTTGGTTGGTTTTTTTGGGTTTTTTGTTTTTTTTTTTTTAATGATTCTGGATCAGGTTATTTCTTCTCCCTGGAAGCACTCTCTCCAGGGATCTGCAAAGACATATGCTTCACTCAGGAGGCTGACCCAGGAGGGTCACAGCTGTAGGACCCAGCTAACAGAGGCAAATAATTTCTTTACTTGGACTCTGCAACATTTACTATGCCTCCTCAATATGATTATTTTTCTAGATGGTTTTTTAACTTACATGTGTCATTTTAAATGCTTAAAAAACTCCACAAATATATTATTAAATATGGAGCCTGTGAAAATCTGCTGTTGGCTGGTAGGATTTGAATCTTGTCCATGGTGTTGATCTATTCTGTCTGCAGAGGGAATTAAATTAATGTCAAAGTCTCCCGGCCAATACATTTCTACATCCACAAAATGGAAAGCATCTTGACTCTTGCAATAGTGGCACTGAGCTGACTAAAATAATATCCTTTTCACTGCCATTATACTAACACAATATAATTGGGGAATTGCTAGTGTCCCTATATTTAATTTTAGTGCCTCGGCAAATGATCCTAATAGCCTAATGGCTAGATGCTGCTGTTGCTAATGCTGTTCAATTGACTAGATTTCAAAGTGTATCAATGAGTCTTTTAAGTATCCACTAGAGCTGTAAGGTTTCAGATTACAGCTCTTAAACTATATGTGATCTCTAATGAAAAAAGGGGAAAAAAAGGAATTGATAAAGCAAGCCAAGGCAGCAAAGTCAGCAAAAATTGTGCAGGCGATCTAACTTCACTCTACAACTGGGTGAGCACAGAAATTACATTTGGTCACTAAATAATGCACCTGGGAAAGTAAGAAACAATGCAAATAATAATCCATTTTTTAATAATTAAATCCTTGGTGGGTCAAAATGATGATTTTTTTTCATAGACTATAAATACAATCAGGGGATTTGTAAAAAAAAAAATTGCCTTGTAACTTTTTATGAAAATTAACACATATCTAGTATTGATCCTGATTTGTGCATGTTAAAACAACTCTCCGTGGGTAAAATATTCTTAAAGTCAATAATATGCTGTAATCTCATGTGACACTAATAAAATAACACAAATGACAATTCATTTTTGTTTACTTGTCTCCTCTTTAATGGATTGATAAATTTTGTTAAAAAAAAAAGAAAACTAGATCTTGGTGCATAGTAGGCATATTTCTAAAACAGTTCTGATTGATTTTTTGAGTCATTTTTGACGAAACAATCAATCTTGAGAATTCTTTCCTGAAATGTATTTTAATGGCTGTTGATATATGTTGTGCATTTCACAAACACCCAAAATGCTGCGCTGAAGGTCTTAATCCAGCAAACACTTTACACTTGCCTCCCTCAAGCATTTGGTTTCTCCAAACACACAAGCAGCTCCAGTGAGGCACAGCTGATTTCACAGATTTCAAGTTAAGCATATGTGTTTGCAGATTCTAGCCTAAAAGAAGCTGAGATGTCACAGAAAACAATTCTGTCATAATCAGAGTTTATCTGTCTGCAATACCAGCTATATTTATTTCAAATTATTCCAAATTAAAATGGCAGCTATTACCATGCCTCAAGAAGCTGTACTTTGGAGCCTCTAGGAAAGAGAATAGGAAATGGTGAAAGTGCTGTTACAATAGTGCTAAGAACTCCATGTATTCACTGAGACAAAACAAGCAAATGTGAAACTATTCTTCTGCCAAAGACAATATTCCACCTCCTCAGTTATGGGAGAGAGAGAGAAAAATAAGCTAATTTACTCCACCTGTACAAACTGATAAAAGGAAGTAGGGTTTCAAGGTGTTGTGATGCTTTTGAATTTTGTAGGTATGGGCAAATATTTTCACAGGAGTAATCTTAGTGGTCTCAGTTGGTATTTTGATGTTCACATAACAGAGCTAAGAGCTCACTAAATGGCAGAAAAATAAAGCCTGGATGGGGAAATGGCACCAACCTATCTTTTCAGAGTGGAGGTAGATTTAGAAGAGTATTCACTACACCAGAATGCAAAGTGCTGTTCAGTCCAGTAGAAGCACAGATCTGATCTGCGGATAAACTCGCCACTCTTTTATGCTGACCACTCCAGACACTGCTAAACTATTTTCTCTTTTAAACAGAGCCTCCTGGAGTTTTTTCCTTCATCTTTTTTTTTTTTTTTTTTT
>VYXC01008786.1:233168-408752 GCA_013397175.1 Platysteira castanea
CTAAAAAACAGCAGCAGGTGCCTGGCAAGAGAGAGGACAACCCCTACTACTCACAGCACAGGGCTGCAAGAGGTGTTAGCTCCTGAAATGCTCCTTAGAGGAATTTTCTTTTTCATATATGGTTTAACACAGTGTTCTAACAACAGTTCTTACTTCTTTACAGAAAGATTACCATCAGCTAAAAGGGATGCAGCAAAATCACTGGTGTGTAACATGGCTGCCTACTTGGAAAGTCACAGTGAGAATGTGGTAAGCTAGTGAACTTGGATTGATGTGGCTATGAAAAACCCTAGAGAAGCAGCTAAAATATTTGTTAACATTCCACCTTAAAATTTTGCACTCTAGGAAACACTTGTACAAGACTGGTAGCACTGGTTAGGCCTCCCACCTTCCAGTGAGAGAAATGGTACTCTATGCTGCTTGGAAGACATTTATTTTGGGCACAGCTTTAAAACACAAAGCTTATGTTAAAGTATATACTACTGTTCCTGTGCTTCACTTTGTATGAACAAGGATTTGCTGAGTGTCAATAGATCAAATTTTATTTCCCCTTGAATTATGCTGGACATGGTGTGAATCTACTTTAAAACAGACATATATATATATATATATATNTGTGGAGTTGGGAATTGTATAAGAATGTGAGATATGTCAATAATAAAGTCTTTCCCCTCCTTTCTGCTGAACCTGACAGGTGTGAGAGCATCTTATTTTGTTTTCCCAGACACAGGTTATCCCTAATCTACTGAATGCAATCAGGTATTTTAATTGAGAAAATTATTGCACATTCAATGTCAAGTAGTTCAGTGGTGTTTAAGGAGATGCTAAGTAAGTGTCAAGGCTTCACACTTTGAAGATGTACATTACTTAAGCATGTACATGTACATTCACATGTACATAGCCAGGCATAATCCTTGTACTGAGTAGCAAATAGATGCAAATAAGGCGTAAGTGTACAGGATCTAAACAAGTGACCTGGATTCACAGCTTTACTAACATGTGAAAATAATTTTATGGGAAATATGAAACCCAAAGCCATCGAAGTAGCATATATAGTTGCAATGGTGTTCAATATATTCCTGCAAGTTTTGTTTTTTATGAATTTACTACAATTAGTACTTTGATAAGCAAACGAGTGTAGGAGATGCATGAGCTTCATTACACAGGCTCATCATTTTTTGTGACTGTCATTGTCAGTCCCCTGTCTTGCTACTCTTCTCTGTGTACTCTTCTTGAAACTGGCTTATGAAGTTTCTCAGAACTTCATCAGAAGATGCATCACATTAAAATAAGTTTATCATTCCTCTTTTTCTTCTTGATTTTGATAATGATGCATTATAAATTCCCCTACCTTTCTGTCTGATTCAGACAAGCAAATAACAAAATGTTTTCCCTCATATTTTTGTGGCTCGGGACGCTTTAAATATTGTTAGGCTGTGTAGGAGCTGCTTAAGCTTCTCACTCTCCAAAGGATGACTCCTACTTGCAAGAAACATTTTGGACAAATGAAGAACGTCATAGTCTTGGCCACCCCTTAGGCCACCTGGTTCTTATGAGGTTTGTAGTCTGAGCATATGTTTAGCTTGTTCATAGGCAAAACCTTTGGACTATCACAAAGCCTGTGAAAAAATATTTAGCTTGGGCTAGATTTCGGCTGGGCTACTGTAAGGGAAAAATAAACAAACAACAACTGAGTATACCTTTCCAGGCCTGTTTGTACGTAGTCTCCTCTAGACAAAAGAATCAACAAGACTCTTGCAACAGTGCCATCTGGTGACTCCCGTACAGTCAGCCCTAACAACAGGATCCCTTTGCAACACCTACGAATTTGTAGCAAAAAAGATACCCACAATAATCAGGAATGCCTTAATTTCCATTTTAACCAGTTTTAAAAAAATGAATTTCCATACTTGGACACTGTCTGTGGTCAGAGAAGTGCTCTGTCTACTTTCTTCTATATTTACAAAGAGCAACTAAAAGAGTAAGACATACAAAATTGTAGAAAACAGAAATATTAAAATAGTACATCATATATTAATGCACACATGTTTGGAGCTACAAAGGAGCTATGTATGCACAGTTAAGAAAAATAGTGGGATTAAGGAAAAAAGCAAAAGAACTTGAGTCTAGTGCTCTGTATTTAAAACTCCAGAGAAATGGGAAAATTCTTGAATTAGCACTTACACAGTACCATTCTTTTGAAAGGGAAACTATGATGACCCAGGTAACTTAAAACCAGTAAGCATCACAAAAAAGTCAGGGAAAATTAATGGAAAAGCTAATAAGCTGATGTGGGATTCAATTATTACAAAATTGAAGGAATGAATGTAATTAATGATGGTCAACATGGTTTTGTAGAAAATAGGTCTTGTTAAATAAAACTTACTTCGTTCTTTGATGAGATTATTAATTTGGTTTATAATCAAGTCACCACTCTATCTGTAATTGCATGCGTTTGGACTTTCATGAGAGTTCTGACTAGAAAACATGACAGGCTTTTATTTTTCTAATGGTTTACACAGTCTCAATAAAACCTCCTTTCACGGGCTTCAGAAACTGGTAAATCTTCCAAAAATCAAAATTCAAAAGCAAAGACAATGTTGAGACTTGATTTTAATAAGGAAAGGGAAAATACACAAGCACACGTTGTGGCCATATTATATAATGCAAGATCACACACAAGTAGGAGCAACCATCCGGATTTTTGCAGGGTGCTACAAGGTTCTGTAGCTAAGCTGATGCTTTGTCATGGATAACCTGGAACTAAATGTAAAAAATTTTGCTGATATGGTTTGTAGTTTACAAAAAGCTGGCAAAAGGTTAAATGTAAAGAGAAAGCAGACAGAAAGAGGGTTTTGAACTGTTAGGTAAGATGGACCAACTCAAATGAAAGCCATTTTAATGCTGATATATGAAAAGCTAAGAAAATGGCAACAAGTTGGGCCATCCTGGAACAGTTTCACAGCTTCTGTGAAACTCCAGAAAGGACTTAAGGGATTGCTGAGGAAGCATAAGCAAAGAGAATTGTGAGTGTGATACTGGATCAAATCAGATCGATCTTATCTCTACACAGCACAGGTGAGATTGCTATCAAACTGAAGGGAAGGGGAAAACCCCACGTTCTGCAAAGAAGACCAGAATGAGTAGTGGAGAGGAAAAGAAAAATGTTTTACAGAAAGAAAAAGTCCTTTCAGCTTATCAAAAGTAACATAGAGTGGTGACTTGATTATAATAGCTCCCTCAGGAGAAAATCCCACACACAAGAGGGTTCTTTAGTTAAGAAGGAAAAAGCATAACAAGCAGCTGTGTACTGAGCTCGAGCCAGATAAATTAAAACAAGAAATAAGGCACACATAGTTTAACAGTGGAGATGATTAACTATGGAATAAACCAACAAAGGAATCAGTGGATACACTATCTCTATTAATGTCTTCAACTAAAGAATAAATGTCTTGTTGGATATGCTTTATCTAAACAAAAGTTATTGAACTCAATAGAGAGGTTGTTGGGTGAAATTCAAAGGCTTGTGAAATACAGGAAGTCAGAGTAGGTGATCTAATGGGAATATTTGCAAAGACTAATCTTAGCCTCAGGATACTAGTCTCCTTGGGTTACCTTTTCAGTCAATAGAGAGTTTCCTTTAGAGAGCAATTCAGAATAACTTTAGTACTCTCTTTGCCCCTCTCCACTGAGAGCATGCCTCTCTCCACTGGCTGCAGAGAAAAACAGAGGTTAAAGGATAGTTGAAATAATCTGGGGTTTGTTTTCTTTTTCTACAAAAATACCACCACCACAAAGTATAAAATTGCAATTTTATTAAATTTTTGGGAAAGGGCTTAGTGGGTGTGGGGAGTACTGGGACAAAGATGGGGACAGCTCTCTTTTCACTCATTAACCCTTGATAACCTAATCTGATTACGCCAGGAGCTACACCTTGTCCCTGAAAGATTATCATCTATGGAGAGAGGCTGAAGATTAATATGGCACTTCTATCCTACCGCCATAAATATTCTGCTTTAGGAAATCTCAATCCTACCTCCATTCCCCTCTCATTTTGGAGAACAGAGAGAAGAAAGAGGTTCAGACACATATTTGGTGGACAGAAATGAGCTCCTTGACAGAGGGCAGGTGGGAGTATTCATCCTGCCTCTACCTTTTATTTTCCTTTTATTTACCTGCTGGAAATGATAGGAGTTGTCTTAATTCTTATGTAATCTACCACATTTAATAAATTTGACTATTTATTTGGTATTTATTTTAAACTGTGATGCTGCTATAGTACTGGTACATCCATTGGTTTATCCTCAGCAGGGAAGGTATATCTTTCTACACTAGGAAGTTAATCTATGTGGCACCCTTACCTTGAGTATGCCTTCTTGTCTTAAACACTGCGGATTGCTGAGTAACTGCCAGAAAGTACTTAAACACAAAAGAGGAAAAGCTAAAGTGGCTATGAACTACAGCGGGTGACAGAACTTCCTTCAGTGCAGTTTCTAAGACAGTGTAAATTCTATTACTCTGAATGAGAGCGAAAAGATGCCACTCTCCACTTGCCATGCTGAAAACTCTCTCTTCTGTGGCCATCTTACCACTGGTATATCCCTTCTTAGTAAAATTTAAATATAAAAAATACAAAAGGTTAAGTTCTTAAACCTCAATTCTCTCTTTTGTGAGCCAAAGTCATGCGATCAATAGTACACTTTTTTATTCTTCCTTCTACTTTTAAAATGTTTTTAAAATAAATCAAAAGGTTAAATTGCATCAGTCCTTCATTAAACTGGAAATTGATCCTAAAATACTATTTATTAGAATCTATACAAAAACTAATAGAGGGATATTTTACAACCTGCAACAGTGGTTGCAAATGTTTGCCTGCCATCTAGTGGAATATGACACAGTTTCCAGTAATACTTCTATTTATTTTCCCACTTTGTGTTTTACAAATATTGGAAGGGTTTTAAAAAAAATTACTGACATAAACATGAAAAACATGTATGATAACATTACCCTCTTAATAAAATTATTAAGCAGCAAACTTTAATTGTTGCACAGACAAAACAGTCATTTTTGTGGATATCAAGGTATGTAACACCAATCAGGTTCTGTCTGCTGATAATCCCAGAAGTTGGGACAGATACAGCCAAGTAAGTCAAAAATAGGGCAAAGAGCTGAGATTTTTTTCCCCTAGAGACTTTTTGGTAAAATTTTAAACAGATGCCAAATGTGACTAGGACATATCACGGAACATCAATAGCAAAACGCAAATAAAATATGTATTTTAGAAGAATGAAGGATATCTCTCATACTTATGTGATGTCTCTACACACAACACTGCCATATATATGCCAACGCATTGGATACCTACACTGCACACTATAACATTCTAAAAGTATTTTAGGGATACATAAATAAAGAAGTTTGTGCACCAGGACACAGAGCAGATTTGAGCGTGCAGGATATTGCACAACTCCACCTTCTCTGGTCGTTGTGCACGTATGAAAACCACTCAGAATAATTCTATCAAAACCATTTCCAGAAAAATCAGTCTCCAAGAAAACTCTTATTGAATAGTGCCTGATTATCTTGAGGAAATATTGTAGAAATGACTGCTGAGAAATTGGAAAACATTGAAGCCTGACCCCCTCTAATGAGAGAATTAAAATTGAGGGGAGAGGAGAGAAGAAAATAATGAATTGTGGCAGATGTAGTTGGCAGAAAACCCAACTCACAGAAGACAAATGGAAGCACAAGACATAGAACGACAAATTACAACACTACACAGAATGAAATCTTTGGAATTTTAGTAAAATAATTTTCCTTTTTATTTTAATTATTGTTATTTTTTAATATTTAGGTGAAGGAAAACAACCTGTTTTAACTGGAGTGTCTTCCCATGTGAAAACTACAGGATGTTCCCAAACAAAATCATGTCTTTATTCTCCCCCTACCCCATTCACAGTGAAGATGAACAAAGTCCATATTCCCTGTTGATTCATGCGCTCTATTCCTATTTTCACTAACTTTTGTAAAATTTCACAGGGTCAGTGCTCAGTTTGGCCCAACATCTAAAAATGGAACAGCTGCTGTGAAGTCATCTAATGAGAGCAGACAGCCACTAATGGACAAAGACCGGCAGCTTTATTACTGATGTCGTGATTACCAGTGAAATGCATAGCCTGAAATACCATGCTAAAAATGCAGGCCAGATTATCAGTCAGTGTATGCACCAGAGTTATTTTTCTGCCTTCAATGAGAGCAATCATCACAGCATGTAGGAATAAATAGCTGTCCATGGACCTTGAGCCATTTCTACGGCTGCGACAGGTTTTACCTGAAGTGAAGCTAAACAAAACATTCCTTTTTGAATTAGAAAACACTTGCTCTGTAAAGAGCCTGAGTTTTTCTTCAGTCTGTATCTCTGTATATCCAATATCTTACACAACTCCAACTGTATCCTGAATTCTAAGAGAATAGCAAACCTCCTCTTTACATGTTATAGGAAATGATTGTCCAGATGTTTTTGTTTGTATCTTTACTTCAAAATGTGCAAGACCAGTGTATGATTCTTCTTTAAATCCCTCACTGAATCTTATATATGCTAGAGCATTTTATTTGGAAATTATTAACTTTTCCCTTAACACTGATCATGCAGCATTTATGTACCATAAAGTCTCAGTCTTTATGTGCATATTATTTTAACATCCTGGGGTTTCACAGATGTGAATCAAAAATAGTAAATAACTACCTGCTGCTTACTATAGGCTTTGAATTCAACACAAGTTCGCTGGTCACAGGAATGAGACTATTTCTCTGTCCTTGATTAGCGGTGCCCAAACAAAATTATAATTAATCCTGTTCACAACCATATGCCCCTATACACTGGCTTGGGAAAAAAAAACAGGGTGTGTACCAAGCAGCTTTCCAAGAATGCAAGATGAAATGTTATAAGGAGTTTTTCCAGTATCCCAGGAAAGTGGGACAGAGTGAGAGCTGATAGCTCCTTCAAGTCACATCCTCACAAACTACAAGAGGCAGCAATGGCAGCCTTATTGTCTTATCAGTGCCAGCTTCAAGGAGAAATGCCAAGGCAATGTGACCACCTAAGTCTCTCTTTCCTCTATCTCCTGTCCATTAAATACGAAAATAACTGTTGGTATCTTCAAACATACTAAATTTGGACCTGATGTACAAATAAAATAATAACTAATAAATACAAGCTGGGATGTTCCTCAGCCTCTTCACCCTTCCTGAGGCCTCCTTTCCTAGTAAGAGGTCCTCCTGGCTGCTTTCTTGGGTAACCACAGTACAGCCTGGCGTCATCTTCTTCACTCCTTCATTTTCCATCTCCTTCAATGAAAGTTAAATTTGAGCCTCAAACTCCCACTCGCCTACATAATGACACCACTGAGCTCTTTCAGAGATCCATTTTCATAAGCTGGTCTCTTCTTACACGCAAAAATTGGAGGTGAGAAAATAAGAATATTTATAAAGTGATAATAAAAGTGCCTAGACTCAATATATTCCAGATTTCCAGTGCAGATAATTAATAGTTGTCGTGTTTGGGTTTTTTTGATCAGGTAACATTTAAATATCTTGGAAACTACGCTTCCATTTATCTTACTGACAGAAACATCACTGATAGTCATCCTAAATATTCCTAATTTTCTTCACAGCACTTAGAGCTGTTTTACACTGCCCTTCACAGACTCTGGAGTCAGAAGGAACTGTTACAGCCAGCCTCTCTGCCACCCTGCAGAGAGGTATTGTAGACTTTGCCCCAGAAACTAGATTAAAACATGTCTTTTAGAAGTACTTTAAATTTCATTTTAACAACATCAAGTAGTAGCCAGTTGTCATTTCCCTAATATGCTATGTCAAAGTTTACTTACTTTCACTCCTGGGAAGCTGTGCCTTATTTTCAAGGTTTGATTTCTCCAGTATCACCTATTGTATCTGGTTTTCTCTGTCAGGTTAAAAAGATGTAGCCACGAGACTTCCTTTATGTTCAAGGGCATAACTAGGGTCATTACATCTCTTCTCAACTTCTCTCTGAGAACCTGCACATGCCCTGAGTGCTTTGAGACCTCTTCAGGCTTGCTCTCCCATCCCAAAACAGTTTTATGGCTTCATTTAAATTATCCTTGTGCTTTCTTGAAGTATAAACACTGGGTCTGGAAGCAGCAAATAGCACCACAGTTTTACTTCACTATTTCTACTTGATGAAGCTATTTTCTGTGAATAACAGGAACCCTTCCTACAAATTCAAAAAAACCTCACAGTAAAGTATTTGTTCATGATGCTTAAAAAATTCTTCTCAAATTACCATTTTGCAAATCCTAAGATTTTGGTTTTACCACTTTTTAAAGTTTTTTTTTCCAAATCTCACTCCCACACTAACAAGACACCAAAACAGGGAACAACACAGTACCTTTGTGCTTTTACTGAATGATGACAATGGCGCTTCAACTGAAAGTTGTCCTGCATAAATTGAAGCAAACAGCAACACAGAATCATTAAGGTTGGAAAAGACCTTGATGATCATGAAGTCCAGTCATCAACCCAGCACCACCACATTCACCAGTAAAAGATGTCCTGAAGTGCCATATCCACACATTTTGTGAATGCTTCCAGGGATGGTGACTCTACCACTTCCCTGGGAAGTCTGTTTCCATGTTTTACAATCCTTTCTGTGAAGAAATTTATCCTAATATCTAATCTAAACCGCTCCTGGCACAACTTGTAGCCATTTCCTCTCAGCCTGTCTCCTGTTACCTGACTTTTTCAATCTTTCAGACTTCGCTGATAAAATCCCAAATTTATTTATACCAAATTGTTACTGGTGTGAGGTGACTGGTATGCAAGTCACTGTCCTTGCCCTCACTCTTTTAAAGGTTGAAATTACTTTGACATACCTTTCATTCTTTGAAATTCTGTTTTCAAACTTTAATTAAACAGTAATATTTGTGACTCAGAGTTGAATCTTCAAAGTAAAGTAACTTGCCAAAGTCCCTAGCTCAGACCATACATAGTAATGTAAAGCCCCTCTTTAAAGCATTGTTTACAGCCATACTACATCATGGATCACTGCTGAGTCTTAGGTTATTGTCACTTTTTGTGCTTTTTAATTTAAACTATATTCAAATAATAAAAACTGCAGTGTTTCTACAGCATGAAACTGAACATGTAAAAGCAGATGGGATGTTGGAAAGTGGAAAGCGTTGGGGGAGAACAGAAGGCTCTGGTATGAAGCCTGCTGGGAGCACTCCCTGGAATAAAGTGTGCCTGCAACAGCACACCAGTTAAAATCAGAAGGAACTAGTTGATTGAATCAAAAAGTGTATCTAGGATTGAACCAGTATTTGCTCATCTAAAGAGCAGCAGGTGGGAAAGAGGATTGGGGATCCTGATAGTTATCAAGCATGTCATGCTCCCTGCAGGACTGGATTCACAACTGTGCTTAAACTCAGAGTGAGAGTTGCTGTATGTGACACTGAAGACACGTGGAGTAAAAATGATGCATTTTATTCACAGTCACTGAACAGGAAAAAAAATAAATCGTCGGCTCCTGTCCTAGGTCACCAGTGGTCCTTTGCAGTCTTTGATACATTGTGTGCTGCATGACTTATTTATAATTAACCTCAAAAAAGGTATAAAACAATAAAATTTCCCCATGATAAAATTAGTGATGGTAGCAAGACTACTAGCAAACTGTGATGAACTGCAGAATCACAGGGTAGATTGATTAGGAAAAAGTGGCAGATGCAATTCAGCACAAACAAATAAATAATACACATGGAGATAAACAATCAGTTTCCACATATGAAAAAATAACCTCGGAGCTTATCACTCCATTGAAGAGCAAGATTCTGCAGTTACCATAGATACTATGCCACGAAAACAGCTCAACATTCAAATTAAAAAAGCAAGTCAAATGTTAATAATTATTAGAAAAGGAATAAAGAACAGCAGACCTAGTACTTAACTAAATGGCTAATGTTGTGTGCAGTTTTGGTTCCCTTCCCAGAAAATATATGAGACCCAGAAAAGTTTCAAAGGAGTGTAAATACAGAAGTTATTCCATGCTTCTGGTCACTCAAATGCTAATGCATTTCAGTTTAGAAGAGGAAATTTAAAGGTGACTTACATATCTGCAGAACATGGCATGGTAGATAAGTTTACTGTACAAGGGATATTAAATTAAACCGGTGAAATCAGGCTCAAAATGAACAAGTAGTGGCAATTCTTTATGCAACAGCCATCAATTGATAAAGGCTGCTGTTATTCAGAAGTGTATATATAGTCCAACGGAAACTAGACAAGTACTGGAAAAAATAGCATTGAAAATTACTAAATAGACAAACCATATGATGTCAGGAAAGCCTGGAATAGAAGACATTTAGAAGCCAGGAGAACACAGAAGAAAAGCAACCAAATGTGTTTGCATTGTTCTTATCCTTCCTAGGCAGCTGCCTTTTGACTACAAAAGAAGCTATTGTGTTAGAAAAAACAACTTTAATCAGGACCTGTATAGATATTCCTATGTTTATCTTCTCAGGAGTTCCAAGAGCACATAAGTAAGGAGCACAGAGGAAAAGCACGTGCTGTTTGCTCGGCTTCTTGGTAAAATGTGGTAGAAGGTGATGTGTGTTACAAATGCAGCCAAGACTTCTCAGTCATCAGTGCCAAGTCTGAGCACTCATGTTCACATAGCCGGGATGCTATTAAAGTGATACACTTACCTTGCAGCACAAGGATTTCCAGTATGAAACCTCCTACTAGAGGGATTTTCTTTTTCATTTTTCACCAGGAAGAAGAAAAAAAATACTTATTGTATTTGTTATGGATGGTACCCCAAACCTAAAGCAGGAGTCCTCTTACACCATCTTTAAGAAACAGCATGTTCTCCCTTTAGTACATTAAGTAACCAATGTTACCATTTAGTTCCACATAATAAAGAGAAACAATGCATTTTTAGTTTTATAGACATCAAATTGGGGTTTTGAATATCAAAGACAAGCCCTTCTTCTATAATTCTGCAGGACAAATGGCCTACCAGAAAATGTCTAAATACATAAAAGCTGTAAGCTTACTGATGATAAAATGGTAGATGCAATTTACTGGACAGTTCAAGATTATATCAATTATATAAAATACATAAATTATGTATAAATTCTCATATTGCAGTTGCAAGCTGTCTTGAAGCATTTCAAGGACATTCAACCCAAACCAAAATTGAGCTACCAAGTCAGAAAAAACCCTGGAAATACATAAATGCAAACTAATCAATAGAGTGACATTCAAGGGAAGTCATCAGACTTCCTGTATTACCCAAAGATCTGGACATGGAGGAAAAGGAAATGCACCATCAGAAACGTGCATTCTAATAAAATTTCAGTATTATTTTGGGTACATTTGCTATAGTTACTCTGCAATAGCAGACTTTCAGAGTTTAAGTTACACAAGGGAAATCTCAGACTTAGATGTGACTCCTGAGACCAAAAAGAATGCTCCCCAAGTCTTTTCTCATTTTTGACATATAGTACTGAGTCTAGAGAAAATTAAGTAAGACAGCTGATTGTCCATTTGTGCTGAACTGACCCGATCTGATCTGCTGGAGTTTTCATGATATTTTACTGAATTTTCAGATTTCCTAAGAAAAATTTAGTTGTTGATATCTTTTCATACAGTCAATATTCAAGTTATGGACAATTACTGTCCTTTGTAAATTGATGCTCTGAGTGTGCAAAATAAAACCACTTAAAAATTCCCCAGTTTGGTTATTTACAGCATCTTCCTGGAATGACTTTTTGGCCAGGCTAACTGGAAATAAAGGTAAATGATTCAGTGCAATATAAATATTTTTCTATTCTCTTTGCCAGCAATATTAAGTATTTAGCTTCCTTCATTGCATTTTGTAGAGCTATGACCCAGAGTGGGTATGATGTAAACTCCTAAAGTAAAAAGAACTTTTTATCTCTGCACAAATATAACTTTAGGCTTAACTAAGATTCCAGGTTCATTTAGAAACCTGCTTCGCCCTATTAGCCCTGCAGGTTGCTTTAGGTCCCATTAGCACTACACTTGGAAGCCAGCATAACAAAAAACTCAAAAAACCTTAAAAAAAAAAGCTTTAACAGCAGCAGATAAAGAACACACAAGAAAACATTTTCTTATGGAGTAGAATACCTAGGTGCAAGGATACTTACTGGAAATTAACGCTTGTTTTGGCATCAGTGAAGGTTACTAGTGCTAAATGAGAAGACATTCCTGTACCAAGCAGCTGTTTAAGACTTACTGATACCTATCAACCAAATCAGACGCTTCTCAGGCATGCACTGTCCATTGTATTGCAGTACAATACAGCCTTCATATTTTTAGATCCTGCAGTCAGAACAGGTGTAACAAATGCAGCATCCTCTCTCTGTGAAACATTCCATGTCATCTGTATGTATCCATGTTACATATCTATGTACATGGATAGCTGAAGAACTTTTGTTATCTAAGTGAAACACTTCTCCCAGCAGTTTGAATTGAAATCAGAAGGACAATTCATTAGCCACATTATTTAAAAAATGCTTTCTTTATTACTTTCAGCTTGAGACTTAAGTTACTGCCCTTCTCTAAAATAGTTAGTATGGACTTTATTCCCACCTGGACCATAAAGCAAGACTAAAATTGTACCTGTAGTTTTTCATCAAAGCAAGAGATAAAACCCAGGATATACTAGCACTTCTAAAGGATGCATTAACAAAGCTACACTCATTATAATAAGATTTGTTGGTACACATGATTAAATTCAACAAATGTACAATATCTGGCATGATTTTAGAAGTACTGAATGCCAAAGAAGAGCAATTGCACAATATTCACAAACTGTTCACAAAAATACCAAGTAATAACATTACTGGTGAACTTATTAAAAACTTTTCAAAGCTATTATATACACCATTCTTTTGAAAAATATTACAGTAGTACTCTGAAACCTTCCATACACTTCTTGTTTTTTCTTAATAGTGGCAATCTTCAGAGATCCTATTAACTTTAACTTGGCATTCTTCTCATGCAGAGATTTTCTCCCATGTCAGCCTGTCATATTTTCAGCAGCCTAGAAACAGAAAAAAAAAATTATTCCAAGTCACCAAAAGAGACATCATGTAGATTAAATTTAATCTTTTCTTGTAACTTTTTAAATTTACCTGGAGAACTTAAAAGCATAAAAAAAAAGCTACTTAGGAAATTTTTCTAATGAACACTACTAATAATGCTGTCAACTGCCATTACCCTCTACTAGAAGAACCACTGCTGTTTGCTTGTGTTACATCCTGTACCCGAGCAGCTTTAAGCATGTACGTTTTATCCTACTACTTTCAAGAAAGGCTCAAATGCATAAATATAGTTACCTTTGGAATTGACTTTACATAATTTATGGTAATTATTACCCATCCATACAGACAACTTATTGACACAAAACTCAGAAGAATTACACTAATCATAACTGCATAAATCACACTACCAATTATTTGATTAAGAACGTTAGTATTTTTATTACTGAATAACTCAACCCAGTCAACAAGGCCCAGTTGTTGAAAACTGACATTGGTAGGTTTTAAACCAGGTATGGGACAAACACGCAAAGGAGAGCAGCAGGAATGGTAAACCAGTGAAAGCAACAGAAGAAGTAAAACAGCCTTCAATTACTTATATACACACTTAAATGCATATGCAAGCATACATTTAAGCACAGACACAAATACAAAATATGCATGAGTATAGAAAAATATTAAGTTAAAAATAAAGTATGCGGTCTTTCAGAATAGAAGCAAGACAGGTTTCCCCTCCACCCCCCAAAAATAACCAAACCATGAAAACCATGACTGTGATGTTTAGGTAGACAGTAAAGAACAAAAATCCTTTAAAAGGCAAGTGAGAATTTTTTTAAACCATAGTTACCCTTTTCTAGGTAAACAGGTAAATATTCACATATGAAAAGCCCTGCGTATGCACATATCACAAAATCCTCTCTTGTTAGTCTTTGGAAAGGTTCAAAGCACAGGTTAAGGGGGTAAAAGCAATATGTTAAGCTTACATTAACAAGTTGCATGTACCTGTTTACAAGTACTGCTGCATACTGTTAGATCTGAGGTTGTAGAAATGAGTTGATATTGGTTAAAGGAGAAATCTATTTGTGATATTGTGCAGGTAAGGGGACAAATGGTGACCATAATAAAAATTTGTGACTTTTGGTTGTGGTTTTTTTCCTTCAGAATAGTTATTTTATTTCTACAAAACATGTTATTCCTGCTTCATGTTGAATCCAGTTGTATTCATTGCCCCCTCTACTGAACAGTTAATTTTCTTGATTTAAAAACAAGTCACATCAAAGTACATTTTACAAATTGAAGCATAGCAAGTTGCATGTACATCTGACTCTTAAAAACAAATTTATAAGCTTTTTAAACTAGAGCATTACCTTTAGAGCTTCTGTAGCCTTACGCAGTTCTTTAATAACAGATGATAATGCTTCTGGATTTATCCCTTGTTCACAAAGCCGCACACAAATAGACAATGTCTCCATATCCAAGCCAGTGTTTAATATTCTTGAAATCTCAAACAGAACTGCAACAGAAAAAAATGAAAGCACTTTAGTCCTTACAGACGATGAAATTTCAATGATCAAAATTGTTCTTCATCAACATTTAACTTCTGCAGTGCGAACATGGCAGATGTCCATTGCTGTTTGAACTTCAACAACATTTATGTTCAATTTTCCAGCATAAGACAAAAGCTACAGCTTTTAACATAAACCATGCTTTCCTGGTTCATGAAATTGAATACTGGATAATGGGTTTTGAAAAACTAAACAAATAAGTGAAGAATTCAACAATTAACATGCCTGCCAATTAGGTAAAAGGCAGGCTATAAGAACCCTCTGTCCTTTTGGACTCCAGATACTGATGAAGTCCTTTCTGATCTTTAGGTGTTGAGGCAGGGTCTTCGTCAGAGAGATGTAGCAGTTTCTCCAAAACAATTCTGAGCTCTTAACAACTTTGCAAACAACAACTACTAAATGTCTACATCCTAAATAAAATATACACATAGTTACACAAGAAGCCTAGGCTCCTAAATCTGAAGATTAGTTCACTTCCTACATCTGTTCTCAAAAGCCTTACTTTGTCTTTAAATCTGCTTATTGCCCCTCCTGTCTAAATCATTCCCACAGAAGTGGAAAGAGGGAAGTTGTCAAGTACAGTTACCAGAACGGCGATTCTCTGTTCTTCCCAAGAAGTCTCTCTCTATCTGCACAAAATGGTTTTACCCTCTTGCAGCACCAGAGAGGCCATAATGATCCTGCTGGTCCTGCCTTGTCCCCAGTAGCAGGTTGGAGCATGGAGATCAGTGGCTGAAATGTTAATTTTTATACCAGCTCAACTCATGAGGGTCTGTACTACAAAACCCTTTTGTAACAGCAGCTGTAACTTCAAGAGAAATGAAGACACTGAGAAAATAACAAATGCAGAGCACTACCCCTTGAACATTCTCCCTAGCCTCTACTTCCTCATTAGGGCATTTTCAGAGACTGTCTTCACATATAACAACCCTCAGCAGATTTCCTGGCTGCTTTATACTTTGCATATAAACTTTTGGTATAGGCATTTTGTGAAATTCCAGAGTTTCACACTACACTGAGAAACAACTCCAAAACATGGCAGCTTTGATTCCTCATAGTCAAGCCAAAAGTGAGCATCTGAACTTTACTCACCTGCTCCCATTTCTCCAAAAGTATTTTATCATTCTCCAAAGTATTTCCCAGTACTCCCAGTGCTTCTCTCACGTTCCCCATCCCACAACAGCACCTGGGTTTTCGGGTTTTTTTCGTATCAGAAGCTATTCTAGTTCTGTAACACCGACTACTGTGCTCAAAGCTTTTTGACTATATTGTAGTTTCGGTTGTTTGGGTTTTGGGGTTTTTTTTGCAGTTGACGTCGGTTTTCTGACGTGAGCCAGGCACAAGAACAAAATCCCGGGGTTCAGAGCAGCTCGGGTGCTGCCGCCGGCCCCGCCACGGGGTCGGGCCTTGCTCTCTCTGCCGCGCACCTCCAGCCCCTGCCTTAAATCCAGGATCCACTCAGCCAGGTCACACCATTTGCCGTTATAAATAACGAGGAACCATAGCAAATATACAGATAGATATATACACACGTATAAATATATATAAACACACAAAACCCCCCATCCAGGATTCTATGTTAAATACTTAGCTAAATTTTAAAATAATCCAACCAACAAACAAACAAACAAAAAAAACCCCAACAAGAGCCAGGCGAGGTCCAAAGACACTCGCTCTGTCGGGGGTGTTTGAACCGTTTCACGAAGTGACACTAAGTAAAAAAGAAACTGCTACGCGCTGCATCTCTCAGCTGCCGCAACCCGCACCCCTCTTCCCAAGAGAGCCGCCCTTGTCCAGGGCCCACAGCGGGGCCAGGCGCTCACTCTCCCTTGCAGTCTGCGCGGCCCTGCCCCGCGGCCGTCACCCACCGTCCATGGTCTCCCTCACGGCGTTCAGGCTGGCGGCGTTGCTCGCCATGGCGACCCCGCGGCGCCGGAACCGGAACGGAACGCCCCGCCCAGGCCAGGCCCGGCCCCGCCCCTCCAGCTCCACGTGACGCCGCAGCGCGAGCGCGGCGGGGCCGGGCTTTCTTTGAATTCGTGCGGCGGCGCCGCTGGCGATTGGCCCGTTCGAGAGAGGGGGAGCCCTGCCATTGGCCCGGCCGCGCACACCGCTCGTCGTGATTGGCCAGAGTCCGCAGAGGGGGCGGGGCTGGCCAAAGAGCCGCCCGGAGCGGCGGGGGCGGGAGCGGCACGGCGGCGGCGGCCCGGTAACGGCGGCAGGTGGCTGTGTCCGCACCTCCGGCATTCCCAGCTCACCCGGCATTCCCGGCATCGCCTCCTCGGCGGTGGGGGCTTGGGAGAGCGGCGAGCGGCTCGGCGCGGTGGCACCGTCCCGGGGAGAAGTGTGAGAAGGGGCTGAGCGGGGGCGCTTCCCCCGGGGCTCCCGTTCCCTTAGCGGCCAGAGGCGCGGGGGCCGCCGGGGCCCGGGAGGTGCCCTCCTGCTTGGAGGGAGCGGCGCCGCCGCCGGGGCCCCGCGAGGGCTGGGGCTGCCCCCGGCCCGTTGGGGCGGAGGGCGGGCGGTTTTTGCGCCCGGGCGGAGCGGGACCTGCCCGGGGCGTTGTTGCTGCCCCGGCCGCTCGGGCAGCACCGCGCGTCCCCGCAGCCGAAGCTGCCTGGCTCGTCCCGTGTGCAGGCAGGACGGCCGTTCGGTCTCTTCTGGTGCTTAGCTGGGGGTTTTTTGTTTGTTCGTTGGATTTTTCTCTTGTTTGCGTGTTGTTTTGCCCTTGTTTTGGCGTTTGTTCGGGTTTTTTTAAATCCCCCTCTTCATGTTCTTTCTTACCTTGTTTTCATTATCTCTATTTATTTGTAATTGTTCGTACCAGAATTATTTATCAACTTCATGTCAGTAGGTCCAAGCCACAGCTAATTTCATTTTTGTTAGTTTCTGAAGCCTTAAAATGATTAATGCTCTCTTCCCAAAGCCTTTAGGATGGCCCTAAAATGTCAGAAGTGCGATTGTTTTCCTAAATTTTGCTCTCCCTCTCTCTTTTGCAGGTGTAGCTTAGTGTTATGGGTGATACAGAAGAAGCTAAAATGCAGATAACACCAGAAACTCCAGGACGAGTCACAATCCTGAATCCTTTTGAAAGTCCCAGTGATTATTATACTCTTCAGGAGCAGATTGTCTCCAGTCCTTCGGTCTTTAAGTCAACGAAATCCTCATCTGTAAGATCTAGTCGTTAGTTGTGGAGCTGTATAGATATACTGCTAATATTTTCAAATGCATTAGAAAGGGTATTTTATTTAGTGTGCTTTAATGTACGTACCAAGCTAAAGAAACTTTGGAGTTTCTTCTCTTTACAGAATTATGCTGCTTTTAAATAGTAATGTTGCCACTTAGTCTTTCTCCGATCCTAAATTTATTTTGTTTTTAGATATTAATGACTGAGTGCTAAAACCAGTAGAAAGTAGATAAAGAACAGTTGTTGGATGTGGTAGTCTGATCCCACTTAAAGTGGAGAAAACCAGTTTCTTGTTAGATGCTAAGCAAGCTGCTTGCAAATAAAACTTAATTGCACTTCTGTTGTGAGCTGGTTTTGTATTCAAGTTAATGATTTTGTGTATCTATAACTTTTTTTTTAGTTGCAAATTATGTACTGGTTTGCAGTTGAAATTATTTTTTCATAAGCAGTAGAGATGATACTGTGATTATGAAACTAAAAAGACTCACTTGGTAGATAATTTTCCAAATATGTTTGAACTGTACTTTTTAATTGTTAAATAAAGGGGTGAAGCTACTTTATTTCTGAATTGGATTTTATTGTGCCCTGTGCATGACATTTATAAGGGAGACTTTGCAGGATGTACATGGCATTGCAGCTCTGGTAATCTTAGAAATGGGAAGGGAAAGGAAGACTGCTCTAATATTTGGATAACTTGGGTTAGGTATGGATACTGGATTTTCATAGAACCACAGTTTGGATTGTGCAATCGAGAAGCAATTTAATTTTATCCCAAGTTATGTATCGTTAGTAGACCTGTTCTCAGAAATTGAGACGAAACTGACACCTCAGTTTGTAAATACCAGCTATAACCTTCTACTTGATATTATCTTGTAAATCATTGTGATACCACTACCAAGATAAGAAGCTTGACTGACTTACTAGTTTTTTTTCAGTAGATAATTTAAATATAAACACTTTTGATTATCTTTGACAGAAACTATATGGAAGCTGTGATTGTAATGTTCCATTGAGATTTGTCCTGTGGTTTTATTTGTTTCTTTTTAGAATAGCAAGCATTAATATGCCTGTTTCTTTTTTTAGACACCAGGAAAATTCAGATGGTCTATTGATCAGCTTGCTCTAATAAATCCTGTGGAAATTGACTCGGAAGACATTCTACGCCAAGGAATGTATTTGAGCCATGCTAGGTAACTTAAAATGTATTTTTATGCAGCTAACTTAGCTTTGATACTACAACACTGTTCTTTTGCTTTATTACCATTTCAGCATAGCATTAAAGACTTTTTATTGAAATCTTTTAACATAATTTTTTACATGACGTGGTTATAATATTTAGATGAAGCTGCCTCCGTGTTGCCTTCTATTAATGTTAAGATTTCCTGATCCACTCTGACTGCAGTTTGGAAGACAGCCAGATAAAAGCAGTTAGTGGAAACAAGAAAATATCTTGCCAATGATCATTCCCAGGCTACCTCCTCTGTTCCTTGTTACATACAGCACAGTTTCTCATCTCAGAATGCTCCATATTGAGGTCTCTGGGGCTCCAGCAGAAGGAATGACCTGGGGAAGCCCAAGTACTCTCTTTGAAAGGTATAGATGAGACTTAATGTGAAGGAGGGGAGACCAGTGCTAGTTACTTGAAGTAGTTTGGGGACCTTATCTCAACTTTTTTCCTTTCTCTGAAAATAACTTGCATGAGGAGAATGGGTAGGTAAAACAGTCTTGGTATTTGGAACATTGCTTGAGGGATAGTTTTACACACTGGTGGTAGAAAACGACATGCTGAGTGAAAGTAGCCAAGGGGAGGCCTTAATGGTGAATCCTGAAAGTTTTTCAGATACAAACTTTCACAAAGAACTGCTCCTCGTGCCATGAAGCACTGCAGGAATAAAATAATAAACCAATCCCGTCTAGATCAGGTTGGTCAGTCCCATCCACCTTGATCTTGAATGTTTCCAGGGATGGGGCATCTACCAACTCTCCAAGCAATCTGTTTCAGTGTTTCAACATCCTCATCATAAAAAATGCTGTGAAGTAACTGGCTGTTCTTAGTGTCTCACTGAATCTACATCTCTCTTTTCGAATTATAAAAGCTATAGGACTATAACTGTCCCCAGCTGTATCTGAATCCCCAGGTCTTAATGTTTCCTGTCCTTCCTCTAGCAGCCAGTAGGTTTCAGACTCTAATGCGTTTTATACGTTATAAAGCCTTAAGCCTTATGTTTTTAGGGATTTGATTACATTGTTTCTGGAACTTTATTCAGACAAACTAGCTTTAATGTAGATGGCTTGGGTGACAATTCCAGTGATAAGTGACATGGCCCATAGATATACACATGCGTTGTGTCAGTGGGTCCTTTTAGTCTGTCCTGCTGTTTCATACCCACTGTGATTCATTTTTTTTTTAAATAATCTGCTGTGACTAGAAAGAGCCTAGATTGACTATGTGTAGATTTGCTGTGTCCATGCTTGCATGTTTCAGTGCATATATATACATAAATATACAGTGATTGTGTGCTTTTTTTTGGTACAATAACTCTGCAAGTGTCTCCATAGAACTGTCACTTTAGCATTATCTAGGCAGACGTAATTGAAGGTGGCATATCCAAACATTGCAGATATATCTGGAGTCTGATAAGCACAGAAGAGAGAGCTGTGAGATTTTATGTATTTGGTGCATCTACGTGTGCTTGTGTATCTAATAATATCTTGTTATCTGACTGATTTCTAAAATTATTCAAGGGTAATTCAGGTATACTAACTGTGTATGAAAGTATTGAGTGGTTCAGCTGAGACAATGATGAATATTTATAAGCTTCAAAAAATAATACAATAAATTACATAGCAGTAACTGAAAGTCAGGCTTGAAGGTGACCGTTAGAGGAAATATAAATACAGAATCTCACACATCATGAAGTAACTAAAGTAACTACAAAATATTTTTAAAAACTAAAGTAAAAGCTGCATAAGGAAATATTTTCATTGTTAGAAACTGAAATATACTGTATTCTAAGCTGAAGAAAATGTGGCAGACTATGTATTTGACTAGGGAGAATTCTGTGCCAGGAGAGTAGGCTGTGTCAGGGATTTGAGTGTGCAAATTCCAGGAATGTTTTCAGTTGCCCTTTAATTCTTTACAGCTCAGTTTTTTATTCTGTGTGGTTTTATACTGCAAGTCTTATCTCATGTTAACTTTAACAGTAAAATATGTTCATATGACATTATTTTGGAAGATCAGTTATGATTGAGTTTTTGTCCAGACGTGCTGAGTAAACAGAATGTTTGCAATTATGTACTTTTAAATGGTACAGCTCTTTTTCAAGTCATCTGAATTGAGAAGTGCATTTATGTTTCTACATTTATAGGATGAGATTATTGCATGTAAGAGTAAAAAAATCATAAGATTTAGGGTTTAGTGCAATTTATTTTATAAAATTTCTCTTGAGTAATATAAATTATTATATGGCTGTTCTTTACATTTTTTCCTACTTATGTGATGGTTTTGATAATTGAGTTGTTTTTCATTTGTTACTTAGAACTGATAAGGAGACAGAAGACAGAAGGCAAAAAGCTATTGAGGAGGTAATAAAACTTTGTGGTATCAAATATTGATTTGTTTTATCTACAGAAAAGATTGACGTCTATTACAGGATTTCAAAACCCAGAAGCTTGTTACATTTCAGTAAGAAAGTAATTTTGCACCCTTATCCCTTGCAGTTGTAGTTGGAATCCACACACTCTTTTTCTTCCCATCTTCTTTCAGACACATGTAGGTCAAAAAAACAGATTTTTTTCTTTCATTTTTCTTGACTAGTGGTAATGTAGCTGTAATATAACTGTTATAAATAGTTAATTTCTGGTTAAAAATAATGATTGATAATTTGGGGGTTTACAGTAACTGTTGGATTTTTTATTGCATTTTAAAAAATATTGCAGAATTTTTATGATTTTTTAATTTCTTCCAAATTCTGCTTAGTTGGATGGAAGGCTTTATTCTGGTAGCTTGTATCTTTCCATCCATTTTTCATTTTATTTTTCACTATTCATTTGTCTAGCAGAGAAGGAAAAGTAAACTGTTTAAAATATTCACTACAGAAATCTTCAATGATATTTCAGTTAAAAAAAAATAAAATAAGGCTCTGGTAGGCAGGTCTATCAGTTTCTGTCTCTACAAACAAAAAATATTTTATGATCCCATAAAAGACCTGTGTAGTTGGCCTGCAGCTAATATGCTCTGTTGTTCTAAATTTGCATTAAAAGGGATATTTCCTCTTTGTGAGGTATAATGTAATGGATTATGCAGCTGAACAGCTTGAAACCCCGTGTCTGATAAAAATTATGCCTTTAATAGTTGCATGTTTCAAGCTGAGTTTTTTTCACTTACTTTGTGTCCTACATTTATTGTGAGAACAGGATTTGCCATGTGTTTCTAGAAGCTTTGTGATAGTGTTCATCTCCTCAGCATCAGGGTGTTCCACAGTGCAACTGTGATGGCAGTTTCTGGTTCACAGAGGGAGACTGAAGTGCCAGTACTCAAAAGTGTTTTACCACTAACCAATTTTGCCAAACACTCTGACACTAATAATGTTGCCAAAAACCTTGGTTTATCGCTTTTACTGTTAACTGCAGTGTCTCTTTATCACTTCTGTGAAATAGCTCAATTGTCAAAATAAAACTGAACAAACTGAAAATTTAAAAATAATTACTTTAAACTGCTATGCAAGAAGCATGGTAGTGACAGTTCAATTTTTTAAATGAGTAATTATTGTTAAATGAAATTTGTGTATAGTTTTCACTCTGCAGACTTGAAAGATCTGAAATAAAGAACACAGGGGTCTTCAAATCAAACTGTTTTTTTCTTTAACCTCTTCAGGCCTAAAATAATGAAATGTTCTACATTTTTTTTCCTGTTCAGGGTAGTAGTCTAAATTTAAGCTGAAAATTTTAAAAAGTGCTGAGATGGTTTGTTTTTATTCTACTCCAGTTTTTCACAAAAAAACTCATAGTTCCTTCTCCGTGGATTGAACATGAAGGCAAGCAAGTTTCTCAATTTAATTCAACTAAATGTAAGTTGCTTTTGTGTATCCACCCAAAATAATGTAGCTTTTGGAGAAATTATCAAGCATAATTTTTTTTTAACCTCAATTTAAATTTTAAGAACCAGTGATAAAATATGGCACAACTGGTTGATTTTCAGCTGTTGTCTCCAAGTGCTTTCTTTGTTTAAAAATTATTGATTGAAAGCCTTAGATAATTTTTCCTTTTTGTTATTCTTGGTCTTTGTTCTTAAATTTTTCTACTTTAATAACCTGTCTGCAGCCATTTTAATTTACACACATAACTTTGTATCTATAACTCTCAACTTTGTTGATACTGGTAATAGCCAAGTCTTCTGCTTCACTTTTTTCTTCAGATATTTGCACCTCCACTTACTCACTGCTTTCCTCACCATATAAGCATATCAGAAATGGAATTCTGTATTCTTTTACCCTTACTTGCAGCATAAATACCTGGTGTCATCACTGCCACTAGTCATGGGTTTTCTAAGTTTATTTCATTTATGCCACTGTTAGATTTTGTTCTTAATGCTGTTATTGAAGTTTATGTATAACCAGCAGAATACACAACAAATGGATTACAAGATGGACAAATGTCAGCTGTAGAGTATTGTTTGCATGTCCTGTTCTTTTGTATGAAAGTCTTAAATTTAAGTGGGGATTTTGCAAGCTGTTAGATTTTTTTTTTATCAAGGACACACAGCTTGTGGATATTGTATTTTTAATTGTCAGTTGTAAGATGGTCACTTTTGGGGCAGAGAACATGAGGTGTAATCTTAGATCTCGTAAAGTGGATGGGGAAAGAAAATAGTCTGTGTTCTTCAGCTGTATAAAAAAGATGTAAGTGTTTCTTCGCCTTTCTCCAGGCCAGACTGAATGATCTTCTGGAAATGGGTTTTATATGAACACAGCCTGTTTACCTAAGTATGAACTAGTCTGTTTTAAATCTCTGTTGTGTAGGGACAGGAGGAGACGAAGTTTTTGGCGATGTTGATGCTACTTCACTAAGCTTTTTTTGAATAGAAATGTGCTGAAATTCTCGTGATAGCTGTAGTGGTAATGTTTTTTCAGTACTCCTTTCTAATCTCTTCCAAACATTGATGCAAAAATTTTGTTTGGTTGTATTAAGTATTGTAACTTAATGTTGCAACATTTCAAAACTATATGCAGTGCGTGTTTAAATTTTAAATTCTATGTTTTACAGCCATAGATATAAATCACATTTCTCCGATTGGAAGACAGCTGAGCTTGCAGCCTGGGAAAAGCAATGGTGAGTAAAAGGCAATGCCTAAAATTACAGGCTTTCTCTGAAGAAAAAGAACCCATTTTTAATGGCTGTTTAATTTCAAAAGGAAATCACTTGTTTGTTAGTATTACTGTAGAAATAGTTTTTCTTAAACTGTATAGTACTATTAATTTTAATATCCATTTCTCATAGTAATTTAATTCTATTAACTCTGTTGTATTTTTTCAAGTAGAAAATTAAGTCCCCTGTAGACTTTGGAGTGCGTTTTTTTCCAACTCAGTGTATGTACTTTTTCTGGATTAAAAGGTGAATGCGAACTTCAGGTTTACAATGAATTACAGTTTCAAGAAACCTTTAATATGTTGGATTGTTTTGGGTTAGAGAATCGTGATTATTTTTTGTGCCAAATAAATATCAGAAATCTTAATACATCTTTTAAACTGCATTATTTTAGATAAATAGGTACTGTTTTTCCCCAAGGTATTTTGATCTTTCTGCCACTTCCTTTTGAATCCTTCCTTTCTTCAGAGACCTCTCTTCTCAGTTAACATAAAAGCCTTTAGAGAGGCATTCTTAAAACTCTTGGGTTTTTATCTGTAAGCCTAGTGTGCTGCATGTAATGTTGTCAAATCAGAATCATACTTTAATTAACACTTTTCCTTACTGAAACTGTAATTTAATAGCTCAATTGCAGTGCAATTTGAAAGTGAATTTTTGTTTCTACAGCTTTAGTAAAAGGTCACTGTAAGCTAATTTTGTTGGTTTTATTCATTGCAGCTGCTTGTCAGACAGTACTGTCTTTGCCAGTGGATTTTAATTTAGAGAAAATACTAGGTATGTCATGCAATATCTAAATTTAATTATGAATGTCTAAATAGAAAACTTGGTTTTGTACTGTTGGCTGGGTGTTTTGTCTTGTGAAATACTGAAAGCAAAATGTATGAATGAAAGTTTTAAGTATGCGTTCTAAATAGAGTTAGTGCATGTTTCATGGGATATGTGACTTAAATGATATGAGTGAGGACATAAAGATAAAAAAGGAGGGATATGGAGGACAACTGGAAATTGTTCAGCCTGGAGGAGGTAGAGGGGAGACCTCATTGCCGTCTACAACTTCCTCATGCGGGGAAGAGGAGGGGCAGGCACTGATCTCTTCTCTGTGGTGACCAGTGACAGGACCTGTGGGAATGGCCTGAAGTGTGTCAGGGGACGTTTAGGTTGGATATCAGGAAAAGATTCTTCACCCAGAGGGTGGTTGGGCACTGAACAGTCTCCCTTGGGAAGTGGTCACAGCACCAAGCTTGGCAGAGTTCAAGAGCATATGGACGGTGCTCTCAGGCACAAGGTGTGACTCTTGGGGTGTCACAGGGCCAGGAGTTGGACTTAAATGATCCCTGTGTATCCTTTCCAATTCAGGATGCTCTATGATTCTATGAAATTGGTTAACAGTTCTGAATGCCTGAAAGGTTATAAGCAGAAGATACGCTGTGCTCCCCCAAACAGAGCAGTAATTTGTTTTAGCAGAGCTGTTGGGTTTACAGATGCTGGCCAGGAGGCTCAAAGCCCAACCTTGCCTTGAGTAAAGCTGTGCTCTAACTCTGCCTTTAGTGTACCTGAAGCCATGGTGGGGACTAGAAGTTAAGTAGTGGCAAAAAAGCCATGACTGGTGAAGTCAGGAGGCAAGAGTCCAAAATTAACTGTCTGATTATAAGTGCTACATCAAGCAAATGCTGCCACCTTCTCAGGCAAGGGAACTGGAAGGGCCTGATCTTACAGTTCATAGGTGGGAACAGTGGGTACAGCCAGCTCAGAGCATTTTGGCTGCATGTTCCTGTCCCAGTGTTGAAATTCAGAACCCAGACTGTGGGCTAACAAAACAGAAGTGTATCTGTTGCCTTTGTTTTTTGTCTTAACTAATGCTTCCATCAATACATAGTTTGGGAGTTCATGAAAAATTTCTCCTACAGGGAATATCCAACTAGAGCACGAGCAAAAAACCTAAAATGTTCTGGTAAATCTGACCATATTTTAATGGGTCTTTGTGCTTTTCTACTGTAAACTGCCAACTGCTTGGACTTTGTTCAAGTCTAATCTGTTTCGCCCCTGGATGTATCATGAAGACCATCAAAGCACATGGGAGACCTGAAAGAGTCTAGGTTTGCTTGGGTAGTAAAATAATCAGTGTTTGACAGCTCAGATGTGAGGACTAATACAGTTCTGGGAAACAGCCAATAAGTAGATACAAGCAAATATTTTTTTATTTTTTTAAATTTCAGACTTCAGTATTAGGGGATGATGGGCAGAAGTGGAATGAACCTTAGTAGACAGAGGTGACTTTTTGTAGGGATGTCAAGCAATCCTTTGGGATAGGGGCCTAAACAGATTAATCATTTGCTGTATTGGTAAATTGGATTAAATGTTTTAATTTAATTATATATGTCTCTGTAATGGAATGTATTTTTCTCCTGTGTTCTTACTGGAAACAATTTCTCCTCGACATTTCTAGGTGAATATTTTAAAACTGATGAATTTGCAGATCAGTCTCAGGAAAATCTGAGCTCTTCATCACTCAGAAGAAAGCTGTTTTTAGAAGAAAATGGAAATGTATCTGCATGTTTGTCACCTTCTCTGCATAGTCCATGTGGTAGTCAGCCACTTGGAGTGCTCTGTTCAATAGAATTATCTCCAGTCCGGTGCAGAAGCCCCCTGGACACATCTAGTCCAGTAAGTAGCCTGTTTTGTGGACTGGGTGGGATGTACTTCTTGAGAGAGTAGGTGTTAGACTAAAACGTGGTGGTTTGGGTTTTTTATTTGGGTTTTTTTGTTTGGTTTTTTTTCAAATTCCAGATTCTGAAAAAAATTCGTGAACCAAAGTCTTGAAGAAATATCTAACTGACTTTTTATTATTTAACATTACTTTGTTATGCTGCTGTTGCCTTTCTCTTGTCTTAAAATTAAGAGCCAAACACAGTTAAGAGAAAAAGGGTTTTTTACTTCAGTATTTATGTAAGGATCCTTAGGTGCACCACTTTGTCAAGGTGGAATGTGCCGAAATGCACCCCAGAATGCAACCTCACGATAGGTGGCGTGCACAATTTATAGGCCTTGCAAATCAGCATATCTATCAATGGTTTCCCAATGAGAGGCTCGAATGAACCCCTCATTCCAAAGAATTCCTCCCTGGATGGGCCTGTCTTAGTTTACAGGCTTTGTGCTAGAAAGAACCTTGGTTTCTCAGGGTAGCATAGGGCTTTCTGACCTCCAGCTGGAAGCCTCCAGGATGTTTGGTCTCCTGGCTTAACAGAATATTGCGTCTCAGCTAAGTTATCAGACTTAGGGAATTACAAGCATGTGGGCTAAAAGCACTGAGGATACATAAAAGCTATATAAAAGGGTATATGAAAGGGATATATAAAAAAACCAAAAATCATGTTTTGTTTGTTTGTTTTCTTTTGTAGAGGGAATTATGTTTTAATTTTGTTATGAAAAGGTAGGAATTAAAACATACAAAAGACTTGCTGAAAGCATGTTAAAACCTTTCTTTCTTTCATAAAACATGTATACAAAAAAATCCTGTTTAAATCCATGAATTGCTGTGTACAATACCAGTTGATATGAACATGCAATATAATTATTTCTCTTAAATCTCATAAACTCATTTATAGTGGAAGAAATTACTTGTGGATCTTTGAAGTGCAGTGCTAAATACACTTTTTTCTGTCCCGTTGGCCAGAGTTTTCAGATGAATACACATTTTTTAAAACACAGAACGTAATGTCCATTTTTAAATGAAACAAAATTAATCTTATCCCCATGTGAACAAAGCACAGCTAAAGTGGTTTAGGTGATGTAGTTTTATCTGTTTCATGGTTGAAGTGCATGGAAAAAACCTACCTACACTAGGGTAGTGTAGCTTAAAAAAAAAGGTAACCTAGTAAAGAATTCCTACAATATAACTATAGTACCAGAAGTGTTGGGGGGCTGAGGGGGTGGGTTTCGGTTTGGTGTTTTTTGGTTGGGGTTTTTGTTTTGTTTTGTTTGTTTGTTTGTTTTTTTGCATGATAATCTTAAGCAAGGTCATGACCACTATTCTCTTTTCTTAAGGAGAAATACTTTTGTCTTTTATCTGCTGCTGAATTAAGTAGTTAACATGGATTACATTAAAATATAAATAGTGGCTGACTTTCATCTGCAGTGATATGAGTAAGAAATTTAGATTAAGTACTTGACTAGATACACAGATAGCATTAATTCTCCATTTAGTTTCTCGTAGTTCTTAAATATAATGGATAAAATAGTCCTAGTTGGTACTATGTGGCAGCTTGAGTCCATTGCTCTTTTCCCCTGTGTGGAGGCATAAGGTCCAGGTGAAGAGCTGCAATTGAAATATTGAAGCTAAATTAAATCTGATAGAGATTATCATTGTAAAGGATTAGTCTCTCCCAGTGCTGCCATAGTAAGAACAATTTTATATATACATATTAGCCAAAGTTTAGATTATGAAAATAATACTCTGTGGGTTTGATTTTTTTTTTTTTTTTTAATTCTGAAGGGTCAGTTTTCATCAAGTCCTATTCAGGGAGGAACAAGAGCTTATAGTCTGGGAAGTATAACCAGTCCCACATTTTCAGAGGGGTCTCCTGCACATAATGGTTCTCCTGCTTTTTCACCAATTGCTTTTCACATAAGAAAAACACCACTCTCAGGTATGGTTTAACTGTATATGTATTACTGTATCTTGAGTAATATATTTTTATTATAAAAACTTCTGAATTCTTAGTGGAACCTCCTTCTGTTCGGAGATGAGTTGGTGTGCTTGGCAGACCAGCAGTCTCCTCCTATATGACACATCTGTTCAGCAGTGAAATACATGAAACAGTGAAATGCATACACTTGCAACAGATAACTAGAGAAAATATTTTGGAAGAAGGCATTGAGACCTGATAAGAATGAAGAAAAGATAAAAGGTTAATTTAGTGTGGGAGGAGTTTTAAAGCCACATGCCTGAACTGAGGTTACAATTCTGAGTTGACCCAGCCTGAAACATTTTAATGTTAATGGGCAAAGAATCTTTAGCTTGAGCTTTCAAATCATGCCAACATGAAGATTATCTGAAATGAAATGACTAGTGGAGAAATCACAAACATTTTGTGTCCTCATTGCTCTAGAAAATGTTGGTGTTTCATGCTGTGTCCATACCTGGTAAGGCTTTTAATGCCTTGTCTGTATGTGATTATACATGTCACATTTATACATGTGTATGGTTACATTGATTAAGGGTATTGGAGTTTGCATAGATGTTTTCTCACTTGTTTGATCTGAAACTTCATAGCTGCCAAAAATTTAAATGCCTATAGGTTATGTATTGATACTTGTTCAGGAAAAAAACACAGAACCAGCCTTCACACATTTTCCTTTGAATACTGTATAGTAATGACATTTGAAAATACAAGGTCTCCAATACAGCAAATCTTGTCATAGAAAAGAAATTTGGTGGTAAAATGGGATAAAAGCTTGCCTTTATCATGGTAGTTAAAATGTATGGGTGGTTGGTTTGGTTTTTGGGTTCGCCTGTTTGATTGGGTTGTGAGGCAGCAGTCAGTGAAATATTCTGCAGTTGGATATAAATCATTCAATGGACTGTAGGGCTTTGAGAATGATGAATTTTTCTATCAGATATCAGGTGGAGTTAAACTTCGCTCATTTTTTTTTCAGACCAAAGGAAATTTACTTTTCGTTCTCCAGACATTCCTTCTTCCTCAAATAGAATGACACCCCCAAGTACCAGAAGTCCTTACATAGATGGTTGTTCTCCAATTAAAAATTGCTCTCCTATGAGGCTTGGAGCCTGTAGAGGAACTGCCCAATATCAGACTTCTGTCATTAGAATACCAATTGCAGTCGAGAATCATGATGAGGATGAGGAAGACAAGGAAAACGCTTCTCCAGCAGAAGCTCGGTTCCCAGAAATGGATAATGGAATAAACTTAGGTCAGGAAAACAGTGATACTTTTGCACATAGCACACATCTCGTGGTGACAACTGTGTCAATTGCTCCAGATCACTCAGAAGGTTGTCATCAAAGGTTGTCATCATTTCAGGATATAGAAGGCTTGAAGGAAAATAATACTGTAGACATGGCTGATGCAGCTGAAGTGTCAGAGGAAAACACTTGGATAAAAGAAGCAATTGGCAGTAGCAATACACCAATGACCAGCTTTATGACAGGCATTACTTTCAGTATTGAAAGCTCTCGCATGTGCATGTCACCTCTTGCAGAAAGCAGCGCAATTCCTTGTGACAACAGTAGTATTCAGGTAAAAATAAAAATATTTTTTTGTTTTTCTGTAAACCTGAACTTAACATAACTTGGAATACATGTACTAATCTGGAAGTAATTGTTATTTTCTCTTATTGGATATGGCATGCAGGTGGTATCGTGGCATTTATCCCTTCCCTCCATCCCCTCTTTCGGCAAAGTTAGCATAGCAGTTATAATTATTTTTGTGTTGCTATGTGCAGTAGTATATTTAACTTAATCCAAACTAATTCTGACAGACGTGCCTACAATTTGCTTTTGTTATTAACTGGTCATAGTTGGTTTGTTGGATTAAGTTCTGTTAATCAAATGCAAATCATATCAGGTATCTGAGGGGTTTAATTGTGTTAAATTACAGTACATTTTCTAAGCTCTGCTTTTTGATTTCAGGTGGACAGTGGTTACCATACACAGACTTCTGGAAACAGCATTATGGATACTGCAGGGGCTGAAAGCAGTTGCAGAGAAAATGATGTGAATACTGTTGTGTTTCAGAATAAATCTCAGCTGCTTAGAACAAAGGTAGGAGTTAAATTGTGATAAAAAAGTGATAGGCTTCCCATCTAAAGCATCTGTTCCCCATTTTGTTTGGTTTCAGGGAGCCTGAGGGGGAGAGACTATCAGGTGATAATAAAGATGTTAATGTAGCAGCATTTCAGATACTATGTTGAATAAATGCAGGACAAATCTCTTAAACTGGCAATAGAACTAATATGTTTTATGATAAAAGCAGAGGGGACTGAGGTATATGCATGAATCATAGTAGTGAGGCTGCTCATGGCTATTGTAGTCTGTCTTATTTTTGTTTCTTTTGTTCTTGCTGCCTCATTTATTGCTAAGTTTTTAAAAATGTGCCTGTGGAGAAGGACATTTCTGGGGAAAAATTGTCTACTGCTGATTTTTATAAACCTTAGCATCAAGTCCTAGACCACAGCTGGCATGCTGACTTGGTGGGGAACTTTCTGTATGGGTGCAGTCTTTCAATTACAAGCCCTATCTGAAAAACAAGTTACAAAAGACAGTGCATATCTAGCAAGGCTCCTAACCCCTTAATCTTGTGATTGACAGGAAGGAGTTCTACTTCTTCCACAGAATTGGAAGCAAGGCTAGTTTCTTTAGAGAAGAGAGCAAAGATCATCTCCTCAGTAATTATGGTCACATGGTGCTACAAACTAGTAGTTTATGGTCTGCTATGTCTTGGAAGTCCTTCAAGGGGAGGCAGTACCAACCAGTAGTATCAGATTATTAAAAAACCTCAAGTAAACCCATTCAGCCCCGACTTCACTTCTGGATGTGACATGCTAAAAGCCACTTCTCTGCCAAGGGGAAATGCAGACTGATGGTGTCTTACAGACCACTGACATCAAATTTTAAACTCTGTTCATTTAAGATTAGGACAAATGTGCTCTTACAAGAACAATAGATGGATATTTTGTCATTAACTTCTAAAAATACTCATCTAAGATCCTGCCCCAGTCATCCCGTTGGACATGGATTTTACATGTGAATGTACTTAACAGAATCAATTGCCTGGTATCAAACCTGTCCTGGAGGGACTGGCCAATGTCATGCAGCTGCTTTTTCCCACTGTTAGTCTTTGAACTGCTGGATCCTGACTAAACCAAATCTTGCATTTTAGATTAGGAATAAAGTGTGAAGGCATTAAGTGCTTCATTCAAATCTTACAACAGAGAGCCCCCAGGGAACAAAAAGAAAAAAGCACAGACATAGCAGGCTGAAAGATTCAAGTCTCACTCATTCACAATGTGAGCCCTTGAAATGAGGTCGTTCTTGCAGACAGCACATTTCAAAGATCTGTGTAAAGAAAACACATTACTTCGTTTCTTTCTCATTTCAGAAGGGTAGAGTTGGTACTTAAGGTATTTACTATACTTGAAATTTGCAGATAGTAAGCTTGGATCTTGTTTCTTTTGGAGAACTTCTGTTAAAATGGTTTTAAAACTTACTTTTTTTATTCACTTCAGGAGTGTTCTGTTTTAAGCCATAAGGACAATCAGTTGCTGAGAGCAAAATCTCCAGAGAAGCAATCCTGTTTCCCAAAAGCCAAAACACATAGTACAGTATTTGGTCAAAATGCAACTTGCAACATTTCTGCTTGGAAAAACGAAAATCAAGTTCAGGGATTTCACAAAAGTGGTATGTAGTTTTCTGATGGAGAACTTAAGCTGTGGTGTCTAATAAATTTTTATACATATGACCTCAATTACCTGGATTATACATACTATTTTGCTTTTCTAATGCAAATGTAATAAACTGTTTGGTATATATTAAGGGAGTTCTTAAATAATGTGGGATTTTTCAGGTCTTATTAAGAAATTTATTGGTATTATTAAGTGATCCTTTTTGAAAATTAAGGTGTCTATATTTGGTACATGTTGCGGTGATATTGGATGGTAAAATGCCGCGACCTTCCCAAAAGCGCCTCCAAGGAAGTCTCTCCATGCAGCCGGCACATTTGCACACACACATGTATGCTCACACACTGGATCGCTTCTCCACAGATGACAGCAGTGAGGTAGGAAGGGTCTTTGTGTGCAGTTCCATGGCACTGGTTTATCTGAGCTCCGTGCATGAAGGGAAGGCAGGGAAAAAGAGGTTGGGGGATAGGGAATTCCTGGTTATATAGCTGGGTGTGGAAAGCATCAGGGACAGTCGTGGTATATATGGGTGGGACCTTGACATATAAGGGAAAAATGGCCAGGGAAATCAACAGGCCAGTCAGGGAAACAGAACTGGGGTAAAGTGCCATGGTAGAACAAAGCATCCTGGGAGGCTTCACCCTAACTTTGGGAGATTTCTTGAGGTCTGTTCCTTTCACTGGCTCCCACAGGTACAAAGAATCGATACGTTTTTTTCAGAATAGTATTCCTTCTGTGATTAGGGTGGATTCCATGAGCAGCCTAGGATAACTTGCATAGGAACCAATATAACTGCAAAAACACCTACATTTTAAGATTTGTCCCTCCTAAAGGCATGAGGGACATTTTTCTTTGTGGGAAAGAAAAAGGGGTATTAGTCTGGATTTGGATTGCTTTTCTCTAACCAGATTTATTGTGTGACTTCATAGATATTAGCACTGGTACCAAGAGTAAGTGACTGGACAGAAGTGAACTGCTGGGGGGGTGATGAGAGCAAACACCAAATTTAGTTCTCTTAGTAGTATAAAATATGGTTTATGTCAAAAGAAGCTGTTTAGTAATTATCTGAACAGCTTTTTCCTTGGTTTGAGAGAAATCTGTGATCTGTCAGTTAGGTTTACCAGGTACTTAAGTGAAATGTACTATTAGCTACCTTAAAATTAAAAGGTAGTGTTGTTGCTTTGGTAATTCTATTAGTACTAAACTTGGAGTTGATCACCTGACACTCTCCAAAGAACACTTGTGTCCAAATTCATACTCTGGTACCCTTTGGAAGGAACCTAAGGCGGCGCAATAGGATTCACTGGTATCAGTACATCACTAAGAAAATGGTGCAGCCTTTCTTCTATTGAAGTAAAGCATTAAAATTTCACTTCATTATTATGTTTAACTCCTAGTATTTTTATGTTGCTTATAGAAGTTACCAAAATATTTAGATAAATCCTTAAAAATAAAATTAACTTTTGCATGCCGTTTATTACAAAAAGTATTAGCACAAGCAAACCTTTGATCAAGAAAACCATCAATGAATTAAAATGATGGACTGAGAGGGGGTCAGAAGCCCAGAACTCCCTTTGTGTTATCAAATCAGATTTGGTTGAATTTGCCTGTATTTTTTTAAAAGAACCTTCTGGAATTTATAAATGTGAATAGGCGGAAAAAATCCATATGGTAATCTTGTGGCCCTAGTGACTGGTTATTTCTGGGCTCTGTTTATGTCGAGCTCTGGTAAACTTTGTTGGAGTAATGAAAAAGAGAAGTCCATTCTAATAAGTGTTCCAGGTGAAGCAGTCTTCCTTTCTTTCCATAGCAAGGATATCCCAGGATACTGGATGGAAGTTCTGCTTTCTGTTCTATTCCACAACCCACAGAAAAGCTTGTACCAAAATGACAGACAGTGGCTGATGAGCAGCAATTGGCACACTAGGCCTGAAACCTATTGGTCAGACCTAAATTTGAAGGCAAGACAGCATTTTAAAAAACCTCGTAAGGGGAGTTGTGAACAGAATCTTACGGCATTAAAGTCAGTGTATTAGACCTGAGAGTTGCATGTTGTTTGAATAGAACAGTTCTTGAAATATTTTCATTAATAATTTCCTAGTGAAGGCTTTCTGGAAAGTGTATTTAAGAAAAAGGGAAATGTCTGTCTGCATCACCTGATTAAAGTTCTCACATTGCAAAAATTAAAAAATTTACTTTAGAAATCTAATCAGCAAACATGATATACATTATTTTTACTTCTGTAGCAATTTAATCACTATTTCTGTAATGCATGTGGGGTTGATGGTAATAGAATCCAGTGTCATATATTAGGTATTTCATGATCTTTAAACAGTGCCCTACTAGAAGCTGGGAATCCACTGAATTGATCTGTTGAGGGATGAATTTTTTTAAAAGTAGGAAAGGAACTCAGACTTCTGGAAAATGAATTTTATAGAACAGGGCCTTAAAATGTTCTTAGCTTTAGCTTCTAAGTTTTGTCACTCAAAAGCAGGATATAACTTATGTACGACCTTGTGTCATTTGTTTCTCATTATAATTTTAACAATAATCAATTGAAAGGACTGTACAAAGGATTTATTTTTGCAACTGTGATTACTAAAATAGTAATGTAAATTTAGTGAATGTTAAGCAAGTTAAGTGCAAATTATGATCTGTTTCTGAAATTTTCTGAGTTACATGTATAATTAAGACTTGGGTTTACTTTTTAACTAAACTTTTTGATTGTTTTTATAATACGTTCAATGATCAGAGGCTTTTGAAGTATTCTCAAGTAAAAAAGTTACCACTGAAGTATTTCATTTTATCCTATATTAGTGTTTCCTTAAAGGTAAGAAAAAAGTAACAGCAGAAATGGGTCAATGTGAGAAGTGATTAAGGATCCCCCCACCTGGATTGCCTGTATTTTCTGTCCTGTTTTGTAGTCTTCAGTTAGATGGGAAGCATTTATTTTATGAAAACATACCTATTTTTTTATTATGTTTGTGGAATTGATTTGTAGAAGAAACTTATTGTGCATATTATCATGGAAATCACTTGACCATTCTGTTTCTGTAGTTCTTAATGCATTGGTTGGCACAGGTTGCACAAAATGGTCATTGTTTACATTAAATTAATATCAGTACTTTCAACGAGAGTCCTTTAACATGTCTAATTGTAAATTGAGAAGTGAAACAGAATAAAGACATTTCTTCAATACCTATATTGTTCAATTACTTCTTTCAGTTCTGAAGTGCTAAAGAGAATGCACTGAAGTGCCGATTTCTGACAGACTCTCAAACCAGCTATTAACGAGAAACTACAATCATTTCTCCACTTTGCAGAACTATTTATTTTTCACCCACAGGACAAAGGTGTAGATACACATGATTTTAAAACTTGTTCTGCATTCCTAGTCATAAAAAAGTAGCTTTAAAAAAATTCTTTACAGATTATTAAAATGTGCATTTCAAAAGTAAACAACACCTGCTTCTAGCATTTTGCCCATAGGGAAAAATATGTAAATGCGAGTACTTGTGATTTCTTCTTAGCTGTAAATCCAGCTACTTTTGTAGCTTCTTTTTCTTTTTCTCTGGTTCGTCCTTGCTGCTTGCCTCTGCAGACAGACTTGCAGGCATCTCATTTCCTAATATCTACAGTAAGAAAAGATCAGAAGTCAGAACATTTTTATAGAATTTTTACTACTTGAGTTTACTTGTACAGACCTTCTACAAACACTGTGTCAACATCAGAAGCTTCTGATTTAGAAAATCACCTAAAAGAGGGTCTACCGTCTTAGAACAATCACAGGTAGAACACGCACCTGAAATAAAAGCTGAAAAAGGCAAAGCGAAGCAGCAGCACTGCTCCTGACAAAGCCAGCAGGTTGCTTGCACCCCAACCATCAGCTTGCATTAGCCTTACTTTGTGTCTGTTTTCAAAGTGTCCCTCTGACTGGAGTCATGGCCACAGGAACATTCCTGAGTCATGCCCACAACAGAAGCTCTGGACAAGCAAGAGTTGGTGAGCACAAGCAGAGGGCAGCTCAGTCAGTATGTGAATGCACAACCGGATGCAAGGGTTCCTTTCTGCTACAACTTTGATTGTCTACTCCCAGTTTTTGAAATCACAGGGATTCAACTCAACACAGGCTGGGGATGAACAGATTGAGAGCAGCCCTGCTGAGAAGGACTTGGGGTTGCTAGTGGATGAGAAGCTGGACATGACCCAGCAATGTGCACCTGCAGCCCAGAAAGCCAAACATCTAAACCAGCGTGGCCAGCAGGGTGAGGGAGAGGATTCTGCCCCACTGCTCTGCTCTGGAGAGACTGCACCTGCAGCACTGCATCCAGCTCTGGGGTCCCAGCACAGGAAGGACATGGATCTCTTGGACCGAGTCCACAGGAGGGCCATAAAAATGATCAGAGGGCTGGAGCAGCTCTTCTGTGAGAAAACACTGATAGAGATGGGGTTGTTCAGCCTGGAGAAGAGGTTCTAGGGAGACCTTTGAGCAGCCTTCCAGGACGTGAAAGGGGAGCCTACAAGAAGGCTGAAGAAGGACTTTTCAGAAGGGCATCCAGTGACAGGAAAAGAGGGAATGGCTTCCCCTCCCTGCCAGCTGCAAGAGGGTAGGTTTAGTTTAGGTATTAGGAAAAAATTCTCTACTCTGAGTGATGAGGCACTGGAACAGGTTTCCCAGAGAAGCTGTGGATGCTCTATCCCTGGAAGTGTTCAAGGCCAATTTGGATAGGTTTGGAGCAAACTGATCTTATGAAGGGTGTCCCTGCCCATGGCAGGGGGGTTGGAACTAGATGATCTTTAAAGGTCCCTTACGACCCAAACCATTCTATGGTTCAAGCTCATACAACAGCTCAAAGGTCAGAATATATTTGCATGTGTTTAGAAGCATGATTTCTCAAGGAAAAAAGTAATAATGTTTGATTGTATAAACAAAAAGCTCTTGCTTGTTTTGAGTTGTCTTTTTCCTCTGTGATTTGGGATACTCAATTGCTGCAACCATCTTGTTTACCAAGAAAGTCACATGTACCTTACTCTAAGAGCAGAATCTTGTAATGTCATGTAAAATACTTATCAGGCCTGAAGTATGAGAGCAAGTGGAAATGCCCGTGTCCCAAATGCACAAAGAAGCTAGAACTAAAAAGTCTTGAGACTAGAGACAGTTACTAGGACATTACAGTTCTTACAAGATTATCAAGAGAGCATTTTTATATTGTGGGAGTTGTAAGACAGAACTGCCATTGACTGCCAGTAATTAATACAGTTTTCTTCTGAGCCACCCATCACAGTTACACTGTAATTCACTGGAGCAAAGAGAAGATCCTACAGAATTTTGGCATATTTTCAGAGCAATATTTGATTACAGAATTGCGAAATTCAACACATTATTTCAGCAAATCATCATCTTTCCCAACAGTGGAAATATCCTGATGGGCCCAGAACGGAAGTTTAATTTATAGGGCACTATTCTTTTCAACAGCCAGTGAAAGCAGACCTGTTTTATTGAGAGTGGATATGAAGGTATCATTACAAGCTGCTGCTAGATTGTTTTTTCTTCTGGGTTAAATATCAATTTTACCACATGATGATTTTTTAACGTTACTGAAGGATAATATGGTTCTAAGAATTTTGTGCCTTACCTTGGGTTCTACCAAGACCATCCGCATTTTCTGATGCTGGATGTTGGAATCATCTAACATAATGTTCACTTTAACTTTATCAAATACACGTAATGTTGTGTCTTCCACAGTAAGTGATGGCACCTGAAAGTTCAAATTTTGTATAAATACTCATTCTTTTCAATGTCTTATGTTTTTATACAAATAAATATTTTTGTATGAAAATATCACTGTTACATGTTAATAAAAATAACCAAAAATTACTGTACTGAATATTCACTGTTGTAATATGTGGTACATACATTTTTTGCAGTAAAGGTAATCGGATGTCAGTACTGCCTATTATAGAAACAAATTCCTGTCAAAACCTACCTATTTAGACTTAAAAAGATTATAGTGGCACTATTAGTGTAATAAACTTGGATTTAGAAAAGCCTCTCTTACCCTTCTAAATCCAACTAGAATAGATTTTAGTTTTTCTGCTCACTTATCAAATAAAAAATAGAAGTGTTTAAGAACAAACCTTAATAAGAAGAACATACCTCACTGTTGTACTCCAATTTTGGTGTTGGTTTGTCTTTTTCTTCAAAGAAGACTGTTCCTTCTAACCCATACTTGGGAATCAGAACAACAATCGCATTTTTTCTTACAAATAATATATATGCCTCCTCATTTACTACTCCCTTGGTTTTGAAGAACAGCTGTAACAAAAGTAAAACACACAAATAAGAAAAAAAATGCACTGGCACATTCTCTTCTGAATTACAAATATACTATACTGTCTCAGAAAAATGAAACACATCTATACTTAGTGATAATTACACAGCATATCCTGAAAGCAGATTTTAAAAAATCTCATAAATCATTTATAACATTACTGTAGTATTAAGCATTCATATTTATAAAAGCACAAAACTAAAGAATCCTCAAGATGCCGTTCTGAATTTTTCAGAACAAGCGAAGTAATGTTTTAAGCTTTTTGTCAGAAGCATCCCTCAGCCTTTATAATTTCTGCACTCTTGCTTGGTTTTGCACTAGCATTGTCCATAGTTCAGCCTAACATCTCAGAACTACTTACCTGTGTATGGAATGCAACGGAGGCCCTTTGTGCATACTGTGCCATTTTATGTCGGTAATTGAGATTTTTACACATCTCTGCCAGTTTGTGTTTATCTGTAAGTTCTGGATAAGTACTGTCTGCTCCTATGGCCACTGCCAAAAGCCGATGGACTATGATATCAGCATACCTGCGAAGATGAGATTAAAATCATCAATGACATAGTACGACATAGTTTTTCAAAATGAATAAAAAAGTTTCTGAACATACGTTTGTTTTTGTGAATCTTACAGATTTAAGTTTTTGTAATAATGACAGTCTGTTGGTAACGCCCTCTATTAATTCAGCGTTCACCTCTTTGCTGACCAAAGGTGCACTGCAGAGCCAAAATACTGTTATACTCTTTGCTAAAATAAATTCTTTATTGTACCAATAGAGCCTGCAGTTGAATGTTTGCAAAAAAAGAAACAAAGTTTAATTTTGGACTAAAGAATGATCTTTCAACACAGCATTTTAAGTCAATCCCTCTTGCCTTTCCCATGAAATTAGACAAATTTAGTGTAGAACAGTATTTCAGTGCCATTGATCTGCAAAGCATAATCACATTTGAACTTCTTGTTATATAACTTACTAGAACTTCAGTGAGAAACTTTTTAATACAGCTGGTAAGAACTAAAATTTGCCATTTGACTCCTAAGGGTTCCACAAATTATCCATATAAATGCATTGGAACTGGGATTTCACTTGAAATGTTTCTGAGGAGCACAGTAACAGTTATTTTCTTCAAAATTCAGTTAGTTTTCCAAGAACTATGATTTCATTACAAGGCAACAGCTGTGTTACCAGGTTTCCAATTACCAGTGTTTTCATATGTAAAATACAGTCTCAAAATTTAAACACAGCTTCCATCTGAAAAATGACTGAACAAACTCTGCCTCAGTTTCTGGCTAAGACTAATGCTGACTGACCCCAAAGTGCATTTCTATGCCAGACATCTGCATTAGGGATGTATTCCTATTATTTTTGTAAGTTCTTCTAAAAAATGTTACTAAACCTTAGGAGTCATGGACAGTAAACGTGGGAGCGTACATGAAGATGGACCATCCTGTAAGCCTCCACTGTTTCAACTGAAATCTAACACTGAACAGAAACTTTTTTTTTAAATGGACACCACCACAATTTCTTCACAAATAAATCACTTACTTTTTTTCTCTGAAACTTTTGTAAAATACAAGTACCTTCTAATAGGCGAGGTAAAGTGGGTATAAATAGGTGAGGCTAAACCATAGTGATGAAAATCATTATCCATTCCCGAGCAGAAATAAACAGCTTGCATCATGCAGCGAGTGGCCAAAATTCGCAGCAGTATATTTAGGTAGGGGAATGTAGGAGATTCAGCTTTGTCTAATGACTCAGCTAAAGCCTTTGCTGAATCTGTCTTAATTTCCAAATTCTGGAGGGAGAGAAGAAAAGAAAAATATTAAGAATATAAGCAGAAATATAACAGCTACATCTAGGATAATCTTAGCAACTGGCACAGGTATCACACCTAAAAACGTGATGGAATGCCACTATTAAAAAAGTAAAACAAAATCTCTCCATGCACAGGTCCCTCCCTCATTATTACTAAAGCTCTATGCAAAAAGTGAAATGCTGAGTCAGTAGCCTAGGAATTCAGAAAAGGACACCCATTCTGAACTAAGAAATACTTTATGCCAATATTAACGAGGTTTTATTTCCTTTGGTTTGATTTTTCTATCCCTCTATTAAATCACATAGAATGTTAAAAAAACCCCGTGTATTTATGCCGCACAAAGATTCTCATCAAACCCACAAGGTAAGTAGTTGACTTTATGGTATCTCTTCTGCAAAATTATTAGAACGTATACTTGGAAAAGTAACCTGTAAAACTAGTACTGTGTATGACATTTTGTTCCCTGCTTACTAGTGTTCTCTGATAAAAATTCAGGTACTGTGAAAATACATAATGCATTTTTAATTTCTAGAAACACAAGATAAATTTCATCACACGATCAGCTGAGTGCTCTTTACTTCATATACAGCACTGACAATAAAGTATAATCCAGAGACCAAATTATGCCTGTATCATGGTAAGTGAATTGCATATTGATTTAAAAAGTATAAATATCGCATATTAATACCTAATCGTGATGGTTGTGTCAAAAGTAGTAAAAAAGCCACTTTGGTTTATTTAAAAGAATGTTTATTTATGCACAGGAATTTGGCTTTCCAAATAAAACAGTACTTTAAAAATAATTTTCAGAACCCAAATGAAATCCTTATCATTATTCCAGTTTTATACAGTGGAAAATTAAATGGGCTAGGTTTAGGCTTGTCTATTTATGTCATACTGAGAGAATCTGGGAGTTTTTTTCTTGCCCTTAAGAAAAAAAAAAGGGGATGGAGAAAGAGTTGAAGGGAAAGGAAATATGAATGCACATCACAGTAACTACAAAGTTACAAGTTTAGCTCAAATAAAAGATCCTAAAACTGGAAAAGTAATTTTTTCTGTTCAGACTCCTTACTTAAATTAGACTTGTTCCAAGCTAAATAAACGTCTAGCTGATCTATGGAGAGGATGGAAACTATAAACACATTTCCTTACTTCCTGACTTGAAGAGGAACATATTATTTCATGTGACTGATCAATTTCTAAGTACATCAATAATGTACATGATCCAAAGCCAAAAACTGGCTCAAAAATCACATGTGACTTGGACAGGAGAAACATTCACAGCTCACAAGTGCTACAATGCAAGACTTAGAGAGTGATTTGTTTTCTCTGCCTAAGAAAGGGTCTAAAAAGCATGAGATTCTTCCTTTCGCTTAGAGGTACAATTATCCTGCTACAAATACCAGTGATTTCAAAGAGTAGCTGAAACACTTTCAAAATACGGCTTTCCAGCCCTTATTCCTGAGTAAGTGGCCAACCAGAGAGAAAATAGAGGTTTTCATAATTAATTCATTTAATTAGCATGGTAAAAACTTGCCTTGGACTTTGCAGCCTTCACAAGGATGTCGTAATTTGACGGGGGAGGAGCAGGATGTTTCCGGAGCAAGGCAAACTCTGGGAACTCATCATAAATTTTTTGTGCTACAGAAATATTGGCAAGCAACATGAACTCTTCAACCATGGAATTTGTCTCTCTATCAAGATAAATATTTTATATTGTTAGAAAAGCATTAGACAATTATGTTGAGTGCCTAATGAAGAAACATTCCACCATCCTAACAATGTTATATAATACTAACTAGTGGTTTTGAACATTTATACAAGTAGGCAAGCAATTTTAAGACTAAAACCAATGCTTAGTAAGTTCCAAATACTGAGTCAGAAGAAAAAAAACCCTGAAATATTCTAAAACATCAAATTAAAGAAAAATGCTCATTAAAATGCTTGGAAAGACCAACAGGTAAGCCTCTTGACTTCCTCTTAAGAAATTCACATATAAAGCATACAGTTCAAGACTCACTGAATAAATACTGCAGTAAAATAGAGGAATTCTCTTTTTGAGGATCAGCTTGTTTAAAGAAGTTGTGGATGCTCTACCATTGGAAGTGTTCAAGCCCAGGCTGGGTGGGGCTTTAAGCAACCTGGTCTAGTGGAAGCTGTCTGGGCCCATCGCAAGGGGTTTACAACTAGGTAGGCTTTCAAGGTCCCTTCCACCTCAAACCATCCTCTAGTTCTGTGACCGTCCTGCACTATTATAGGAACTTTGTACACTATTAACTAAATGTTGCTACTTAAACATGTCTTTAATTCCATCCCTACTCTGAATTAACTAATAAATAAAATGCATACTTGAGCTCCTTAGTCTGCAGATCAATAGGATCATGAGTTTCACTGTCCATGTGGAAACGAACTTCTGGTGATGCAAGTGTCAAGGCTCTGGAAGACAGTAAGTGGTATTAAGAAATTACAGTAAAGCAGACCAAGCAGCTGAGCTGCAAGCCTGTAACATCATCTGGGGGTATCCTGACAGTATAATTTAAAATTAGCAGAAATTAAAAATAAAATTGTGGAATTAATGTTCAAATTTGCAGGAAATGTCATGCGAACGCACACCACAGAAGCTCTTAAAATTTCAAACACTACTCCTCTAGCTGTGTTTTTATGACTCTATGAGATCCATATTGATTGATCTTGTGGAGAAAACGTTAATATCCCAAGTTTATTTCTTCTGGGAAATAAGGATAAGCATTCTTAAGCAAATCAAAATGGCAAAATACTTCTCTTTCACAAGATTTTCACTAGAAAAATGGACACACAACCATTATATATTTTGACAGCAAGAACAGTCAGAAAGGAAGGTGGGGGGAAAAGGTAACAGGTACACTGCATGGCTTACCCATTATCAATTCTTTTCTTCTTCAGAATTTTTGCTAATTTGTTTAATCCACGTAGGCTAGTAGTAATAGCATCATTCATAGTTGCTGAATCAATTCTCATCTGTGCTTCAGCATATGTAAGAGAAGCCTTGAAGCAGTTAAGAAAAAACAGACATCATGATACATAACTGAACCCTTGAAAATAAAAACCATAGTTCTTTCTGTCCTGCAGAAAGTGCAGCTTGCTGTTGTAATTTGGTTCACAATAATACAAAGCTTTACATTCAATACCTAAATGTCTGTTATTCACAAAGGATAATGGAAATATGAGGACAGATGTACACAAGATATTAAAATACACCAGGCATTTACAGTGGTGGTGGGGTTTTTTTGCTGATCACGTGTTATTTTATACATTAGGGGTCTAATTTTCAGAAATGTATTGACCATCTACAGAATCCACTGAATTTAACTGATTAGCTGGTATATATCAGCCATGTCCTATATACATCATACACACAGTAACTGCATACATAAACACTGCAGCTTCAGAGGTTGAGAACATGGGAGAATCAAACATTTTCTTTATTTTTAATATTTCAGTACCATTTTATAATTCTAATAAAATGTAAATCATTAATCAGAAAGAAAACTTTGTTATCAAGTCTGTTGATCATTGTTTTTATCATACTGTTTACAGCTTTTTTTTTCAGAATTGTATGATATTTATAGATAATATTTACATGACTAACCTTGGAATTAATAATACTCTTTGTAAATCTGGTTTTTAGAATCTCAGCCTTATGGTTCATCTCCCATAAGCATGAAAATGCAAGCCTATGGGGGAGAAAGAGAGGGAAGAGAAAATCTGTTAAAATCCATACATGAACATCTGTAGTTTCTTGCCAGGATCAAAGTATGGATCATATACATATACCTGTCCACATTAGACCTCAGGGAGCATAAGTTGGAACTAAGTAGCTCTGGAACCATATCAATCCTCTGCAAAGTAAAGAATAAAAATCAGTACTTCATAAATTAGTATTTTAGCTTCCTGATTTTTAATAGAATAAAAGCTTGGAGATAATTATATTTTTGACAAGAAAGCTCAGATTTCTGGAAGAAAAGTAAGCCACTTTAAGAAAATTCATTCCAAGATTCATTTTAATTATCATCTTTTTAGTAACAGTGATTTCTGAAAAGAAATCGTGGTCTGGAAGAAATAAACAGGACTAAGTCTAGAGTGTTAATTAATGCAAATCATAGGAACCTGCAGAGATTTAGCTATCATAAAAAATGCAAAAAACCAATGGAAAAGGCAAAACCAGGCCACTTCTGCAATTTCATACTGGAATTAAAACAGTATTCCAGTTTCAGAAGCACATGCTAATGATGCTTCAAACCAGAGCTGAATGGGATATTTTAAAAGATAAAAAGGAAAATAAAATTGTCTTAGACAAATTGTCTACGTTTTTTTTTCCTCCTTAGTTCAGAGATGTCTGCACTTCAAAGAATTAAAAGAGGAAAGCAATGAAAATCCAACCATTTAATTGTACAAGAAGCTGTAGAAAACAATTACTTTTTCACACAGATATACTGTTGTTCCTCTTTTTACTGACTCCTCATCCAAAGCATTTCCTGGGCGAATAAAATGACTGACATCTGCAATATGTACACCGACCTAAAAAACAAGCATCACATTATGCATCTCATGAAACAGAAACGGTTTTCAGAATGAAAGAAACTTTCCCACATTTTTACAAACCAATTTATCCATTCCCAGTTCCTTTCAGCAGCTCCCATATTTCGTAATAAGAATAGTTAAAACCTATCATATTAAAAAAATGAACAGTTGCAGCAATTATTCAAAAAAAGAGCATTTTTACATATAGGGGAAAGTTATATTCACTACCAGTGGAACTCTTCTTTGGCTGAGGTCTCAAATAACTGCCTTCATGTTCTTCAAGACTCACTGCAAATTTTATTTTGCTTTTCTGTTTGCTAGACCTTCCATTCTGGCACACCCTGCTATTACAATTCCAAATTGATTTCTAAAGAAGACAATCTGACTAAATAAGATATAAGGGGGTGTTAAGCCTGTAGCTTTTTACTTCCTTTTTTTAAAATTAAACAGTAATTCCACAGGCATTACAGCAGTATCTTAGCTTTATTTTTTAATAGTTCCTTATCCTAGCTGTAAATATCCTTCTTTATAATACTCAGCTGAAGCAGTAAATAAATTTTATGTTAAATTCTTATGCTAAATGAAGATAAAGCAGGGTGAATTTAGAAGACACTAAATTCCCACTTTTAACACTGACCTAATGCAGATCAACTCCTTTTATTACCATCTTTCAGCTGTGCAAACACCATTAATTTATTTATAACAGATCTGGAGCTTTGCACATGTCATTTACCACTACTGCACTGTTCGTAAAATAAAGGAAGAAGTAAAGAAATAAATGACTGAATTAATACAATACCTCAAGATTTCCATTTTCCATTTCTCTACAATGTAATGCATCATCAATATCTGTACAACCAGGAGGATCAACACTACAAACAGTCAGATGCCTTAAGTCCTCCCTGTGTTTCATATCCTGAAATTTAAAAAAACCAAAACACTGTTTTCGAGAACACCTTCCTTTTCATAGTAAAAGTAATCATTTGAGAAAGGCGTATTATGTAAGATTTTCCCAAGCAACAAAGTACTTTCAGTATGTTTGTTTTGTTTTGGGAATTATTTGTTTGTTTGTTTTAGGATAAGATCAAAACAGATATGCAGAAACTACAGTGTGATTTTAAAAAATCCACAGAAGACAAGTACTAAATTTTTTTATACTTTACAGAAATGAGGAAGAGAATCAGAAGACAACCATAGTTTTATCACCATCTTAGAATTAGCAGGACCAGGAATTTAGACTTTTTAAAGTGAAATTTTGACTGATGTCCAGCTGAATGACTTCTCTTGGATATGACTGCTCTCAAGTCTAGCTTTCTAAGGCTTAGATGTCTAGATAGTTGAAAAGAACTGCTCATTTTAGAAGTATCAACCCTTGCAAAATGGCTACAAAAAGATCTCAGGTATCTTAGACTAGACAACTGACTTTTAGAGAACTAATTTACACAAATTAGCAAGTTTATCCCTCCTGTTTCCACATTCAGGAAGAAAAAGGAGTAGGTAGTAAATCATAATAGAAGTAGCCAACCTCCAGATTAAAATGCAAACCCAAAAACACTCAGCCCAACCCAAATCAAAAAATGTCATGCTCAAATTCTTTCCTGATGACATTTTCCCAAAACTTCTAAAGCAACCACTTCCTGTGTTTAAGCTACTGTGGAAAATATAAAATTCACTAACTGTATTTAAATGAGCAATTCTGCAAACAAATTTCTCTTTCTTTAATTACTGCATTACAGCAGAAATATATTAAAGTCTCCATGCCTCAGATTAATTGGGATGACACACAGACTGCCACATTTGGTCACACAGCCATCTTTCAAGATGGAAAACTCTTAGGGATGATTGTATAATTGTTGGAATTGCAGTCTCTCTCCTTTGCAAAAAACCTTCTTTTATCTTTTCATTCTTTAACAAAACCTTTAGTATCCTCTTTATCTTAAAATATTTATCCCTGGCAAATGTAGTTTTAGTCAAAATGCAAAAACTTGAAGAGGTCTTATTTCCATTGGAAATCCAGCTGAAAGTTCACACTAAGACAGAACGGTCCTGGACAACATTTCTCATCTATTTCTGGTGTATTGGGATATTCAAGAATTTCACAGTTTGCATTGAAGGGGAAGGCACAGTAATGACTACAATAACTTACAAATTATTACCTCTTCTGTAATGCTCCACGGCATTTTTGGTAGGAAACTAAGGACAGCCTGGGAAAAAGCCTGGTGAGGGACATCATGTTCAAGCAGAAGAACTTCTGTCTCTGTCTCCTTATCTCCAGCGCTTCCCAAATTCTTTACAAAATGACCCTAAGGAACAATACAGGTACATACACACACACATATCAAGCAATATCATTTGTCCAAAAATAAGTATTTGCGAACATAAACCCTTAGGTTATTCTTATATTAAACTACACAATAGGAGCAATCTTTTAAAATTTGGTTAACTTTCTCAACTTTTTGTAAAAGATGAGAAATTTTTTAAAAAAAGAGAAATTTAATTTTAAACATTTATTTGATTCAGTAAGTCTGAACTGACCCTATTCCCCTCTTTTTTTAGAATGGCTCTAAATTCTCCACAATTAAGACTCCAAAAATTATAAACGTGAAATCACTTTTGCAGGAAGGAAAAACCACTGCTGCAGAAACAGCAGAACTAATACACTCTCATTTCTCTATGGGTTTGCCTTGTGTCACACATATCACACCCTAATACCACATCAACTCTACCTTCTTCCTCACTTCTCTGCAGTAACGCTGACTTTCTCTTAATGCTTCGTCCATATATTCCATGTTTCCTTCATTTCTATAAACTAGCAGAAGACACCTGTACCCTGCTTCATTACAAGCTGTGCATTCCCACACAAGCCACTGGAAGACTTCAAAACCTGGCTAGTGTTCAACACAAACGGAAGGCAGTGTCCTTAGTTTCTCATACAGCCTCCGTTATTTACACTGAACTTTTAACTACTGTTAACCTACTGGCAATTTGATTGCATTTGGTGCATTTGTCAAATATCTGCTAGAACAGTGATTGCTACGTGTGAATGAGCAAAATCAGAGTGAAAGATTCACATTTGTAGGATTGCTGACTAAAACAAGGCAGTCCTTGGTTAGTCTACATAAAGCACCTTAAGTAGCATATATATGTTCACTGCAGAACTGGATAAGTAAGCTTTTTAAGTATGATAACCCCATAGCTAGTGGTAAGATCAAATGAAATCATTTAGGCACTTCCTTAATTTGCACCATCAAATGGCACTCAAAGAATTTAAACTTCATGTCAACACTGTTTGCAGTTACTCAGTGCTGCAGATAATAAATATTTTACCTAAGAAACACAAAAAGTCAGATAGTTACAAGTTCAGAAGAAAACATCTAAACTTACATTAGGATACCTGGAATTCCTGGGCCAACCGTCAATAGCAACAATTATTCTTTGCCCTTCCAATGTATCTGCTTGTCTGGTTTCTATTCGAATGCGAGGAATTCTGCGATCAGCTGGTGTAAACAAATGGCGCCTTGCCTATTAACAACCAGAGAAAGGAACAACTAATTTCCAATTAAAGGAAGAAACTCAACTCTGCACTTAAGTGGATTATTTCCTCACCTCTTTGATCTGTGATTTGGAAAGCATCCCACAATATGGCCGCCAGTTTCGTTTTATAATGCCCACTACTCTTCCTGTAGGCCTCAGCATGTCCTTGTTAACAGAAGTCTTCAGCTGGTAGGACACAGGTTAAAAATACAAAACTGTTTGAACTCATGTTCAACTACAGTAGGTACTTAAACCTTAGTAGCAACATTTTGTAACTCATTATAAGCACATAAATTCTATTATGGCTTCATAAATAGAACCTCCTGTGCCTCCCTGTGCTTTGCATGACTTTTAATATTTTCAGTATGTGACACGACTACTTAGCTGCAAGTTAGCAGAGACAGCTAGTGGGAGAAGACAGCATTCTTCAGTCCTTTTCTGCTGTTCTTCATTTTTCTGAAATGATGTCCATTAAGAAAATCCAAACAAATAACATTTTCCATGTTATTTTACAACCTATTATTTTAATTTTTTGGAGTCCTTTTACACTGCCTGAAAATTCTCTGGTAATTCTCCACATAATCATTAAAAAACATTCCCATGAAGTTCAGTGGAAAGATAATTTTTGAAGAAATTAGCTTCTTGTACAGGGCATACATGCGTGTGCACTGCGTGCACATTAAGTGGAAATACTGCAAGACCCAAAAATATTTTACAACAGGTTCCAAATGTATGTATTGCCTATAAAAGGTGACTCTCAGCATGATACAACACCTGCTCCTATAGTAACAAATACTAATCCGCACACCAGCGTATACAGGTTTACATTATTACATGACTACCATCCAGTAACTTTTGGATTTATTAAGCTTAATAAAGAAAAGAGGGAATTTCTAGCAGAGACTAATTATGATCCATTTTATACTCTATCATGTATTTAACACAACTGTACAACTACAATTAAATTTTATAATTTCTGTATTGACATTTAATAAAGAGGATATATAAATCTAAAGCCTAACACTGTCAGGGTACGACAGATTTCATTTTTTTCATAACACCACAGTTAAGTAAAATTTTTTCTTTCATACAATGTTTTCTTTCTCCTCTTCATTTTCAATGTCCTCTTCATTCTGGCCATCATCTTGCAAGACCACTGAGGATGGTGCCACCCATTCATCTTTTGCCAACAGCTCCACAGCTACAATATCTTCATGAATTGCTCGGTTTAAATGTTTCAGTCCCTGTACAATTATCTGGATTTTTTGGAAAACAAAATGGAAATGAAAATATCTGTGATGATGAAAACAGAAGACCCAAGTCTAAGGAGCGTAACAGAAGAGTAAACATGTATGACAGGCTCTACATTCCAAAGAACATTTTAAAGCATGTTTGTGATGCACTTTTTTCCTCTTCCAAGGTTTATTACAGTACAGATGATCTTATTTCAAGATTCCAATTGCTTCTGTAGGAAATACATTTTCCCCTGGTTTTGGGGGGTTTAATTAAATCAGACAATCCTATTTTTGCAGGATAGGGGATTCTACATACTACTAAGAAAGAGGAATAAAAGAGAGACAAGAGAAGTACCTCCAGCTGTCTCAAATAGGGAGGGAGGAGACAACTGCCACTGCTTGGAAACAGTGTCTTTACAACTGCACCAACTGTGAATCCAGCAGGCAGACAGATGGATTAACTGCTGGGTGGGAAACAGCCCATCTACTCCTCACCAAGCAGGAAAATAGCAGGGGAAACAAAGCAGGAGAAGCCCATAGGGGCTCACGACTAGTTTTTTTTTTCTGAAAATCCTCCTACACACTTGCTCTTTTGTCTTTCATCATATATTTCAAACTGATTTTAAAAGCTGTTACAAGTCAATTGAAAAACTATTAACAACCAAGATTCATCTTTATTTTACAAACTACTTTATCAAACCGTAATTTAAAATACATTATTCTTTTTTCAGAAAGAGCACAGTCAGCATTTCAGCAGTCTATATCCATACAAATAAAAAATAAAAACATCTCCAAAAACATCAGAAAAAGATAGAAGAGTAAAAAATTACTAATATGCTCCACTTTAACATATGTCACCATGAAATAATTAAGTCATTACTAAGGCTAGTTAAAGTTTACAGCACAGAGGTAAAATGAAAACTCACCTCTCTGTTTTCTTCAGCATCTCCATGAACCCAAACAGTAGCTTCAAGATAATTCTCTCTGCTTGCCCTGTAAGTTCCTTGGAGGTAAATACCAGATTTTATTCCTTGCTGCAATTTGCTAAGAGGAATATGTTCTGGGAATATTACTTTTCCACCTTCTATTTCTTTCTTTAGGAAAAAAGGGAAAAAGGAGAGGAAATTTTCAGTATTTTATATTCATATTAATTTCAAAACCAAGCTCAGGAACATGACACACTCAAGCTAACAAACTCCCTAACTGTAACTGTGTGTAGGTCTGAACGTGCACAAAAATGAAAAACTATTATTAAGCAGTACTTTTTCTAATGAAGCATCAAGAGCATAAAAATGTGGCAATTCTAGGAACCCTTCCTGTTTTCCTGCAGTTACTTAAAAACATACTGCACAACTTTATGTTGATTTGGATATAGTGACTAAACAGACACTTAACAAAGAAAGTATTAGCATAGCAAAGAGTATGGCACAGAGCGTATATACTGTAAGCTATAGGAAATATTATGAAAATACATTACTGTGACTAAACTTTGGAGCAGATAATTGCTTATACCTGAATGATCTACAGTTAACTGCTGAGAACACCTGAGCCCTCCACTTTCTTCTCACTCTTGCATAGACCTCTATTCTGTTAAAACTAACTCTGATGAAATTAACTTTCCTATTTTTGTGGTGAGTGTTTAGCTTTATCAGTTGTATGTCAACATATAAGTCTTGATTCTGATAAACATAAAGCACAAGGAAGTAGAAGAGGATGTAGCTCAACTTTGAGCTGCAGCCTGCATTTATGTCAACTTCACTAATCACCAAATGAAAATGCTTTTGATCAATAACATAGATTTTCTAGCAGACACAAAACAAAGATCTAAATGGTTTCGAATATACTTTGTTTTCATTTTGTTCCAGTAATTTCTCATATTTATATACTTTATTTAACCAACTGTTACTATTCTCATCTTCTCAACAGTTATCTAAAGCAACTGCCTTTTTACAGATAACAAGATACATACTAACAGGCATATAAGCAGAATTGAAAATGGCTGCAATATTTCCTTTTTACTTTTCAGCTGTCAAAAAGTTAAACTGCCAAAATGGTAATAAAGTCCAGACTTCTTGTATTCTAAACTGATGCCAGTACCCTGACATATAGTATGCAATATTACACTCCAAGCCATTTGTGATTTATTTATTTTATAAAAAGAAAATAAAAACATACCCCTTCATCAGATACACAAGCAAGACGATCTACAAGCTCAGGATTAGCTGTCAAGCTTTTTATATACTCCTCACCTACAAAAGCACACACATAAATATTTATGCGAGAGATGCATGGGATTTAGGTATGAAGAGACTGCTCAGTTTATTTAAGCAATAAATTAAACATACATACTACTTCACTTACATGTATAAGCAGTTATCCCTTCCTCCACAGCTTTCTCTTTATTAGTTCTGTCATTTGTTAAAAAGATAACTTGAATCTGCTCCTCATCCTCTATTTTCTTCAAGTGTTCATTGTACCATTTCACTGCAACCCGAATGGCTCTGTCATTGCGGTCATTAGAAGTTTCTCCCCGCTTTTGCTCTATGTACGTTTCTCTAAATAAATTTTAAAAACAAAGCGGGGTGTTTGACAAAACAAAACAAATCCCAACATCTATCTATACTTAGAAAAAACTTCCAGACAAACAAGATCAAGGATGTTAGACCAAAAGAATCATTACTGTACCCATTTCTACAACATGTGTAACACTCCTTAGGCCACTGAAAGGCCAGGAGACAGACAGGTAAAGGAGAATAGGAAGGAAGTGTTCATTTCTAATACCAACTTTCTCACAGACAATTGAAGAGGTATGCATTCAAGCTGTTAGAACTACGTATTCAAGATTCCTAGAACTATGGTACTGCAGTATTGGAAACTAATTGTGAGCAATATAAAGGCAAATTAATTGCATCTTCATTTCTTAGAGCTTTCTGTCACTAACTTAAAGGATTTTTGAATTATGCTACACACTAAGCTGACAATATTGATCAAAGCATTGGAATATGATTAAAAGTGACACCAAAATGGAAAATCAGTATCCTATTGCTCAAAATAACAGTGCTGCCTATAAAGCTTATTCAATATTCCAACCCACTTTTCATAACATACACAGACTTATACTAACTACAAACAGAAAAGCTCCTGGAACATCAACTATTTCCCAAATAGGATTCCTTAGAAATATACAGTTCTATGACATGAGTCTAATTTTTCTTCCAGTCCACATGTTCCAGTTTTGTTTCCCACTTTCTTTTACCAGGTATCAGCAAAACTTTGTCACAACCCATTCCACACCCTACCTGTGATGCTCATTAGTGAAAGAATAGAAATGTTTTTCTGGGTTTTGAATCAGGTCCCTAATTCGCTTGTACACTGGCGCACTCCGATGCCTGACTTCTTGTAGGACTGTCTGAAGCACAATGACATTCTTAATAACAGGATCTTCAAGGATATCAATCTGAGGAACAAAATGGAAATGAATCAAAATTGTTGTTTAATTCCATCCTATAATAGGACTTGAAATTTCTCCTTGGCTAATACGTGAAAAGTTAACATGAATAATGACTGGCACTACCTCTGTCTTTTTCTCTCACCACTGGGAAATTGAACAGTGTATTAAGTTGCTTTCTCCTCCTTGTGGGGAAATGTCAAATTTCTTTTCAGCCTCTCTGATACCTGAAGTGAAGATAAGGACTTATTCTGACTTCCAACAAATTCATCCCCAATGTGTGCAGGATTCCAAACAAAGGTAAGGCCAAGAGTACACTACAAATTTTGCTTACATAAAATGGGTTCCTATAAAATTTACCCTTAGTAAACAAAATGCAACTATGCACCATCTGACAGAAATCTGACATAATTTACAGGCTGTCTGTAAATTCCTTTGTGAGGAATGCAAGCCATAAAATGGTACCCAACTACTCTTATACAGCTGATGTGCCTACGCATGTGTAGGCATGAGTTCTCCAGAAAGAATCCCATTGTTAAACTGAAATTTCAGTTTCCATGGAGTCAAATCAACGGGAATTCTGTGAGCCGCTCTTTGCTTTTAAAAGACCTTTTTCTTGTTTAAGGAATTTTGTTAAATTTTTCAGCACTTTTCTTTGCCAACTCCTGACAGCAAGACAAAGAAACGTACACTAGAGATCCATGTCATCTTTCAGGAGAAAAACATGGGAGCTTCACTTCCTAAGCTTGTGGCAAGAAACTGCGCAAACCCACCTGCAAAATGAGATAGAGCAGTAAAGCTCTAGAGGGCATAGCTAAAAGAATTAAAAGCAATACCAGGCCGAGCTCCTGTGAACCCAATGTTTACACAACCTGAAAAATTTAGTGCTGTGTTCATAGTGGAAGAAATCCATCATTATTCTATGTATAAGCTGAAGCACCAGGCCAAGTCTTATGGTGGCAAAACTGTTTCAGTTCCTAGGCAAAACCTTTCCCTACCATTACCAAGACTTCCTAATCCCCACTTCTCCAGTTCACGTCAGCACACACTGGCACATTCTCAGAGCATTCTATAGGACACACATAGAAACTTTACCAAAAGACACCAAGAAGTCCATTTGTAAGAGGTTGAAAACATCCCCTTGACCTGCTGTTTTGGGATGAAAAGCCTCACAACTTTTGGGATCTCTGCTAAAACACACAAGTGTTGTGCTCCTCTCCAGAGTACTCCATGTTAGGATTCATGAATTAGTTCCAGTCTCCAAAGTCTGCACAGGGCTATTCTACCATCTACACAGGTATTCAAAAACAATCAAAGGAAAACATCAAGCCTGGGAATTCCTCCCAGCCTCAAAGCCTACTGCCTGCCCTGCTCAGACTCAAATCTTTGCACAGCTATTGATGGGCTGCAGAGTAAAGGTGCCCTTGTGCTTCCAGAGTCGTACATGGGACGATTTTGCACCTTCTACACACTACATGAAATCAACATCACAGTAGAAAGAACCTAAACCTACATCCTGAAAAACAGAAGAGGCATTTGGAAAAATTCGGTGACCACAGAAGATCCAAAAATTCAGTGACGACACGAAGATCCCAATCACTATTTCAGAGTCTACCAACTTTCCCTGCTTGAATTTTCATACCCATATCAGACCAAAACGGGATTAAAAATAAATAAATTAATAAATACTGTTCTTTATTCATACGATTCAGGCAGAAAAAAAAGAGAAACCACAAAAACCAAACCAAACAGAACAACAACAACAAAAAAGAAAACCACAGAACAAACAAGACAAACAAAAACCCCTACACGCACACACTCCCCCCCCGCCCCCTCTATAAAACTGGAACACAGTCTAAGACCAGACCAGGCTCGCTGATGCTGCAGCCTTCTCCTCAGGAGCTGGCAGGGTAAGAAAAGACTACCCAGGCAGGGATCAAGCAGCCACAGGAAACACGGGAGGAGCCAAGCCTGCAGCGCGCTGCCAAACGCGCCTCTCCAGCGCGACGCCGCAACCCACACGGAAACTTACACCCACAGGGATTTAAGAAGGCCGGCGCAGGGAAGGCGTGAGCCTCCACACGGAGCCCGGTCGGGCCCAGAGGAAAGCAAAGGCGGGCCCTCCCCTGCGCTGATGCGGCCACACCATCGGTCCCTCCCGGAGCCGCTCACCTGGTGCAGGAGCAGGTTGGTGTCGGGCAGGAGGAAGCGGCGCTCCGGTCGCCGCGGTGATGGCGTGGCGCGCGGCCCCGCCCCCGCTGCGCCGAGGGAAGGCGGAAGCGCGGGCGCGCGGGTTGCCGCCGCTGCACGGGGTGTGCGGGGGCTTCCCCCGGGACCGGCACGGCACGGTACGGCCTGGCCAGGGCCGCTGTCCCCCGGCCCCTCCGCTGCCGAGTTACGGCTTGGGCAGCTGCCCGCTGCCTTTAGCAGCTCCGGGCATCCTGTGGGACGAACAGCATCCCCTCTTCCCGAGCTGCCCCCGGCTGCTGTGGGGAAGGAACGGGTGGTGGTGGTCCCGGGGAGCAGCCCGCGGCAGGGCAGCCCGGCTGTCTCTGGCCCGGGCTCCGAGCGCGGCATCTTCTCTCCCTGCTGGGCTCTAAGCAGCGCCGTCTGTAAGTAACAGCCGTGGTCTGTGCCAGGTTGTGGTCCGTGCTATGGCTGCTGGGTCAAGCAGCCCGGTAAGAACAGTGCAGCTGCTGCTGCTGAGAAGGCAAAGGCCAGCAAGGTTTGAAAGGAGCTTGTAGCCAGGTCGGGGTCGGGCTCTTCTTCCAGGTACCCAGCCACAGGATAAGAGCACAAAACTTCAAGCTGCACCAAGGGAGTTTAAGGTTTGACATTAGATGGATTTTCTAAACAGAAAGGGTGATTAGGCATTGGAATGGCCTGCCCGGGGGGTGGTGGAGTTACCTTAACCTGGAGATGCTTAAGGAAAGACTGAACATGGCACAGAGTGCCATGGTGTAGTTGACAAGGGGATATTCAGTCATAGGTTGGACACGATGATCTCAGAGGTCTTTTCCAACTTATGTGATTTTGTGATCAAAGTATTTGTTTACCGTTTTCTCCAGTAAGTCGTGATGTGCCTCTTACCGGGTGCTCTCTGGCGCTGTATATGCCTCGTAGGTCTCGGGAGCTTTCGGTGGANAGATGGATTTTCTAAACAGAAAGGGTGATTAGGCATTAGAATGGCCTGCCCGGGGGGTGGTGGAGTTACCTTAACCTGGCGATGCTTAAGGAAAGACTGAACATGGCACAGAGTGCCATGGTGTAGTTGACAAGGGGATATTCAGTCATAGGTTGGACACGATGATCTCAGAGGTCTTTTCCAACTTATGTGATTTTGTGATCAAAGTATTTGTTTACCGTTTTCTCCAGTAAGTCGTGATGTGCCTCTTACCCGGTGCTCTCTGGCGCTGTATATGCCTCGTAGGTCTCGGGAGCTTTCGGTGGATGCGCTTTTGACAACATGCACATCTTTATTTAACTGTAGCGTCGTACTAGTAAGCTAGATTCACACTGGTGTTCACACTGGTATTCAGCTTATTATAGTCAAAACACTTGGTAATGATTGTTTAGGAAGAGGGTCCTCAGGCAGCAGCTCCCTTCAGAGCTTCTCAAAATGTTTTTCTTGAGTGAAAAAAAATGTTCATGTGATACTGAGAAGCATCGCTTCCTTAGTGGTCTAATTTAACTGATTAGCTTTTCATAGTGACGTTTCCTTTAATTGTTTTGATTCTTGCAGTTGATTCTTCAGGGGGTTCATCTCAAAGTATAGCTTAAAAAAGCTTTGCGAATAGTGGAAGAAAATGTCACATAAAAGCTCTAAGGTAATCAAGAAAGTAAACGTTTCTAGCTCCTTGGAATCTGAGGATATCAGCTTGGAAACCACAGTACCAACCGATGATGTTTCTTCCTCTGAAGAGAGAGAAGGTACTGTAAAAATCACTAAGCAGCTGATTGAACGGAAGGAGCTGCTCCATAATCTTCAGCTGCTTAAAATAGAATTATCACAGAAAAACTTGATGATTGACAACTTGAAAGTTGAATATTTGACCAAGGTAAGTAGTCTTTCTCCTTTCATTATATAATCTTTTCTTGATTTTGGTGCTTTTATGGTATGATAGAAACAGAATTTCTTTGAATTACGTGATGGGGATCAGCTTAGTTTGGGGGTTTTCTTGGTGTGTTTCGTTTGTGTTTTTAAATGAGAAGAAAAGGAAACAAAGATACAAAAAACGTAACCAAGTTGTTCAAGTCATTATACTTACAAGTATATGAAGGGGAATATAATTATTTTCACCTTTCTTATACACAAAGGAAAAACACCTGTTTTCTCTCAGAAATGAAAAAAATTCCATCACGCAGCAGCATAGCAGGGCTTTGAACCTGAACTTTAGTGGAATACTAAAAAAAGTGATCTGAATACTCTTCAATGCTTTGTTGCTGAAGATGGGGCTAGAACATACCAACATGCTAATAGTAGATTTCGTTGTGTACAGCTTGCACTAAGAGGCATGAAATTAAGAAAGGTGTAAAAACTTTGCCACATTTGTGTGCAGTTCATTTATATAACATATAAATGGCTTCCTGTGAAGAGTTTAAGCCTTACTTTAAATTAGTTGAACAAATAGCTATATCACTGAAAAAGACCCATTTAAGAGCTGAGCCTTTTTTTATTTTCAGGTCATTGTGACAAAGTCCGTGTCATATTCTGTGAAGCCCTAGCATATTTAGAGGTCTTGTTAGACAGCCATTATTGCACTGCCCGCAGCATTGGGATCTTCACTTTTTTTTTCAACTTGTTCTTTCTGTAAAATATTTTTTAAAAATTAATATGCTAACTTACTTTGTTTTATACTCACATTCTTTATATTTAGATTGAGGAGCTAGAGGAGAAGCTTAATGATGCAATCCATCAAAAGCAGCTGTTGTCTTTGCGACTGGATAGTCAATTGGCATTACAGCAAGAAGATGCCAGGTATGATGGAAGTAAAATTAAGAACTTCATCTTTAACAAATTTGTTAATTAATTTGAATTTGTATAAATAAGTTATTAACAGAAACAGATAATTATTAGTTGCAGGAATAGGATTTCTTTTGCAGATTATATTAGTGCTTTCATTCTAAAAATTGAATTTACATATTTAATTTACATATAAGTAAATTGAATTCAACTCTCACTGGCTGAAGTTTGTGGGTTTGGTTTTATGTTGTCTAAATTCAAAATTTAGTAGGAAGAACTAGTAAAAATGTTCTTAAAACGAATGAAGAATGGAAGGACTAGGCAGAGGTGGCAGAATATCCATCAATTTAAACAGAATTTTTAATAACTGCAGCATAGAAGACTTGGGAAAGATAAGTGCATAATGTTTAGCTTTTCCAACTAGTACTTCTTATTTGTCAGAAATGCTTTTGGTTGATGATGTAGAAACTCACTTTCCATGTTGTTTTCCTGAAATATTTTGAGTTATCCTGGAAAATAGACTGGCTAGCAGGCTTCTCCAAATCACATTGTCAATTAAATATCTCCACACCTCTGAAGGAAGAGCATTACTTACATAGTCTCATGTTAAAGTAGGGCTTACAGCATGTGACTAATTCCAAGTCCTATTCTGTAGTAAGGCTAGAACAGATTTAGGGATGTGAAGCCAGGCCTAAGATTAGTTCCAGGAAAGTCTTTCAACTAAGAGCAGCTGGTTGTCAGAAAAACGTCTGTCACTCTGTATGCTTAGATGCACTAGAGTGGAATGTTCTTATGCTGGCCATACTTGAGTTATCTAAGGAGTGCTCAGTAAAAAAGTAGTGATGTGCAAACTGTTACTAATAGGCATAAAAAAGTTAAACTACTTTTCCCAATCTTTTCATTATTTTTCTTGTCAGTCTTTTACTTCACTTTTCATCCTTGTGTAATAGAATTGTACACACCATGGAGTGTGTCCTTGTGTGACTGCTTTGCTGACCTCAGACTTCCTGTTATCTTTTTGAAACCAGTGGGATAGATGTTGCCTGGTAGTACTAGTTAGTATTTTTTATTCCTTTTTAAGTAATGCAGAAATGACCGTGATTTGAATATTTTTTCAACAGTTGCAGCTAAAAAATAAAAAAAAAAGTAGATTAGTTGTCTTTGATTTAAATAAAATAAACATTTCTAAACATCATTAACTGATGTGCAGTTTCTCTTGCTGTATAGTACCTTATCACTGATAATAGAAGTAGTGATGGTGTTTCAAGGCTGGAAGTAAGGCTGTCTGTTTTATTGTAGTAGTGGTTGGTTTGTTGCTGTTTGTCTTTTTTAATGAAGGACTCCAACTTTGTATGTTACAGTGGTTAGAAAATTGAGGGTTGTGTATGACTGTGCATGTGCTGAAACTTGGTAAGATACAAGTTCAAGTTGCTATTGCTTTATTTGGTGTTTTAGTATTTCCTTGGGGTTTGTGTAGAAATTGATTCTGCGTTTTCATGTTTTTAACCTTTTAATTAGTAAATAAGGTTTGGTTCGTAAATTCAGCATATGTGGAGATTCTCTGTTCTCAGATTCAGCTTTGTATTGTCAATGACTATAAAGTTCCTGGCTTTTTACATATACTGTGTCTGATATGACTGTTTAACCATGGTGGTATACATTCTGGCACTAATTACCTAATCTTTGTAAATTTTTTCCTCTACAGAATGAGCAGAACTAACTTTTTTGTCAGAATATTGCGAAGCTTTGTCACTTGTGTTACTCACTACCTGGTATCTTCTCTTTTCAAATCCATCTTGAAGGAAACATCAGGCTCTAATGAAACAAGAAATGGAAACTATTTTATTGAAACAGAAGCAACTGGAGGAAACAAATCATCAATTGAGAGAGAGGGCTGGAGATATCCGTCGTAGCTTGCGAGACTTGGAATTAACAGATGAATGCTATGAGAAGCTAAAGTCTCTTCCTGAAGATCAGCTTTCTATCCCTGAATATGTTTCAGTGAGTATTGGGTTTTGTATTGGTTTAAAATCTAACCTGTGTCTTGGGTCTGGCTGGACAGAGTTAACTTTCTTCATAGCAGTCCAAATCTTGCTGTGATTTGCACTGGTGGCTAAGACAGTGTTTTGGCTGTTGCTGAACAGTGCTTGCACAACATCAAGGCTTTCTTTTATCCTCATTCTGCCTCCCTGTGCCCCAGCAAGCAATGAATGGTCATGAGATTGGTAGGGGACACAGCTGGACAGCTGACCCGAATTGGCCAAAGAAATATTGCATACTGTCATACTTAGCAGTATAAATTGGAGGTAGAGAAAGAAAGAGGAGGTGGGGGGTGGTGGCTTCCAAGGTGGTTATTACTCAGAGACTGGCTGGGTATCAGTCTTGATCAGTCTCCCCAGTTTCTGGGAGGTGATGAGTTCTTTGCTTTTTTCTCTTTTCTTTTTTACTTTTTAAGCTCACCTCTCTTTCCTTCAGTAATTGTTTAGAAAACTCGACACCCAAGTTTTCTTGCTTTTATTCTTCTCACTCTCTCCTCTATCCTGTTCCCAGGGGAGGCAGCAAATGGGTGAGCAGCTATGTAGGCGGCTGGGCAGGGTCAACCCACCACAAGCTGTAAATTGTGGTGGGTTGTGGTTTTTTCCATCTCCAACTAGAAATAAAGGACATTCAGAGGTATATGTGTTTCTGGATCAATCTGTTATGACTGAGTTACAGTAAAGAGAGGAACTTTTTAATCCCAGATTTTGATGTCTTGAAAGAGAGTAGAACTGCTGACATATTTTAAGGGGGTTAAGCAGATGAGATGTTAGAATTAAAATATGAGCACACATTGTTGATATGAAATACAGCAGGCTGAAAAAAGGAATTTGAAACTTGGCTTGCCAGTACCACAAGTTGGGATGGCTCTTGCAAACATCCCTTTCTTTTCTTTTATGCTTTCCATGTGTCCCTTTCCTATTTGACTAAACACAGGAGACAAAGTGTACCTTAAAGTATATTTTAAGACTCATTTTCTTGATTTGTTTGTTAATTATGGCTTGTGGGTATATGAACAGGCCACAGTGTACTTGTTTGCAATAAAAAGATTGTGGGATGTGGCCAGAGCATCCCAGCTGACTTATGAGAATGAAGAAGATTTAGACATATAAACCTTAATTCACCAAAGTATTTGCATTGTACTTATGTATAGAGCTTGTTATTAAGGAAGCTGTAAATAATACAGTGTTAAAAACCTTAGTACATTTGTTGAGGTCTAAATGCTACATGCATGAATTCTCTCGATTAAGGTGCTCCAGATACGTACAGAGAAGTAAAAATTGTCACCCATATCTAAAGCATGTTCTTTTGAGCATCTTTTAAAAATCTGAGCTTTTGAAAGTGCTAGGAAAATCGTAAGCTTCTGTGGGATAAACAAGAACATGTAATTTGGTTTTTTTTACGTTAACCCCCCCTAACTGTGTGCTGTACCCACTGCCTTCTGCAAAAGTATTTGAGGAGGTTTTGTTGATTCCTGCATCACCGTGGTCGAAAAAAACAGATTTTTAACAGAAACTGAAATCCATGTCAGTGGATCTATTGAAATTGGTGTGCAGGAAGTTCAGGACTTCAGGAATTGATTGACAGTTAGTATAAAAGAGTCTCTAGCCAAGCAGGATAGATACCAGGAGTTAGTAACCTTGTCAGCTGCTTTAAGTGAAGCTGTCACAGCACAGTTTAGATTTAATTTGTGGGTAGAAAATGGCTGTCAAAAAGATGTGAAGTGAGAGAGATGAGTAGCAGCCACCTTCTACCCTTAACCTTCTTTTCTTACACTCTTGTGTTCAACCAGTAAATGTTATTTTTACCTGTGACAAAAACTCCTCTACTTAAATGTTCAGTGAAGCCCTCTTCTTCTTCAGACATTACTTTTTCTTTTCAAGAAGTAATTTTTAGACCTTTCTTTTTTCTGGATAAGATGTTCTAAAGATGTGTTGTAGTAAGATGCTGTTTTCTGCTCTTTTCAACTTCTTTTAGCAGAGGATTAGTGTGAACATAAAGGTTTATGTGAACATAAACGCTGAGAGGCTAGAGATCTGTTTTGCATATCCTGTCTGTGCATTTATTTGGCTCCCGATGGCTAAGGAAAGGACTTTGAAGGGAATGCTGTTTCCTGCTTTGCTTGCCTGAGGAGGAATTGTGCATTTCTCAGGCAGTTAAAATTTCTGACTCCAGATCTATATGCAGACTAATAATATAGCCTGCTGATATTAGGGTAAAATCTTCCTTGTCAAGAAAGGGTCCTGCTTAGACAACTTGAGCAAGAAATTTTCAGACTCTTTTTTTTTCCTATTTATTAGTTATAAAATACTGCCTTGCAATTCTTCAGGATGGAAGTAAACGTATATAGTGCTTAGACTTTACTTGAAACCGGGTGTACTGGACAAACAGCAGGAAGAGCTTAAATGCAGATTTTGTATATAGAGGTACCGTAAGTTTAAAATAGTAGAATTAAAGCAAATGTGAGATGTTTTTCACTGTTCTTCCACAAAGGGGTGCAATAGTGACATGTTAGAACAAAGCCTAGGTAATGTTTAATGGTAATGATGACAACTGAAAAATTACATTTTAAGCATCTTTTGCTTAAAATCATACTTTTTTGGTTTGAACTTATATGTAAAAATTCAGATTTTTATTTAGTCATTTCTAAGATGTTTTAGAAACAGTATATGTGAAATTTTAAAGTACTTCAGGCTGTTAAAAGATTCAGCTGCCAAGCACCAGTTCAATTTGTTCAGTAAAGTGAACCTCTTGTGTACTCCATTGTAAAAAAAATTCAGCAAACTTTTTAAAAATTATATCTGGAAATTCTGTTTGAACTGATTTTAATTGCCATGTTTTTCAGGTGTATCATTTTGCTAACAGCAGCTCAGTTGCTGTTTGTTTAAGAAGGCAGTTGTTAACTGATGCAACTGCTGCCACATAACTTCATTTAGTAGAAGACAACTTTTTCATCCTCTGCACCCATCCATTTTTACTTAATTCTAGTTTTCCATAAAAAGTGGTGGCCACGGGATAAGAGTTTTTTAAAAATTGCCTAGAAGGTGGTAACTGTTATAGCACATCTGTATAAATTTGTAATTTTTAAGAGACGCAGTTGTTTCTGAAATCCCTTTTTCAGTAAGTTTTGTTTCTTCTGTATTGAGTTGGCAAGAGGCAGCGTGTGCTCTGGCTGCTGGGTTACATGAATGTTTATTTGCTATCAAACAAGATAAATAGCAGCAACAGTTGAACTGCTACAACCTCACCCTCATCTGCTGCATGCATTTGCACTTTTCCTGTTACTGTACAATGATTTTTTCTTGAGAAGGCTGTGTAAATACATTTATCCTTGATACCTGTATCCCATGTAATCTGGGTTTCTTCTGGGAAATCTGTTTTAAGATTGTTGTATTTTGGGAAGTAATTGTGGTGTGATAGCACAAGTTTTCTAGGGAGATTGCAGTAAAATTACAAGAATTTACTGGAAAAGCAGGTGTGGTTTTAAAAAAACCACAATGCTTTAAATGGTTACCAATTAGTGATAATCCAGGTTACTTTTTTCTTAAAAAATGACCAATTGAATCATCAGATGCTACAGTGAAAAATACTAATCTTCCAGTTGCACGCTTGCCTTATCGTATAAAGCATACTACACCTGTGTTTACATTGCAAATTTCTACGGCTTCTGTGTTTTTTAAAATTGTATGCTGTCAGTTATATGAAATATACCTGGAACTTTTCTTTGTCTTCTGCTATTTACAGGTAGCAAAATAGAGACCTGTCTTCCTTCTGCATGGAAGTGTAGTACAGCTTGCTCTTGAATGCTTACTTAATCTGTGCTTTCTTGTCTGTATTTCTTCTTTAATCATATATCAAAGAAAGCATTAAGGATGGAGGGTATGCAATAGGTTTTACATGAAAACAGTGCTTAATTATTTATTCTTTTCACACACACCCCCAAATGAAACATTTTAAGGTATCAAGTTAATCTGGGAGTAATACCCTCTGTGTACGTGTATGTGGGTGTATATCAAAAAAACTTTCTTCTTTGTTTTGTCTCTTTGTTTTTTAATACTGATGTTGTGGTTTTACTACTGTATTTTCTAATCTTTTTTTCTTGATCAGTAGAAAGGTTCTGAAAAAATTCTATGGATGTAAAATTTACGTGCCTGAGACTATGCCTATGATCAGAGTGGGGGAAGAGAAAGGAATATGCATTACAGATTTTAAATTTTTTTAATCCTGTAAGAAGTTTGGGATTTTTGGACGTTAATTTAGCAGAGTAGGGTCTTTCAGAGCTTTAGTTTCCTGATGCAGTTGAATCCATACAGCAACCTATTACTGCTGAAGGTTTGTGGGGTAGGGGGAGCTGTCATGGTTCTTCCTGGTTATGTGCTGTTCCTGTTCCCTGTGCTTGTCTTGCATTTTTTTTGGTGGAAATTCAGCACACTGAGCTGGCAGAAAACAAAACAAAACATATCTCTCCATTTCTACACACCCCATAAAAATTTTCTTGGCTGGGGAAAGTTAAGTTGGTTATTACTAAATAGGTTTTTGGTTTATTTGGCTTTTTGTTCGTTTTGTTTTTGTTTTTTTTTTCCCCTCTTACTACACTCAAATAGGCACTAGATTTGGCACAAGGAAGTGCGTGGGGCCATGTGGTCCATTAGCCAACTGTATTTTTTTGACTGGTTGGCCTGAGTGGAAGCTGCCTTAGTTGTACAGCAATATAATCTTTGCCTTTATGTCATGCCCTAGAAGTAATTTGGTAAATCATTGTCATAAAATGTTGAGCTGATGTGTTTTTAGGTTTGTAGTTTTTCAACTGCAATTTTGCCAGCTTCAACTTCAAATATCTGTCTTTTTCTTCTAGGTCCAATTCTATGAAGTAGTCCATTCCTTAAGAAAAGAGCTAAGTGATCTACAGATGAAAAAGGAGGGTCTAACAGAAGAACTAAGTGGGTACAGATCCCAGCTGAAGTGCCTGACAGAGGTCTGTGCTCCTTAGTTATCTAAGTTGAGAAACTGTAAATATATATATTGCGAGAATCTCATTCTCCAAATCATTATTGATGTGTAAGATATAAAAGCTTTTTTGCTGTATAAAAATTACTGCGGGGAGGGAGGCAGGGAGGGAAAGAGGAAATAAGCTATATGTATCCTTGTATAACAGCTAGCACTGCGCTGTGGCTACCCTGCAAGATTTGCTCATGAGACTGTTCAGGGTAGTCTCTTATCAGCTGTGTTGTGCTTTCTGAGGGCAACTTTCAAGGTGAGGGAGCTGGACAGGAGATTCACCCAGCAGCACCTGAAGACACCATGGTGGTTCAGTGTATAGTTTTTGAGACAGGGATGTCTTGGTAGTAGTTTGCTTCACCTTTTGCTTTACTATTATAAAAATATATTTTTAAAAGTTCTTTGGTGTTGCATCTTATCTATTATGCTTTTCAATTCTTTACATTTTAATTTTCCTATTTGTTTCTATACTAAAGAAAAAGATAATTTGATTTCCAGTAAGATATAAACACCAGAAGCAGAGAAACAAATTATATAAATATTTCTAATTTTTATTTTTAAAGAGCTAAGGAATCAAAATAGTATAAGAAACATGTTGTTTCTAATGTATTTATGAATATTTTTCGTATTCTTGGTACGTATATAGCTAGGGTGATTTGTATTTTAGCTTATTTCTGCATCAATCTGGAGTTGGGACAACAGTTTCAGGTACTCAAAGGATATTTATCCCAGATCATGGCTAGTAGGGATTTAAATGACACTATCATTTTACTACTTCTGAGAATGTATTTTAGTTACTGCCTTTTTTCCCCTGTGAAATTTACTTACAGAATAATTGGGTATAAGGAGAAATTATTTATACAAGTTTATCTTGTGAAATTCCTGTATTTTCATATCTCGTTCTGATTGAATTAGAGAAAGTAGTCAATAAAATTTATGCATTTATGTGCTTCAGCATTAGTTTGTGTCACCATCTCTGGTCATAACTGAGATTAAACTAATCCTGTTAATTTTGTCTTACATAAGCATTTTCCTTCATTGTAACACTTAATGTGCTTTGATTTAATGAAATTGTACAGGAGGATTTTAGCCTTTGAGATTTGACTGACATCTATATTAACTTTTGCTGAAGCAAATTAACTAAAGATAGTAGATAATAATTAAAGTTGTTCTAGAAACAGTTTTCTTGGGACATAGACCTTTCTTTAATATAGACTTCTAATTTTGTTCTTTTTGCACCACATGGTGGCAGTATCCACCTTTCCCACTGATCTGTTCCTCAAAGTTTGAAATGTGCTGTACTTTTCTTTTATGGAGAGACTTAAGAGTCTCTGTGTTTTGATTCTGGCAAGTTCAAGTTTTACCTTGTGACTTGATGAATGTCACTGTAACAAGGTACCTCAGATAATAAGATAAGAGGAGCATCATCTGGATGTGAGGGTACTTTAGAATCTCTAATGTGCTTGGTGCATGGAGCTGACATACCTATGCATCTCTTGCAGTTTATGAAGAAGTGATTTCAAGGTGTACTGCTGGGGTAACTTATTTGGGCTCTTCAATAAGGTCAAGCTTTATTGCAAGGAAATTTATCAGTAGGCAATAAAACTTTGATCAGAGCCTTACCCAAGCTCTTACACTCTTCTTCTACGTGGATTTTTCTACGTGGATTTTTTTTTTGTATTCCAGTAGTTCTTTTTTTTCCAGGTACATGAAATATAGTTGCTGAAGTTTCTTGCCTGTTATTTAATAATTTATACTCTGCAAATCCTTCTTCTGGGTTTCCATTCAGTATTCCATATATTTTAAACTTTCTCTAATCATTGCAATATTTCTGTTCTCCATGTAGTTTATCAACAACGTCTGTTCTGAGTTTAAAACTTCTTTAGGAAGCTAGTAGTATAGAAGTTTGAAATCCAGTCAGCACTGAAGTTAAAACAGTTGTTTTTTGGGTTTTTTCTTTTTTCTTTTGTGAGAATAAGCTACTTCCTACAGTAAGTATTCCTTCTACTCTTGCAGATAATTAAGGCTCTTCTTAGTGAGTTTCTTGCCTCTTTTTGGGACATAGAAAGTAACAAAAAAATATGCTTAGCCCACATCTTTCTATTAGCTATTAATGTCTTGGGGGAGGAGGATTTTGTTGGCTTTTCTGTTTGTTTGTGGCTAACAGACTATGTTTGAGTAGGTTTTATACGTGCGTGTATTCACCCAGAAATAAAGTCATAAGAAATTTGAGACCATTTGTGTAGACTCATAGGAAAGTCTATCTAGCCAACCGAGAATGGAAAAAGATTGAAAGAAAATTCGAACTTGTCTTAATAGGCTAAGTCAACTTTAAGAAAATTTAAATGTGAAGTGAATTCATCAAATAAGACAACCATGCTGACTCTACAGCTCTGTAACCTTCTCTTGATGTGTTGCTGCTTGTTGCCCTGGTTTTCTGTAAGCCTTTTGTTTTAACCTTGGAGTCAAATTCTTTTCACACGGATTTATGTAAATAGTAGCCGATGTTTACTTAACGGTATTTTCTGTTTTTCATTCCTTTTGTAATATGACAACTTTGATGAGCACCTTTCTTCTCCAGTGAGATGGAGAAGGAAGTGACATGCTCTCCAATCCCTTGTGGAGTTGGGATGTGTATAAGAATGAAATAATATCAATAAATCGATGTCATATCCTCCTTTCTGCTGAACCTGGCAGGTGTAAGAGCCTCTTTATTGTGTCTCCCCGGACACAGCTGCTCTTAGCCCTTAAAGGCTGCTGAATCCGTAACACAGACCTGATAAGGTAGGGAGCTGTTTCTTACAACTGATAGCAGAAAATGGTTTGTGAAGGCTGATTTCTAGCACTGGAACATGGTCTGATAAAAGATACTTGTTCTGCTGCTTTCTGTTTTTAAAGTGGTCAGTGTAAGTGGTTGCGCTGTACAGCTGCTAAGTTAGTGGCTCTTTGTACACAATTGTTGCATCTGTGATTTAGACCAGTGCAGTTCCTTTCGTTCCAGGTACAGCAGCCGCAGCCCGGGGGGAGGCAGTGGAACTGGTGAAAGCCATGTTCTTGTACTGCAGTGCTGACTGACTTGTTATTGAATTATGGTACAGGCTTGTTTTAATCCTCCTTTTACAGTGCTCAGTACTTCAAGTATAAATAATGTTGGCACCACTACCTTTGGAGGTAAAGATAGAGGAGGAAGTCCAGCTATAGTGGTGTATTACCAGGAGCTTCCCAGAAATAAAACCAGCATCTGATGTGTGCATTCCCATGCTGAACATCAGTTTACTATTTTCAGAGTTGTTTGTTTCCAAAGTGGTTAGAACCTTCCCTCAAACAGATGTAATTTACTACTAGTGGGTTTCTCTCAAGGCTGGGAGAGTGTCTGGGAAGGAAATCTTGCTTTTCTTTGTACCTTCAGAAGACTAAGTATTGCTTTCTTCTGCTGGCTGTGAGTTTCTTGGCAATGTTTTCCTGGAGTTTGGTATTGATACAGTTTTATCAGGGCTTCGTTTTCTTAAGTTATGTTTTATAAAAAGTTGCCTTCAGGATTTACAATAAAATTTATAGCATGAGAGTATCTGAAAGCTGTGGTTATCCTAAAGACAAAGTTGGTTATGTGTAGGGCGAAGATCTTTTCTAAGACTTCGTCTCTGAATCAGGATTAGTAGTTGTCAGGTTTTGCTAGACATAACTAACAGTTTTCTCTGTGATAATGTTTTCCAGCTGGAGGGAAAACGTATCTATAGTCTTCAAAGAATAAACTAAGCTTTTGTACTCAAAGGATCTCTTGGCACTAGATGTGTCTGAATAGTAGAAAATTGAAGCTCTTGTTGCTACTCCAAAAGAACTGGGATCCCTAAGGTTTCTCCTAAAGTTTGCATATCTGTAAAGACTGCACTCTGGAACACTTCCCCAGCCCCCACTTCTTTCAAGCAGTGCCTTGATTGTTTGGTCTTCACAGCTCTCTTGAGACAGATGAGGTCCTGGTCTTAGGTGAAACACATGCCTGGTTTTTTTCGCTATTGTTAATATTGCTCAGGAGAACAGCTGCAAAGAAGATGGTCTACCAGTACCTGTGAGCTTGAGGCAGCAGTTTAGCATTTCCAAGACCCAGGGAAATAACGTAACTATGAAAGTTCCCTTTTCTATCCAATACCTTTTTACTCTTCCGGTGCATAGCTATGGCTTGCATTTACTGCTGTGGTTCAGGAGTATGAGATGGTTTAATTATACTACTCTGTAATGTTTTCAAGGGTCCTTTTCACCTGAGAATATTTCACTGAAAATTCTAGTAAACTCGGATCCAGAGAAATAAACTTTTTATTCCTCCACTTTCTTTTGCTATAGAAGCACTTATTCCAAAGCTTTTCTTTCATATGTTTCTTGCAGAGTTTCTCTATTTTGGTGTATCTCAACATTTTTGTTAATAATTTTTAGTGGCAAATAGTGATCCATCTACAATCAGGTTTCCGATTTCCAATCGACAGGCAGATTATCAATTTCACAGCAAGTTACTGAAGAGTTGTCTTACTTATCCAGTTGTGTATAGCTTCTCCCTGACATTTGGGCAGTTGCATTCCAATAAATTATATATTGACCAGTAATTTTTGAATGCAGAGGATGTAAACAATTGAAGCAAAATGTCATCTTTACAAAGGAGCAGCACCTCATCCAAATAACTGGAGGGAATTGGTTTTCACGTCACAATACTACAGTAGCTTTAGATTTATCTAGGGCCTTTAGGTACCTTAGGATATGAACAAAGTGCTGGCTTTTGCAAATGATTCTTCAAAGATGAAGATCTTTTAAAAAGCATTTTTAAAACAGGATCACTTTCTTTCACAGGTTTATCTGTAGACATGTAAAGAAGTCATGCTGCTTCTGCTTGATTGGCAGATGAATCTATTCCCTGCATTTCTGTTTATCTTCTTATCTCTAAAGGCTTTCTGAAAGATCACCTAATCCCTACCATGTGTTATGTGTCACTAACTTAGTTCAAAAAGTATGTCACCTGGATTTTGCACTTGAAATTCAGATAGGTGTTTATTTCAGTGACTGCTATAAACTGCTCCTCATTCCAGATTGAGGATAGCAGTGAAGCTTAGTATCATTAAACTGAGGTCTCCCATTAGATGTTTAGTTTCTCTACCAGATTAGGTTTTAAGTGGTGCAGGTCAGGCAGATTGAGAATCTTCTTGTTTGAAACATCCATCTGTGGACAGTGTTTGTAAACCAAATGGAAGCACTTCTTACTAGGGCCTGACTTAATGCCCTGTAGAAACCACCTGTACTGATTAATACTGGGTCTCTTAGGCAGCTCTGCCAAGAGTTTCTTCAGGCAGTGGTTGCCTATCTGTCTCACATAGGATGGGTTTGGGTTTTAATTTGTTTTAACCATCTCATCAGTCTGAGTTTCTGCTCCCTGCAGAAGCAAAAATTAGTAAGAGGCTGAAGAAAAGCCATGAGGTGTTTGGAGTATTATCACAGTCACATTAAGGTGAGGAAGTCCTGTTTGTCCTTTAATTATTTTAAGGTCTGTGGGCTTGCTTAACTTATTTATTATTGTTGGTACTATTTCCAGGACCTCATTTCTGTCCTTGTTAGAGCTCTGTATCTTGATTCTTCTAAAAGCCCCTTTTTTGCTGCAGCAGGACGAAGCTGTTCATGAAGATGTTCAAGCTATATTTTGAAGATAAATGGAAAGATAAAGATTTTCTGTTGCAGAGATCTTAAGATCAGTTCAGGGTGTATGGACATGGTTAGAAACTAAATTAACTTCATCACATGCAAAGCAAGGCTTCTTCTGCCTGAGCACAGGCAGCTTGATTTTATGTCTTAAAGGTGTATTGCTATGGAAGTCCAGAAGCTTGTGTATGTGCTACCTGGAGATACACATACCACGTAGGGGGGTTTGTGTGTTAGCCTATTTACAGCCTAGACTGGGTATCAGCTTGCTTTGTCATGCTTCTTAATGTGATTAAAATAGTACTTCAACACCTTAAGATTAGATGGATGAAAAACAGTGACCTGTGCAGTATAATTAGTGTTTCTTCAGGAATTATATTAAATCTTAAAAAAACAAACATAACAAACTCCTATAAGTAAAGTAGGTCTTAGTATCACTTTTCCAAAGCAGAATTTAACTTACCTTCCCTGGAATTACCATATTGATACACGACATTAATAACTGATTTATTAAATACAATTCAAAAGTAAGTTTAGGTCTCAGGTATTAGAAGGAAGTGATTTTGCAGATATTTAGCTATTCTGTTAATTGTTGCTTTAAAGCTGTCTATGACAACTTCGTCCAGAGATTAACCAATTTAATTTTATACTTTTGGTAGTTGTCTTCTAGCTGCTTGATGGATAATACTGTAGGAGCTTCAGTAACTCACTCAGAAAAGGGTGTGTGAATTCCCGCATGGTCTTAGCAGCAGAATGGCACTGAATATCCACAGATGAATTGTATTCCAAGCTTAATCTTTCAATTTGCACTCAAAAGTTAAGTGCCCTTACCAACATTTCCTATTGCAAGATGAGTCATGTTTGCACTGCATAATAGGGTACTTGCACCATTATGTTACATATTTGAAATTTCAGCTAACTTGTGCACAACACCTTTTAAAAGTATCTGACAGAGACTTTACCATTATAATAATGCCATCTTTATAAATAATGACATGTGAACTGATTAAAGAAGTGTGTTTTGTAGTGTTAGTTTGCTTAATGTATATCCATTAATTAGGGTAAACATAGACCATATATACCAGTATGTGTTAGGATGAATAACAATCATGTCTTTAGATGATGTGTTTTTAATGGTAGACCATCCAGAATCCTCATGAAAACTTTCTGGGTGTTGCGATTTTTTTGTGATTTGTGACCTGAAGTGATTTTAGTAAAAGTGAAGATAAGTAGGTCTGTGAAATACAAAACAAAAAATTCTTTTTTATTGACAGAATAGTTACAGTATGTTTAGTAGATAAAGGAGTTTTCTGTAGTGTCATAAAAGTATTTAGATGTGTTTTTTCTGTGACAGAAGGCATTCTGTCAGTCTTTCAGTTGATGATGTCTGTGAAGTTTATCAGTGTCCTTGTGTCATACACTCTGTATATGCTGTTGCCCTAAAGTTTTCTTGTCTATTAAAAACCAGCTAGGTAGTTATCCTCCTATAACTGTATAAAGCATAACTTTCAGCAATTTTGAAAAATTATGCACTCATACAGTGTCTTTTACTGCAAAATAAATGTAATTTGCAGTGGCTAAATTCTTGGTTTAGTAATGACATTTTAAGGCTATGTTCACCTATAGTTAATAATATTGTGATATCCATTCATAATAACCAGATGGAATTACTGTTTATCAAGCATCCATTATTGAGCTTGCTTTCAATCACAGCAATAAACAACTGAACTCAACAAATAGGATATGGAAAAAATCTAGATGCCCAGGGGTATTCTCAAATTTTTGACAAGCACCTCTTTTTGCTTTACCTTGTATAAGTGAATGAACATAATTAATTTGGTCATTCTTGTGAATAAGTTACTAAGTAGCACAGAATTTAGGACAAGTAAGTAAGATGAGTTTGTGAAATAAGAACCTACTTAATAGAAAACTGAAAAATGGAGTCTAGATTGGAGATTAAGGTATAAAAGTCTGCTATTCCTGTGGAGATTTAGAGGGAATGAGTGTGATTAGGAAACCTGTTGATCTTCAGAAGGGATACCTAGTGTTCCAAAAGATGAATACTCTCTCGGTGTTCTCTTGCTTTGCTTCTGTTGTTTTAGTTTCCAGAATAATCTGTAAAAGTATATGAGGAGGAAAAAGAAGGGAAAATGGAGATTAATGCTGATGGACCATTAAGTAAACTTTTAAATTAAATTTATTTTATTTTTTCTTCCACCGAGGCTTTCCATGATATACTTCAGCAAACATAAGTTACCAGATACAATAGCAGCAATTTGGGAGTAACTGGCTGAAATCTTTCACATAGTGACAGATGTTGCTAAACTTGCTGAACAAACACATCCTCTTTCTTTTTTTTCAAATCAACTAGCAAGTATCTTCACAAATATCTTCATTTGTTTGAAACTCTTATAAAGGTGGTGTGAATTCTGTGCTCTAGTATGGGTTTGCAGACCACCAGCTGTATATATGAGGGTTACTGGTCTTGGAAGTTGAGCTAATGGACAAATGCACTGCAAAAAATAGGTACATGAATCAAGTATTTGAAATAAGATCAATATAAGTTGAGTATTGATATAGCTGGTTACTATGTGATGTGCTAAATTTCCAAATACTGAGACAAATAAAAATACTGCCACCTGAATATTCATAAGAGGTTTTCACAAAACTGAGTTGGTAATTACTTCAAGTAAATGTCATCGTAGCTGTGCTCATTTCAAAATGTCTCACTTCCTAGAGCTATGAAGATGAGAGGAGGAGTCGGTCAGAGTTTGAGGTCAGATGCCAGCGTTTAACACTGGAACTGGCTGATACCAAGCAGTTGATTCAGCAAGGTGATTACAGACAAGAGAACTACGATAAAGTAAAATTGTGAGTATCTCTATAATTCATTCTATAATATTCAACTAACATACAAATGTTAATAAAGATCAGTGTTGATTGACTAGAGTTCTTAATTTTTGACTTCAAGCACCACAGATATTTTTCCTTACCTCGTACGCTAATGCATATTGCAGACATAAAATGAACAACATTCTGAAAACCAGCATCAGATAATCTTCCTAAAAGTTTATATTTTCAGATTTACTGTGTTTTCAAAAGAGCCTAGCAGTCTCGTTGCAGCTAAGGAAGTGGGAGCTGTTGATGGCAAGCATCTTGGAACAAGTACTCTTTTTTTATTCGTAGTTTAAAAGCAGTGATCTAACAAAAGGCCCTGTTCTCTACTCTGTGCTGCCTACAGCATGAATTAGGAAGGCAGGACCTTGGGAATTAATATTTACAACTTAAGATATCCTTGAAACCATAAATTTCAAAGGGCTATTATGAGAACTCTGTCAGATAATCTTAGGATTACCTTAGTGAATTGGTTTAACTGCAGAAAGGTCCAGTGTCTAGCTTTTTAAAAATACAGATTGTACTGTTATAGCAAATGTTTTGAATATCCATCTTGCAAAAACCAATTGCAAAATAGTGAAAATAGACTTCTTGTAAACATACTCATAGATGTATACTTCACAGTCCAGCTTCCAGATGGCTTTTTCAACGTGCTTGCAAGACCAAGTGCTGGTCTTTGGCACATTTGTTGTGAAATGGATTCAAAAATGGGGATTATGAATAGAAAAGACCCTGTCAGCTCCTTAGTTGTTCGTATGGAATGAACTCAGGTGTAGTTACTGACACAAATGACTTTGCCCACTAAGTCATTTGAAGGATTCACAGCATTTTTGGTTCACAGCTAGATGTACTAAAACAACCTTGGAATCTGTCTGGCATCTTGTTGCAAATAGGATGGATTGATGCTATGGTTTGCTTCCCATGTGCAACTGCACCTTAATAAGTGGATTGTAATAACTTTCATGTGAATGGCCCCAGTGTTCAACAGTGTGCGTTTAAAATAGTCTTGAGTTGAGGAAAGCATGAATGAACGTGCCAAAACTGTATTTGAGAGAGTAGGTTGTATTCAGCTGGGTAGGCACAGACGAAGGGGAGGGGAGAGCTCTGTTGGCATAACTGCATGAGGATATGTGGGAGCACTGCAGGAGGAAATCACTTCCAGACTTGTTTCTGCCTTTAAAAACCACTGTGTCAAATCTTCTACTTCTGCTGTACTACAAGTTATCTCAGTTTTGAAGCTATGCTGTGCTTAATATAATATTGGTTAGATTTTTTCTAAACTGCAAGCTCACACTAGCTCATTCATTTCACTGTTCTGACAGGATGAGAGTGGAGACATTGTGATGTTTCTTTGTGCATGTGGAAAGCACTCTTGCTGAGGACACCAGCACAAATTTGCAGCTGTGTCATGTATGTCATGTATATTTTAAACATGACAACCCACTCTGGTATCAAGGGGCTGTATGCAGGAGAGGGTGCCTACTGAGAGCAAGCATACATTGCTTTCTGCTCTATTAGGAAGATGGGAATGAAGTTGCTTCACTTTTTCATTGGACTTCCGTGTCTGCAAAAGATTAAAGAGAATGTCATGGGAAACAGCAACAGAAGCTTGTTAAAGCTAAAACAATGGACAAGGTGCTTAAAGTTCATTGCTAAGAGGAGAAATGTATAGCCCAAAGTTAAGCTAAAGAAGAATAATAGGAGGAGAGTGAAATAATTTAGGATGGGAGTTTGAGAATTGTAGAATTTTCTTTGTTTCTGAGTATTTAAATAACCTTAAATTGTTTCATATAATATGATACTGTTGCAGGTGTTAATAACTATAAAAGGTAAGATAATCACCAATTGTTTTGTGAGTGACTGGTTGGAAGAAGTCATTGTTGTGAACTAGAAAAAGGCTGAGAAATTAAAAAGGCACAGGAATCTTGCTCATTACACTATGCATCTAATAGTTTCACTTTGCTTTCACAGTGAACGTGATGTATTTGAGCATGAATTGTCAGAACTCAGAAGAAAACATGAAATACTAGAGGTGTCATACAAAACACAAACTAAAGAAAGAAATGACTTAGCAAAAGAGGTAAACATAAAGTTCTTACTTAATAATTGTGTATTTCTTCACCTCGGGAATTTGATTTCTTTGTCTAATCAATTTTGTCAGGATCATGGAATAATTTAATTAGAATGGTCTCAAGAGACCAGCTGTTCCAACCTGCCCATGCAGTGCAGAGCAAGATTGGATCAAGTTGATGAGAGCTTTGTCAAGTTTTTAATGTCTTCAAGGATGGAGATTCCACAGCCTTTTGGACAACCTGTTCCAGTGTTTGTCTGCCCTCTTGTGAAAATACATTTGTAAAAACTAATCAGTTGCTGCAGCTTTTCTCTGTGCATCTTGTCTTGTCATTATGTACTGCCAAGAATCTGGCTCTTTTTATGTGTTCCACTTGGATAGGTGAAGATAACAATAATATTTTCCCCAACCAGATTTCTCTTCTGAAGGCTGTGAAGAGTTCCAAATATTTCTCTTAAACCCCTTGTACATCATGTGCTGCAGTTCATGACCATCTTGGTAGAGCTCTTCTGGTCCTGCTCCAGTATGTTAACGCATGTCTTTAGGACATGCATGTCATGGAACATAGCACTCCAGATATAGTCTCACTGGTGTGCAACACAGGATAATAATTTTCTTTAATCCATTGTCTGCCCTGTTCCTAATGTAGCCTTGTAGGCACTTGGCCTTCTTTGCTGTCAGGACACATTTCTGTCCCATGTTCAGTTTGTTCAACTGATATTTGTCTATGTGATCCGTATTTTGCCAGTTTTTCCATAGAGCTGTTCTGGGAGGTGGCTGAAAGCCATGCAAAAGGTCAAGTAAATGACATGGACAGTGGTCCCCCCATCCATACAGCCAACATTTCTGTCAGGTTTGCTAGGTTTGGCCCTGGTAAATTCCTACTAGTTTTTTCCAGTCGCCTTTTCCTCCATATGCATGGATATAGCTTTCAGCGGGATTTGCTTCATAATCCTTGCAGGGACTGAGATTAGATTTACCAACCCAACTGAGTGCTCCTCCTTGAAGGAGGATTCTGGTCATCAGAAGCCTTGATCACTTGCTGTGGTACTTCAAACGGCTGGTGAGCCTCACAGCAGCATCGGCTATCTCCCTCAACACTGGCCAAGTGCTTCCCAGTTTTTTCTAGCCGTTACATGCATGCCATTTTCCTAGGTATGTGACTTAGAAGGCTGAAGCAAAGACAGACTGAACTCTGCCAATGAGCTCAGGAACCTGGGAGGCCCCAGGGGAAAATTTACCAGTGGAAGATGAATGCTGTGAGTATGCTTGACGTGGTTTAACCCCAGCTGGCAAGTAAGCCTCACACAGCTGTTTGCCCATCCCAGTGGAATGGGGGAGAGAATCAGAAGATTAAAAGTCAAGAAAACCCATGGGTTGAGATAAAGACAGTTTAATAGGCAAAGCAAAAGCTGCACACACAAGAAAAGCAAGACAAGGAATTCATTCTCCACTTCCCATGGACAGGCAGGGGTTCAGCCAGGGAAGCAGAGCTCCGCAAGAATAATATGGAAGATCTTCACGTGTTAACACTTTAGCAGCTGAGTAAATGAGACAGACTACTCCTGAGAGTATCCAGGAGACATGGTGTTCCTTAGTGTCTCTGTGTAAATGACAATGTTATAGATAAAATAGTGGCTATAACTGCCACTTTAAAGATAGCATCACTCTGCCTAATTTTACAGGTAGCTGTAGAGATTTTCAGAAATATTAGGGAAAAACCAGTTTCTGTTAGAAGATACCTCTTTGTTATCAGTCTGAAGGCTTTGTTAGTCTCTTTATTCCTCAGTCTAGCACTGTAAGAGGACAAAAGTTAAGTTCGTTCTTAGCATACAACAATGCCCAAAAAAGTGTTGTCCTGTACATCAAGTTTGTGTGTAGATGTCAAGTACTGCAAAATAGCAGCAACAGTGGCTTTTTTAAAATAACTTCATGCTAAGTTAATCAGAGAGTAAATAGAAGTAGCGCTACTGTAAACTAAAATACCACTTCAAACTGTGTGATTACTTAAATCTCCTGGAAGATCTGTGCTGGTTTTTGTGTATACTGATACAGTATCAAGTCCTGGATTGGCAGAGCATCCAGTTGGAAGTTTCTACATAGTACTTGTTCCAGAGGAGGAGTATTTATAGGAGCAGTAACTGCTTGCTTTCTTTGTGTAGTAGTCCATGATGTCTATTCATGATGGATAGACATATAACATGTTATTTGGAGAGAGAGCTTGTCTACTTTTTTTTGGTAAATAAAGTATAGAACAGGCATTTATACCTCACCCTGAGTATGGTGCTCAGCAAGGGGGCTGATGGAGAGAAGCGTGCCTCTAAGAGCACTGTTTTTATATGAATTTTCATCTGTTTAACTACTTGCTCCGTGTCTTTGTCTCCAGTATCTTCATTAAGTAACCTTCAGTCCTTCTACGACTTAGAAAAGGTGAATTCTATCTAAACCGTGTACATTATGTCTTTATAGCTTTAGGAGATATGTTTCTGATAAGTTATTAATTATTCTTTGAACTTGGCATGTGACATCCTCAGGAACTTAAATGGCAAAATTCTTTAATGGGATGAAGCTGTGTTTTGCTATCATGATAATGGAGTTGGGCCACCTTGCAACAGTGTCCTTGGCTTGTCCTTGTGTTCTTTGGCTGTTCTCTAACTGTGTTCACTTTGAATGGATGGAGACTACTCTATCTCACACTACTTCTTGGTGTAGTAAGCATGATTGATCTGATGACAAAGGCGGATGTTCTCAACTTATTCTTGTTTCTAGTTTGGCATCAGTTCAGCCTTCTGTAGCAACACCAGCTCTTTGCCCTTGGGATGGGCCTGGAGCATTGCCTCGTCCACAATAATCGTGCCACACATCAGCCCGAGAACTAGCAGTTTTACCATTTCTTTATGGGGCAGTAATCACCCTGGTGCCCTTAAACGTTTCACTTCTGTTTCTGGGAATGTCATAGTCATTGTGACAGGTTGGCACCAAGATTCTCCATCAGTGTTTCTGACAGCACTATTCAGTACTGTTGCTATTCAGTACTTCAGTACTATTTAGATACTGATGTAGATGAAAGGACCTTTTTTTTCAGATGCCAACCACTGGAAATAAATAATGAAAACTCATAAAATTATGATCTTAATAAAGCCTTTTTTCAGCTTAAACCTTCATCAACTTACCTAAATTAAAGTGTAGATAAAGTCTTTTGGTTCAGTTGATTTCACAGAAGAGAGCTGAAATTGCAGATATGTGTACATAGGTTAAATACTTATCTTGAAATTCGTGTTAAAGTGTTCTTTTTAATACCTTTTATAGCTGGCAACCGTACAACAATCCCTCAACTTGTTGCAAAAAGATAAAGATTATCTTAATCGCCAGAACATGGAGCTCAGTGTTCGCTGTGCACATGAAGAAGATCGTCTTGAAAGACTCCAGATTCAGCTAGAGGACTCCAAAAAAGCTAGGGAAGAAATGTATGAAAAATATGTTGCATCCAGGCAAGTTATTGCGTGTTCATTTCTATCAGTAGACAGGTTATTTAACTGTTTCCCCTTGTTTCCTGCACAAATCCTGTTTAATAATTTTATTTTTCAGAAAGCTAAATCCATATTTATGTAACTAGAAGCAGAACACTTTTCTTGAGTCATAATATGGATCATGCACATTTTTTTAAACCTTTGATATAAGTCCATAGTAGTGGAAATAAACTTTCAGCATTAGTTTTATTTTTTAAAAGCCCCTTTTTTTAGAAAAACAAACTTTTTTTTCAGTATGTATCCATAAATCTTGTGTCCTGTATAACTTAGAGAAAGTGTGCTAGTATGACTCTTCTGATAGACAACTAAACCAAAAATCGGTATCTAAATGAAAATAGAAGGGCATTCTCAAAACAATCAAGTTTCAAGTTTCAATAGAAGGGCATTCTTGAAACAAACAAGTCATGGAGCTTCAGCCCATATCAGAAGAATTTTAAATTCTATTTTTCCTTTCAATGCAGTCACTCAAAGCTTTCTAAATTTGTTTTGCATTATTATATCTCAGAACTATGTTCACACAGAGCTTCTGTATTTTAAATAAAATGTTAAATTTTACTCTGAAATTTAAGAAATCATGTTCTTTTTAGGTTTTTTATGATAAACCTCTTTATTGTGTAAAAGGTCTTCATACAGTATTTGCTATAGTGTGGCACAGTTGAGGAAGGAGAAGAAATAAGTTTACTTTTACCTTAAAGAGTAAGCTGAAATTCAGTGTCTCAGTAAAAAGAAAACAGGAAAACCTGGACAGCAAGCATTCTCCATTTTAGTATTTTGCCACTTTTAACTAATGAGGAAGTTTTTGACCAGCTCAAATACTGATTTCTAAAAATTACGGGCTATCACGTGACTGGAAATCAAACTAAGTCTAAAACCTTTTACAGTTGTAAATGCACATATCTTCATAATATGCTTTTGTTTCCAAACTTGTGATTCTTACCAGTTGCTTTATTGCTGATTGATTATTCTTGAACATTAACTAGATGCTATAAAATCTTGACATTCCTTAACTATTAAGTGCTTACAACATAACCCTGTTTTTGTAGGAGAGATTCTTTATGAGATTCCCTACAGTTTGTCATGAGCTTCCAAAGTTACAAAAGGATGTCAATATTTCTCTGAAATGAAATTCTTTTGTCCTGGTATCTTCTGATATCTGTTGCTTAATTTATGTGTCACGTTGATGGGATGAATTCCCAAATCTTGGGGTTTCTTGACTTCACAAATCTCCACTGCATTTAATCTTCAATGTTTCTTGTGATGTTTTTTCCCTCATATGAGGTGCAAATAGTACACAAAGAAGTCTTCTACTGGCATGGCAGCATTGCAAGTCAGTAAGTTAAGCAGTCCTTACCCAGTGATGAAGAAGAAAGTGAGGAGTTAAGTGGTTACTTAATATAAGCACTTGAGTAGAGGCTGACTAAGAATTTCTGGAAGAATGTTTATGTTATGCGATTAATCAATATTAAATTACTTTAAAAAGTTTAAATCTGTGTGCAGAAAACTTCTGTTTATTCACCGTCAAAAATTATTTATTCCTGGTTGATTTTCTTTTAATTTATGTATCAACATAGGCTGATAAGTATTTTAAGTCATTGAGAGGTAAATGACTGAAGATTGAAATAAAATGTAAAATCAAGAAGAACTCGGCTCTTGTAAAGGTGTACCTGAAGTTTTGATGTTTTGACCAGTGCAATATATTTATTTACAGAGACCACTATAAAGCCGAATATGAAAAGAGACTCCATGAAGAGTTGGAACAAATAAGGTTGAAAACAAATCAAGAAATTGAGCAACTGAGAAGCACTTCAAAAGAGATGTATGAACGTGAAAACAGGTAGGTAAGGTGTAGGCAATAACCTAATTGGGGGAGAAATGAACAAGCACTGTTTTGTGCTTAGGTATAATCCCAGCTGACTGACTCTTTGAGAGGTGTTCAAAATGTAAGAATTTAAGTTCAGTTGTAACACTGATGGGAATCTAGTAATAACTAAAATGAAATTATGCTTGTATAGTAGGTATATGTTGTTATATTTATTACTAAATGATGGATATCCAACATTATCAGTTGAAAAGGATTATTAAAATTCGTGTTCTACATAAACGTTGGTGGTTTGAAGTTTGTTCAGATGTAAAGTGTTAGTTAATTAATACAGGATGACATTTTGCCTATCATGCTATAGGAGCAATCTTGAAACTGACTGGTAATCCAGAAGAGAGGGTGTTGATGCAGAAAATAAGGCAGAAAAAACGCGAAAGAGAGAAGACTTAGGCCTTTATGAAATAAATCTAATTGAAATTTTTTAGAGCATTGTGATTCAAAAAAAGCATTGATTTCCTGTAAATTACTGTAAAATTCTCTTTTGAAGAAGACTCTAGTCCTGCAAAGACCTGCATAGTGAGTTTGTATGGGTGCCATCTAGATGAATACCATGGAATTACATGCACATACGTAAGCCTTTAGGGATTTAAGAGATTTGGACCTTTGGCACCGAATTTCTTCTTTAGCTTATTTTTTGCCCATTTTATCCCTTTAAAATGGGAGGAGTGCTTGATAATTAACTTCACTGTAGATGTCCTGAAAGTATCGTGTGGAGAAGGAAATGACAGTAATAAAAAGATATTTGTGGCATCAGCATCTGTTTCTCTAATAGGTAGTTTTGTTACTGCTGGGAAGTGGAAAAAGAACACGACTTCTGCTGTCTTTCAGTCAACGGAAAGGTTCTAATTAAAAAACAATTACATCATTGTGTAGTTTTGCAAGTATGAGTAAAATACATGCACATACATATACATCCACATCGCTTCCTGTATGCAAATCTATTTTAAATTACAAAGTTTTCAAATCTCCACATTCACTCCTTGTGGAGGTTTGACAAGGGTCTGTATATCATTGAGAAAGCTACTGAAAGATATTTCATTTGTATCTGGAGCTGCTTTGCAGAAGTTTGGTTCCTCATTTTGAAATAATTACTTCTGAAATGCAAATCCCTTAGATTTGCCTACACATTTCACAAAAAAAAAAAAGAAAAAAAGGCTTTCTAGCATATGCTCTTTCTATAAAATACTAAAAAAATCCTCCATAAGGCAGTCTGCCTCAATGGTAAGACAAATGGAACCTCAAATTGTGAGCAAAACAATTTACAGTGAATTTATGTAATGTGATGAGATGCCACTTGTTGCTGAAAATAAAGATGCTGATTTCATCCTCCTGTTCATAGCATGGAATGGTATTACAGCTAAGATAATCTAATATTCAGTTGCTCATATTCTTTGCCACTTTGCCAAGCCTGATGTGCCTGGTAGCTCCTTTGAATTTATTGGCGCTTATTTTACGCTTGGATGAATCAGATCAAGAATCTAAAATGGGAGGGGGCCACTAATAAAAAGGTGATGCTTTCATGCCTAATTTTTTGGCATCAGTTTCACTTGTGTGGTTGTTGTAAGCATGGGCGATGTTTTCATTAGCGAGCATGAGTGAATTTACAGGGCATAGGAATGTCTGCAAGAGGTTTGACATTGGATTAGCTGTAGCCTGTTCCCATAGATTAAATACAATTTAATAGTTTTGAGTATGTGAGATGCTTTCCCTGAGCACCTTTTCTGACTTGGTTGAAACTGACTCAAATCCAGTTTGTGCATTCTGGAACAGTTAAGGGAGGTGATACAGTGCAATAAATGGGCAGTTGCCAAGAGGTTTGTTTGAAAACCTAATAAAGACGCCCATGAGCTGCTGCCTCCCCTGTCCTCATCCCACTTCTTTTTTCCCCCCATGCCCATTCTTGATCCTCTAGATAGTATTTCTGTCCCATTTCAGAAGGTTACTTTCACTAGTGCGATGGGCTGACTGGATACCTGATAAGGCCCCTATGCGCAGCCACTGGGTAGGTGCTTCACCTCCTTTGAAATGGCAATCACACAACTGAGAACTGGCAGTGTCACTGGTATGTTCCCTGGCTCTGTAGAACGAGTATTTCAACAGAAGTTGCATCACATCTGTGATTGTCATCTTGTTGGTTGAGTAGTACCTCACTTGTGTCCTTTTTCTTCCTATTGCATTTTCAATTGATCAGTTGTTCAGCTAAGCAAAATAGTTTATTCTCTGAATGAGTCTCTGTATCTCCTACTGTTTAATTTTTATCCCACTTCCGCTACTCTGGTCTTAAGGATACAGCTCTAGACTCCTACTCTAAGACATAATATGCTTGATCTTAATGTTGTTATCTAAATATCGTTAATAAATTAACGAAATTTATTGCCATGTTCCCATATTTTTGTATGAGTCAGTTTTAAAGAATCTAATCTTAAGGTCAGTCCCTGAATCTCTGCACTAAATTTCTGCATTAAATTCTGCCTAGTAACTCAATTTTTAAAGAAAATTTTGTTATCTTTCTCTAATAGCCAGTAAACTGCTACATAATTCTGATGTTAATTTTTTCTAACTGTTTCCTAATCATATGAATTACTTTGAATTCAGAAAAGTGCCACTGATAACTTTTATTCTAGAAAACAGTCTTTAAACCAAAAATTATATACCTTTAGTGCTATACAATGACCTAGGTTAACATTTACATGGGCTTAATGATTTTCTATTTCTTTTATATCTTGACTTTTCACTTTTCTTCACAACTTGCCTGAGACTCTAATTTCACTTTGACTTAAGTCAGAAAGTTGCTGTGGGGAGAGGGAAAAAAAAACCTTCAGTGGGAAGATCTTGGCTGCATCCACATTAGCAGCTTAGTTTAGATGAAGAATGTGGTGTTGAAGTGAAACCCCCTAGTCATTGCTGCTAGCCATGGTTTTAGCTTGCTTGCAGCTGTGCTTGGATTTGCTCACATTTGTAGCATATGAATAGGATTCCTTTTATATAAAACAAAATTGAAAGGAATCTTTAAGATCATCTAATATGTTTCAAATGCTAGTGAATGTTTATCATAGAAGCAAACCAGCAGTAGAGTAAAATCCTTAAAAACAATCATAACACAGATGTCTGATCCTCAACAACCACTGTTAGCTCTAGCAAATTGGATGGTGCTGTGTTACACTAAATATTGGACACAGAGGTTATATACAGTGTCTAAGCAGGGCTTCCCCTCAGTACAGTCTACTGCAGTGTTAATCTGTAGCCTGCTTGCAGCATAACAGTCTATTAATAACTAGTCCCACTTTTTTAACACAAATACTGTACGTTTTATTCTAAATATCATGCTGTTCTCATTTGTGTTGGTGAAATAATAACTGAGGTAGTCTGAACATCTTGATTGATCCTTAGTTAAAAAAAAAAAGAAAAAGTTCCAATTGATTGTAATAAAATGTTATTTTATGGTTCTTTGCAGATCAAAAATGTTGCCAGCAATAGAACCCAGAAGACAGCAATGATATGCAATAACCTATCTATCAGAGTAACTAGACAATTAGTTGTATGTGGAAGTAGGATTTCTATGCTCACCTAAACTTTTCTTACTCTGTCATAAAAGCTGTGAATCATCTCAGCTAGGTGGGCAGCATTCCTGCAGTTACTAGCAAAGTACCAAGCAAAATCACTGGAATTTATTTAATTCCTGCAAAAAATAAGTAGGTTTTAGTTCTAGTATTCTAGAATAATTACAGTTATATGTTTCCACGTATGAATAGGTGATTTGATAATTGTGTTTTAGAATTTCAGAACTGGAAGCTTTGCTGGTATATATGAAAGTAACCTGAAGTAAAGCCTCTGTAATAAATAGGTGAATAGATAGACAGACCCTTCTGTCATTCCATGGAAGTTGAAGAATGTAGTATTGAAGTTCAGATCAGAGAGCAGTAATTAATGAAGCAAAGCAGTTTTTTGTAACAGATTCTTAACAGAATAATTTTTGTTTCCTTCAGAAATTTGAGAGAAGCAAGAGATAATGCTGTTGCTGAAAAAGAAAGAGCAGTTATTGCTGAAAAGGATTCTTTAAGAAAATATGATCAACTCTTAGAACAGTAAGTATCTTTAAAAAACATATAAAAATCTAAAGGTATAACAGTGTTTATATCTAGGAGGTGTAGGAAAGAGGAATGACTAGCTTTCTGCTTACAAAGAACAAATTGACGTACAAACTTGTTTAAATGAAGTTACTGACTTAATTCTGGGGTAAATTTTTCCCATTATCAATGCAGTAACAAGATGGAAGTTTGGTATTTCTCCTACAATCCTTTAGAGATAAACAAACATAATTATTCATTTCATAACAAGAATACGGATTTTATACTGTACACTAGCAGTGGTCAAACTCTGAACCTGTTTGTGGATTTTTTCTTTCATTGGAAGTAGAAAATCATCTTGTAAGATGACTTCAGTAATAGCTTTTATGAAGTTTGGATAGAGAGCAGTCATGAACATTTATATTTGTTACATACTTCTATTCTTACTACTGTCTCTTCTCAGTCTTTCATACTCCATGTATAAAATATGTTGTCTATACAAATGTATAATTCCTTTCATATGGAGAAAGAAACCGTGGTTGATTTTTTTGCCTGTTTACAAGCAGTCTTACTTTGATGTTCTGTAACACCTTTTCCTTTTTGTAAATTTAGAATATTAATTGTAGTAAACTATGAGGTAATGTAAAACTGTGGACAAGTAATCAAAGTTGTTCAGGTTAAGTTTGTCATGTGTCTTTAATTTTGGATTTAGTTTGTTGTTTAATACAATTTTTTTTTTTTAAAGGAAGAGATCAGTTCATTAACTGACTGTGCTACCTAGTCATCTATGCAAAGGAAGTACTAGATGAACCTTCTTTGCTCTAAATAGTTTTTAATTGCAAGTAGTAATCAGTTAAAATGTTAACTTAAGCAGAGGAATAAATTTATTAAAGCTTTTAATTTTTATGTATAACTCCTAAATTCCAGTGGTGATACTACTGAAGAAATAGCATTGCCTCAGGATTGAAAAAATATGATTTCTAACTGAAGATGTGAAACAATAGGGGTAATTCTAGAGCAAATGAGATGGGTCAGAGGACTTGATATCCACAATGAGTTTAAGGGGCTTGACTTCATATTAATTCTAATTCAGCTGAACATGCCCAAGGGTGCTGAATGCCTTTTAGTGGTTAGAGCACATTGTAGGGGTTGTTGGCTTCTCAAAGAGGAGTTCAGTTTGCAAACTCTGAGATGGTGACTCCACAATGTGGAAATCAAAGCTGTTTAAATGGGGAGGACCAGGAAACTTGTTCGAAGCTGATATCCTGAGTCAAAATAAAATGCTAATGTGAGTCAACATGGGTTTCTTTCTAATGAGACTCCTACCTTTCACTGTAGTAAGATTTACTAAGACATGGGGATTTCATATATGCACTGGAAACTCTTGAAAATCAGTCTTACATATCATAATTTGAGTTTGCACTTTTACTTAATAAAAATACTAACCTTGCAATTCTTCCATATTTGCTTTTAAACTTAAGAACCGTGGAGAAAATACTTGTATGTTCAGCTGTATTCCCATTCATATAATATGTCATTTTTTCATATTGTTGCTTTATTTTGAGGAGGAATGTTCCCCTGCTATTACAAACATGGGAATCTTGTTTGATAGACTTATGCTTCTGTGCTCTTACAGCTTTTTAAGTGATAAGCCCTCCAATTAAGTAAGACTCTCCTTTCCTCATGTTAAATAAATTAATAAGTTGATTAATGCTTGGCTTTGGAGTTCTAAGAGGTAGATTGTTCCTCAGAAGATTATTTTCTTCTTGGGAACATGGAAAACCCCTATTAGCCTTTTTTGAAATGTAGGTGTCTCTCTTTAAAACTACCTCACTCATAAACACATTACAGGTGTCAATCAAGACTGTGGCTTTCTCCACATTCCAAATCATCTACCTAAGTGAACTGCAAAGTAACTAACTGGCATGTTGAGATGGTATAAATACCTTAACTTAAAAGACCCCAAATTCCAAATTTACTGTGGACTCACATGTGACAGTTCTGTGGAACAACAGAAACCCCTAAGATGAAAAAAGAATACTTGTGTTGTCCAGTTCTGTATTTAAGTGAATATAACAGCTTGTTCTACTTCAGTAAAAACAAGGTGACTCATCGTAGTTACCACTGGTATCATAATCTGTATAAACAAACATGTTTGAAAGCTTCAGAAGTGTGTGGAATGTTGACTGGCCTGAATGGTGGTTAAATAAAGCCCCTGGCAAATCTTGTGATCAGAAGTGTAACTAATACCCAATTTTCTAGTCAAGTGTAGTTATTTTTGGTTTTTTAACTCATGTTTGTGATAGTTTTCTGTGAACAGCTATTTACAAATGCCAAGAAAATACCAAAGTGATAATATTCATTAAAGAGATGTATTGAGAAAGGATCTGCTGTTTCAACCTTAAAGTAGATCACTGTGATGTCAGGATGTAAGTTGTGTTGCTCTCTTTGCCATTATACAGCTGTAATTTCTGTCTGCGAATCCATGTTTCATTTACCCATAACAATGCCAAAAACCTTAAATTATTTGATATTTGAGGACAGCAACTCTGTAACTCCATCATCTACACAGTTAAGTGTAGATGCCAGATATGTTCCAGCTTTTCCTTCTTTTGACTGTTCCTGGAGTGTTATTTTCAAACTATTGATTGTTAATCTGTTACTTCTCATTGCCGAAAGAAGAAACTTCCAACCCACCATAACACCACCAATAAAAAAATCCCCAACACCAAAGAAGTAGAAGTGTGCTGTGGTTTGCTATTGAGTTTTTTCCTGATGGTTAAATTTTCTAGTTTCCTATAAGGTGCAGTGTCTAAAACGGTTTCCTTTTCTTATAGTGGACTCAGAGGTCTAATAAGGAGTGAACTCATACTAGAGTACTTCACCTACAAGAACTATCTTTTGCCTTTGATTGTTGACTTCCTTTAAATTTCCTCTGAAAGGAGTATAATATCTTTTTCCAGGATTCAGCTGTATCAGTGGAAGCTGGTTTAAAAATTCTAGAATTATTGGGAACACAAGGGAAGTTCATAGTTAGTGTGATTTTACAAAACCTTTTTTTTCTTAGTGACAAAAAAATATTGTACTCTTTAACAGACAATTGCTGCTCTCATGATGCACTTGAGGTGATTTTTCTTTTCCTGTCTTTGTCATGATAAAGTGATAAGTGTAGAATAATGAAGAGAAACAAAATAGGTATGTAGTGAATGGAAAACGAGTATTCAAGGAAACTGTGTTATGGCAATGCTATTCCTTCAACTTTGGAGTGGACATTATTCATAAAAAACCTTGGTTTATTAAGAGCTAGTGAGAGGTTTAAATTCCTGCCTTTGTCCATTGGGTAATAGGATATTTTTAAGTATATGCTTTTTTGTCTTATTTGAATATGCACAGATGATGAATTTTAAACCATGTTTCTGTAGTTGTGTTAAGTCAGGGTGATAACTAAAGAAATTGTTTCAAGCCTTAGGTTAGTTCTATAAAGATTTCAAAAAATTATGTATTATTTAAGCATTTCTGGATTGATGTACATAGCTCAGTTTTTTAAAATTATTAAATTTATAATAGATGATCTGCTACAGGTAGCAATGCCTTTAGGAGTATTTCTGCTATTTCTGTTATGAAATGCTTTTCTCAAATAAAAAACAAAATCAAATAAAGATGATTGACATTTCTTGATAACATTTGTCTGTGTTTCATAGGTTAAGAGAAGTATGCAAAAAGTTGTCTGCATGTTTGTATTTACACATTTAATGTTTTTCTTTCCAGTCAGCTGCCAGCTGACTACACAACTTAGAGACTTATTTTAGTCTCTCCATAATCTTTTTAATTTGAATCTCTTTTATCTCTGTTTTTTTTTGTTGTTGTTCTTCATAATTGTGGTACATTTTAGAATACATCTGGAGTGAGGTTGATGCTGATATTAGTCATCTTAAACTTTTAGTCTTACACTTTTTAGATGATGGATAGAGGGGATAAATTCTATTCATCAAATGGATTTTTTTAATTAGATTACGTTATGATCCCTATATCTTCTTATTAATTGCACACAAGCCTAGAGGCCTGTCTTAGGTGAGAAGATAATTGGATAAATTTACTGAATAAATAAATGTTAGAATGCATTTAGAATCTCTGTGGAGCATGCAAGAACCTCATCATTAGATTTTCATTTATTACATTATACTTTCATTGTTAACAGAAACATTAAAACAAATTATTTTCCTCTTCTGTTAACATATTTTTATAATGTGGATGTTGCTGACTTCACTGACAGGATTCTAATACTAAAATTACTAACTCAGTGTATGTATGTGCTGGAGCTACCACTAATATTTAAATAGGGGCATATTATCTCTTTAAGAATATTTGTATCAAATGAAGATTTCAATAACGAATTTTTAAAAATCCATTCTGAAAACTGCTGGCCAAAATATTTCTTGGGAAAAGCTGCCATCACCCTGTGATAAAAACTACTGTCAGAACTCCTTACTCTCTACACATGGCTGCTATGTTTGTGTATGAAGTACTTTGTAATCCCTTGAATTGAAGAGCTATGTAGGTCTTGAAAATCACTACCACTTTAAATCTTCAGTTTCAATTAACTTTGTAAGTGCTTTCCGAAATGCTTTTTTGGTAATAATAATTTGCTGCTGCTATATTCGTGAATTCTGTAGTAAGATTTGTATGCGTAATTTTTTAACACTTAGAATTTCTAATAGAATAAAGCCAAGCCCTTCAATGGCGTTATCAGACTTTGTTTGGATTTCAGCCCTAGCCAAAGTAATTATTGCACATTTCGCATAAAACTACCTTCATCTTGTTCTCCTGATGAGAAAGTTAAATATGAGGTACAGCTAAAAGGGTAAAATTCATGAGTGTCTTGGAAATTGCTCAAAGACACCCTCTTGGAAATTCAGAATCAACACAAAGAAGTCAGTGAAAGAACCAAGTGACAGTATGATGGAGAAGCAAAGAAAAAGTCCATTTCCCAGGTGACTAGGTCTAGCTTGTTTCCAAGCTGTAGAAGCAGCGCTGAAATCCGTAACAAAAATAGTCTGTGCATCCTATATTTCTACTGAAATGACTAGGGAGGCTCCTACTCTCTTCCTTTTCTTCTGAGAATATGTTTATTTGAACTTTACATCTTAATGGATAATTCTAGGATGCATTTTCATAAACAGAAGGAGAAAAACCTAATTAACTGATTTGATCAAAAAGGTGAATAGTAGTGTTGGGAAGGCTGCACACTTGCTAAGGCATGCCTAGTTGGTTTTGATTCTTAGATTCCTAATCAGGATCTTAAAATTTTACAATCTTAGTTAAGATAGTGTTCTTGCAGAATGAATGCTTTGAACCCTGTAACCAGTCACTTCATTACTGTAACTGTCTTGATGCTGAAGAATTATTTACATCAAGACTCATAGGAATGCTAAGTTAGTCTGATGTCTGAACTCTCTGAGCTTCATTACATCTGGAACACAGGCTTTGAAGTTTGTTCTCTTACTGTGCAAGGAATGCTCAATGATTATATTTATAGCTCTAAAAACCTTTTATTTCAGTTGCTCTTGCCCCAGCTCCTAAAAAATAGTTCTCACAAAATATTTTCAGCCTCTGAAGGGTGATTTGGAAAAGTTGTAGTATCAACATATCCTTGTATCATAAACATTTTCCATAAGCCTTGACATTCTTATTTTACCTTTTATTTCCTGCTAGCCAAAACGTTTTAATCTTAAAACATTACGATTAGTAGAGACAAATGGTTAAAATTCTGCAATGGCTATTCTGACTACCTAAGAAACTATTTATTTACTCTTTTAAATTCTTAGGGTTTTTTTGCTAGCCTGGAAGGGTTGAAATATATCATGTCCTTTGAGAACAAATTTGAAAGCAGTTGCAAATTCCTTCAAAGAGGGATTCTGTGTTATAAGGGTGTTGCTGCTTATATCTATTTCTTAAATTACTGGGTTGAAAGTTCCACTGCAGTCCATGGTTTTGCTATGATTGTCAGTATTTCTCATGTGCACACCCATTTTTGTGACTCACTGCACCCAGCTTCTCTTTAATGGTGAGCACTGCCAGAATGAACAAGTAGGGGTCCTTTGTAATTCATTACCAAATCATGTTTCAGGTACTAAATTTTACATGGGTTCAAAATAAGACAGAAAAGTTCAAGATAAATTTGAGAATCACTTTACAGGTAGAAAACACCTCCCTTTTCAGGAAATGCTCGAGTGAGAAATAGTTGAACACTAGTGGCAGAGGATTAGGGAGAAATACAGAATATGCAGATGTTTTTCTTGCTTTTCTCAAAACACTTTCAGCTGCAGTTGAAGCCAGCTTTATCCAGCTACATATGCTTTTCCTGTGATACACTGCAGCCCTTCTATATAGAAGAGAAACTATGAAACACAGGGAACTTCTCAGCCTTTTTTACTGCATGTGCTTTGAAAAGGGGACATTACAGTGGATGTAATGACAAGATATAAATGAAAGCTTTTATCTGAAGAAGTTATTAATCTGGGGGTTTTTTGTATTTTTCAAAGTTTATACATATATCAGGTTATCTGGGCAAGTAATGTCTGTTTGTGGAGTGTTCCTAACCATCTGAGCTTGAAGGACTAAATGTGTGTGTGAAGTCCCTGCCAGCATTAAGTAACCCAAAGCATTAACACTTCAATGGCACATGAGAAAAGAACCTGTTTATAGGAAATTCCCAAATATGTGTTTTTCAGAAAACAGAAGAAAAACAGGTCAGAAATAATAACATGACCATAAATACAGGCAGGGAATGTTAATTGAGTATGTTTACTGAGACAGTGTATTATCATGCCAATTCAAAAGCTAAATTCTTCAAAGCAGGAATATTGTATTTTCTGTGTGTCTGTACAAAAATTTTGGTCTTCAAATTACAGCTATTTGTGTAATATTATATTAAAGACTAATAAAACAATAAAAGTTTCCTTTTAATAGTAATTATCTTCTGTAGAAGTCTGTGGTTACCCCCTGGAAAAGGGGTTGAAATAATTCTGATTACCTCCTGGAAAAAGATGTGATGCTATACTCATTTCCAGTTAGCAGACTTTGGAAGAACAGTGTCCAAATAGATGCTTGTGTGGTGTGAGAAGGAAGTTACAGCTTTGTGATGTTAAAACCTCATCATAGACTCTGAAATGTTGGGTATGAAGACTTAACATTGGTGAGTGAGCGCTTTGAGCAAAGTTTTGGCTAGAGCTTGTCTTCTGCAGAATCACATTGGAATTGTTGAGAAAATGTTAGATGTAACTGAAGAAGGCACTAGGCTGGTCCTTATTTCCATGGTGGTGACACCTGTTTCCTGTGAATAACTCTTACAAACAGGGAAAATGGTGGTATGCGGCTCTGGAATACAGCATAGGTCGTTAATTTGGAAATGAATGAATGAAGAACTGTGAATGAATTAAGGACCATCATAGTATGTTCATGCACAGGCACAGTGTACATCAGTGAGCCAAGGTACTTTCACACCATAAGCCAGAAGAAACTGTCTACCTTGGACATTAGTCCACCCCGTATTGAATATGCCTAATTAAACACATCAAGGACTTCCCAAAAGAGAGTGCTGTATAAGGTCTATGTGTAGTGCTCACAGCTAGTGAGTCCACTGTTCACAGCTGATGGAACAACCATGCACGTCCTTGGCAGCTGTTTTGTTGCTTTCTCTCTTCATGAGATTGGCATGTCTGGTGACCAGTGCCTTGATGAGGAAAGAACGGAAAGACCAGGATTGGAGGGCTGATTTCCCTTTTGTATGGTCTTGTTTGTAGATAAGATTGCCTCAGTAATGTAGCCCAGACTTTGTCACAGTTGACTCGGAGAGTTGTTTACATTCAGGGACCCCAGTAAATTTTTTTTGAGACTGTATGTGTTCAGTACTGAAGTGTTGCATCACATACTGGATAGTGGGAAGGCCATGTCCTTCAGTTGACTCAGTGCAAAGCTATTTAGATAATTTTTACAGCTGTTTGTGTTTCTAGCCAAATGATCTAAGGGCACAATTGGGTCTACTTATATGACTATATGGGTAGTTCTGTGAAATTCTGAGATTATGCTGTGAAACCAGAAAAATGAATGTGGAATTAATGTTCAAGGCATAGTTAGCCAGAATTCAAGAGCTTCCTAAGGAATACCTTGAATTGGGTAGCTGTAGGGTGGAAGTGTGAGATATCAGAGCATTTTTACTAAACATCATTTAGCCATAGTGACACTTATCTAATGTCACTATGTCAAATTCATGACATTTGAATCATGGGGATACCAAGAGGGTGGTGCTACTTTGAGCTATGTGTGATATCAGTGAGGGGAAGCTGGATTTAGATTTTAAAAAGTTACTTAGAACCTTAGCAAGACCAATAGACTCTCCAATAGGAGATGGGAACATTTGTTCTGGATGGGCCTCCAAGGGGAGCACAGTGTGAAAGCAGATAAGCTGGTCTGCTCCTGGGGGTGGCTTCTGGTGAGCAGGGAGAGGATTTGTAATTCTGTGGGAGGAGTGTGGTGAGAAACAGTAAGGACACAGAACCTGGGAACCGAATAAACCTGACCAAGATGGAATGGAGGGGTGCATATGAAAGACCAAATCAAGGGGCTTTACGACTAGCAATAAAGGGCTCTTGCAGTTCCTACCATTGGGCAGAATCCATAAAGATCCTGTTCATGTGTCTGTACTGCCAACTCTTTCTTGTGAGCTCTTTTTAATGGTAGGTTTTTGTACTAGCAAAGAAACAAGTGTTACCAAGTCAAGACATTGCTGCACAGGCCACACTGCTGAGTCATCAAGCGTGGAGAAGGTACATTCTGTGTGTGTGTGTCCCTTTGAGGTACTCCAGCAGCAAAAAAAATTGCCCCAGTTTTTGCAGCTTCTCACCCATGGAATAAATAGAATCGAGAAACTTAAGAGGAACTAAACTTTTTCCATCAAGTGGCAGTATAGTTGTAGAAATAAATGTAACTAGAAATAGGTTCCTTTGAGATGAAGCTTGAGTACTGCATAAAACACACCTGTCAGGCATTTAGTCATCATATGAAATGTTGGATTTTACAATACACATGTGAAGTGTACATACCTGTACTTACAAGCCTATTTGTACATCTCTTCCAAAATTAAAAATTAGATAGTGTATAGTTGTCAAAATGCTGCAGTGCTTGGCTAGCATTTTAATATAAATACTACTGTGTGTGTATGTATATAATCTAGTTTAAGCTTTGATGTGGAACTTGTCATCTGGAATTGTTTTCATAGATATTCTAATTGTTTCATGGAAAGTGTTGCCATGGGTAAGCAGATACAGAAGTGCACTGATTCATCCCTTCTGAAATTTTGCTTAATGTTTGCTCTGATTTTTCTAAATCTTAAGCTTTTCCATTCCAGAAATATAATCTAGATCATAAGTTTCAACATGCTTCAAAAAGCTGAATCTTCTCATTTTATCTTGGATACATTGCTGGGATCACTAGAATTGGTTGTGGGTTATAGAGAATGGAAGAATTTGTCCCACTCAAAACACTATGGGAAGGGAAGAGGGTGTTATTTGTGCAAAATGGTACTGTAAGTAGATGAAAATAATTAGAAACCATAGTTCTTCTCTTGTCTTTATAAGCTGCTTGCTTCAGGTAATTAACTGGCTCCTGAATCTCTGAGTACACTTGTGACAGAGGATTTCTGTGAACGGTAAAGGGCAAGCAAAGTGTGATTAATGAAAACCCCATGACCCTGTGAAATGCCCAGTATTGGGTGGAATATAGCCTTTATTGATACCTTATTTTTAAGATTTTTAGACCTAAATCCAGGTGAGGAAATTATATATCTTTATTGTCTGTTGCATGTTCCTCTAGAACATTTTTGGTTTTACAGACAGTTACTTTATGAAAGCTAGCGAGGCTAGGTTTTTTGATTTTAGATTTGTCCTTTATGAAACTGTTCCCAGTCACAAGTTGTGAAATCTGGGTCTAATTTTCTGTGTCAGAGTTCTTATTTGTTGTTTTCAAAGTATTCTATACACATAGATAAATGGAGTATATTTCAGGTTTATTTTTTCTGTGCCAGATGACTTCTTTTCAAAGAAAGAAGAATCTTTTTAAAGTCGTGCATTTGCTGCAAGGTAGTTGTAGTACTAAAATGCGCAGATCTACAAAAGTAGTTGACATGCTCCAAGTTAGAAAAGAGCTACCTGATGGTAATTTGTTTGCCTGCCAGGCCTGTCCCCCCTGCCCTGCATTTTCTTACTTTATAAAATAATCACATCTTCCTTTTTTCCTTTGTCTCAAATGGTTGTCTATTTAAATTGAACAACTGTATTAAGTAGTTTTAGTTTAACCATTAGAGTAAGAAAAAAAATGGAATCGTTTTTATTGCTAAATTGATATCGTTTGGCAGAATTACTAATTCTTTCTAAAAGCAGTTTTACATTTATCTTTGTAAGTCTCTTTTGTTACACCAGCTGTCTAAATCTTTTCATAAACTTCAGTTAAAAGAACATATTTTCCATGATTATTTTAAAATATAATGTTTACTGGAAGGGAAGTCTAGTGAATTCCCACAGATGAAGTTTGAGTGTATTTCTCCCACTTGTAAATGAGTTATTTCCTACCGTATGTATTCTGGTACCACAATGAGTCATTTTCAACATGTTTTAGTTTAGCTTCTAAAACATTTAAAAACTTGGCAGATACATGTAAATGAATGTTACATCCAGTTTTAGAAACTGCTTCCAAAGAGTATTTCACTAAAATGAAGACTGTGAATAGACCTTTCAGAATGCAGAAGTGTCTTTTGTGATAAGCCTGAAGTCAATTGCAGAGGTCTTTTGGTTTGGGTTGCTTGTTACTGGGGTTTTTTTTCCTCGCCTTTAGCAGGTTTTGGTTTAACCATCCTGTAAAATAGGGAGAATACTTTCATGAAAAAACCTTAAAGTTTACACGCAATGTGTTGTTAATTGCGTATTTTAGCCATGCTAGAAATACCGTTTGTCAGTATGTTAACTGAATTTTGCAAATTTTCATGCTATTGTATTTTAAAATTTTTCAATTTTATAACTTTTCCGAAGTGAATATAGTGCCACCTCTGCTTTAATGTAATTTAATGTATTTAAGATTATATATGCCATGCCCTACTTAAATCTGCTTCGTGATGCTACCTTGACAGTTCCACTATTAGAAAAAAACTCAAGGCTATGTAGTTTGTATGATTAAAAGAAACTTAGGAGTTATGGGGGTGGAGTGCAAGTGACAGGGAAGTGGGGGAGACCAAGCATGTTTAGATTCAAAAGGAAAAAAAACAACCAATAAAAACACCCCAAGCCAACAAAATCCCCAGTGCAAAATGGCCAGTGTTCCAGTTTGGAGAAAGTTATATCTATTATGTAAAGAATATTTTATATTTTAACTTCGTTGTCCTGGCTTCCTGGCATCTGGAACATTTAATATAACGTGACCTTAGGTACTTTGCTCGCATGTGATACCTATGCTTAGATACACTCACATTTTCTGCAGTCTGGATTTGAATCCCACCCTAAATATTTTCTGATTGTTGGCAGCATTTTTATGTCAGTTATGGTAGGGATAACTTTGCAAATTTCTGATTATTCTCTTCCAACTTTTAACCACCTATATGTTGTCCATGATGCAACATCATGTTATGAGTAAGGTCTTACTGTAGTTATCACACTTAAAAATTCCTGTAGCTTTTTATTAGATTCAGAAGATGATGGGGAAAACATATGAAACTTGGATTCCTAAGTCCTTCATTAAAATATTTCCTGAAATCCCTTTCCCATTAGTTATGTGGAATAAAATATAAAGGAAACCTATTTCAAAACCCTTCTCCACCCACCTTCCCAGACTGGTCCTAAATGTGGTAAATTTTCATCAAGGAGAAAATCAGAAAGAGGAGGGGAAGTTTTGTTCATACCGCCGTTTCAAAATTTTGTGATTTTTTGAATTATTTTTAAAATGTAATGTACTGTTATGCTTTGGATGAGTTCAAACATTAGTTTCTGAGCAAAGTCAGTAAATGCAGCATGGATTTTAGTACAGTGTTTAATGTGCCTGTCATCAGTCTTGTCTAATTTTAAATGCCTGTGCTGGAATGGAATCATGTCTGTAGGGTACCTGTTTCTTTCCATTGGCTTATAAAGGGAGTCTGCACAACAGGCTCACGTGTAGGTAACCACATCATAAACAGCAGAAGCTACACAAGTCAAGTTCCACATGGCTTTTCTGAGTGAAAGGAGTTCCGCATAGACTCTTTTCAGAAATTCATGGTTTTTTATGCTTTACCATCAGTCTTACTCAATCCTCTAATGCAGAGTCGTCAAGCCTTTAAGCATTTCTCAAATGTCAGTTGTAAAACTGAATGTTTTCATTATTAAGTACTATATGCCTTATATGCTGCTTTTTTTTGCCTTTTTTTTTTAATGAACTCTGTTGTCTTCCATGATTGGACGTGTTTTAATTGACAGAAATTCAATCAATGTAGGTCAAGATTCGTGATTATACAAGAGATTGGACCTGGTTAATGAAACTGCAGAAGGCAGGAAGATACTCCTTCAAAATTTTGAGTCTTAGCTACCTTGCAGTAACTCAAGAGTTGCCACACCCAAAGGAAGAAGAAACTTGCATTTGTCTTTTTAGAGAAAAGGGGAGAAAGAACAGAAAAGATCCGTGGTGTAGCAGAGATCCACCTGTTGCCCATGGGAGCAGTGGTGACTGCCCTGAGGAGGCCGTGACCCTATGGGAAGCCCCTGGTGGAGCAGGTTTGCTGTCAGGACATGTGACCTCACAGGGACCCACGCTGGAGTAGTGTGTTCCTGAAGGACTGCACCCCTGGGAAAGACCCACAGTGGAGACGTTTGTGGAGGGCTGTCTCCCATGGGAAGGACCCCATGCTGGAGCAGGGGAAGAATGTGAGGAGTCCTCCCCTGAGGAGGAAGGATTGGCAGGAATATGGGATGCTTTGACCGCAGCCCCTATTCCCTGTCCTTCTGCACTGCTGGGAGGATGGAAGTAGAGAAAATTGGGAGTAAGGTTAAATTCAAGAAGAAAGGAGGGATGGGGGGAATGTGGTTTATTTTAGGATTTGGTTTTGTTTTTCATTACCCTTTTCTGATTGATAATAAATTAAATTTTCCCCAAGTCGAGTCTGTTTTGCCCATGACGGTAACTGGGGACTCATCTCTCCCTGTCCCTATCTTGACCTATGAATCTTTCGTTATATTTCTTCTGCCCTCTCCAGATGCAGAGGGGAGAGGTAGAGTGGCTTTAGTGAGCACCTGGGATGCAGCCAGGGGCAATCCACCACACTGTATTCAAAATGTAATGTATGGTTGGTAAGTGCAGGTTTTGCACCTGTTAATATTAATTGGCTTTCCAACAGGTTGTCATAGTGATATCTGGGGGTAGATTTTCCCTGACGAGATTCCAGTGAACTCTTACCAATACCTCCTGTTCTCAAGCACCACCTAACCTCAGAGGCACTTAAAATCAGTCCAAGTTGGAGCGGATTTAAGTAGAGGTCCTTGTGCATGCTCGGAAGTCTCCTGGTTTGGAAAGCTAAGTGCTTATTTTGATAGGGGTAGGAGGTGCTTGAACTCTGTTCAAGTCCCTGAAGGGCCTGTTTTTATTAGAACATGGCTAACTCATTTAAAATCATTGAGTTCACTCCAGAACACTGTTAGAAGAGGCAGTGGCTAAGCCTTGCCTCTTTTGTAACATGATTCGAGCACTTGCCCAGAAAGTTTAAGACCCTTGTCCTTCCCCTCTCAGTCTCCCTAATTATTTAAACAGGTTTTGGTGTTACCTGGAAGTTATGTCAATTTGTCCAGAACTATCAGCAACAAGTCTTGATATACATGATGCATGAGTTTAGCAAAATGCCACAAAAGAGGAAAAATAAACAAATATGGGGATTTTTTGGTGAAAGTCAATCAAACAAATTCTCAAAAAATTATAAAAATACAATTAAAACACAACTTTCAGAATCTTTTATCTATGCAGTTGTCTTTTTTGTACTTTTTTCCCCATTATTAAATGGGGAAACCTTACAAATGTGGATATTGGCAATATAGTAGTTACCTATAAGGTTTATAAACATTATTTTTAGAGTAAGCCTTTTGAATCATTGATTATTTTGTCATTTCATGTAACCATCTTTTCAGAAATTAAACTCTGAACTGTACTACTCCTAGTGGAAGACATTCTAGTTGTTATGTTCAGATGGGGTTTTAATTTCTGTTTCAAGATTATTTTCTCCTGGTTTGTATCACAGAGTTATGATGATAGCATTAGTCACATTTATCTATTGTTTTGTCCTCTTAAAATCTTAGTCAGACTTTGTTTTTCTAGATTGTAGCTTATTTGACTTCTCATGGGATAGATTCCTTGTTCTCTTGGACATCTGAGTACCATTTCTTTTAATCTTGACCTCACTTTAACACAGATAACTGGAATTCTGAATAATGTTTCAGATGATTTCCTGCTCTATCTGAGATGATACCATAATTTCCGCTAGATGTACCTTAGTGATTCCTGGAACTTTGTGTCTTTTGCGTAACTGGGTCATGTTAGCAGTTTAGTTATCCTAATCTCATGTAACAAATCTAGAACCTTCTCCTCAGTCTGCTCTGTCTTGTAGGAGCCTGGATGAATTGAACCATCACCTTAAGTTTCCTAGCCCTGCTCTAAGTCTTCCATCTATATATACATTCTTACTAGTTTTGTGATTGTGCTACATTATTATTGTTCTGTGAGAGTCATACTCTCCATCATATCAGAGAAGCATATAACTAGAAGATGTGCAGTCATTTTTGCTCCAAATACTCAACATGAGGTACAACTCACCCAAATGAACCTGTGCTGAGTACACTTACAAAGGAGCTGCAAATGTCTGAATTATTATCATTCCTGAAATACGTTTTTAATCTACATTTCAGATCTTCAGCTATTCAGTGTTGTGTCAGTAGAATACAAAAATGGAGTTACTAAAAAAGGAAAGGAAGTAGGTTTCAAAAGTTGTAATTTTAGCTCTGGTGTATGATGCTGATCAATTTGAACTTGTGTTACTGATTTGCAGGGGGAAAATAATATTTGTGAAAAGTGCAAATACTTGCAAGTTGTTTCTTTTTTCTTATCATTTAACAGTTTAACCATACAAACCTGTCAGGGCAGGTTTTTTCCCTGTATTAGTTATGAAAAATCATAAAACAAATTACACTAACTTCTCTGAAATTTTTTTACTTGCCTAAGTTTTAACTTTTCTGTACACTTTATTTAGCTGCTACCAGATTAAAATGTTACGGAAATGTTAAGTAATATTTCTTCTTTTGTCTTTTCGAAATACGTAAATTTGAGTCACATTTGTTTCGATGATTACTAGTCATACGGGCTATCTTTTTGTGTCCTGTTAAACAAAAACTATTTGATCTGTAAGAATGCTTTTTTACTACACTCTGGGTTTAAGGAAGAGAATAGTATAAAGTATGTTACAGTTCAAACATCATACTTAGCTTTCACATGCCTGCCGCGCTTTAAGATTTTATTTATGTGTTATAGGTCATATGTGAAGTGAATAGACATGCTTAAGCATCACTTCAATACTGAAATTCTCTCGACACATTAGTACTTGTTATTTTTCCATAATGTTTACAGTTCAAACAGCTTTCATGCTTACTTGCATTGGCCTTCCTACTCCAGTTACCTCCCTACAAAATAAATCCTTGTATATTCAAACTGATGCCAAGATGCCAGCCGTACAAACTATAATGCGTGATTCATAATGCAAACTCTCAGAGCATTTACTTGCATACGAGTACATTCCTACGAAATGACAGTCAGATAACTTTATATTTGTAAATGTGCAATCACTGAAAAGAGATTCTTTGTTGATCTTGCACGTGGGCACATTTCATATCAATTCAGTGATCTCAAATATGGTCAGAAAGTAGTCTTTTCTGTTACTCCCATTTTAATGCTAAAATAGGAAATGAATCATTTAAAAACAGTCTTCTAAACTGAATTTGTTTGAAAATAGAACTATATTTTCCAAAATCAAAAATAAGTTTGTGTATCAGTTTGTGGAGGGAATATAATGAAGGAGAATCTCCTAAAACAAGGAAATAAGGTGGTTGCTGAAATGTGATTGTTCCAAATGAAAGAAGAATAGGTTTTGCCAGTACAATACTGATATATATAAATAGTTTCCTAGGTCTTCACAAAACTGCAAGTTCTATCCCTACCAACTGAATTATGCTCAAGCCCTCTTCCTTTTGCCATATTTTTTCAAAATTTTTTGAAATTTTTTTTCAAATTACAATTACAGGAATTGCATGCTAATAATGATAATACTTTGAGAACTAATAATACTTATAGAAGTAACAATACTTTGAAAAAAAACTTGGAAAAAAGATATTTTTCAACACAGTCAATTTGGCACACATAGAAAATTTTGCTATTGAAACTCCATAGCAAAACTCTTGACCACAAAGAGTGAAAGAAACATATTTTAAATAGTACTGTAGAAAGGTTTCTTTTCTCTTCTTGAGTCACTTCAATGTCAAATGGTCTCTCTTCTTCCTTTTTTCTTTTTTTAACTTTATTTTTCTGTTTAGTATTCCTTTGAACAATCCCAAGCTGTGTATTTCTTTTTTTTGAAGCTGCGTAAACTGAGTTGAAGTCAGTGAGAAATGCAAAATGAGAACTGTAAATGCCACTAGAGCTGTAGAATGGAAATTCATAGGAGAATAATACCAAAGCACTAAGTATTGTTGCTCTTGTTGTTACAATTTAAAGTATAAAGTCTGACCAAAATATTTGCAGTAGCAATAAAGTTTTCTGTATTAAATACATAAAAATAAGTGAATATGCAAGTTATAATTCTCCTTCTAGTGTATATTTTAATTACTTCCCTATCCACAAAGTTTATGGTCCTATTTTATGTCTTTGTAAGAGTACAAATACTTCAGTCTGCTGTTTATTTTATTAATCATAGTGCATGCTGTATTTGATCATGATCTGAGAGATGCATTGAATTACTTTAAACACATGCTTCAGATTCCTATAGATCCATAGTACAGTTGTTGAACATACCCTGCGTTTCTAAAGAAGCAAAAAAAGATTGCTGACATTCATAAAAGAACTTGCTTCCACGCCAAGAATGACAGATGCTGTTGCAGCTGAGAAAGGTAGTGTTTTAAGAAAACACTCAAACAGTAGTTATCTTAGACCAAAGTAAAAAAAAAAAAAAAATTTAAGATGCCTTAAACTAAACTGGAGTTAAAGGTACTTGCAGTATAGATGTTTGTGGTACAAACTGGCAAGGATTATGTTCCAGTTCAGTAAATCTGCAATATCTGAATGAACAAAATAATTTTGTTCTCTGCCTTTAATAATTTCTCATATGCCTAATTGTTGTATTTCTCATTTTAAGTAAATATATTTGCAAGAATTTTTTTTTGTTTTTCTTTTTATGTTGTAGAGTGTGTGTAAATGATAGCATTCCAAGGAATGGTGAAGAGGGGAGTTGTCTGTGCATAATCCAAACTTTTGTGGCCTGTACTTGACTTCACTGTGCCAAAGCAACATATTTGTCCTATTTTAATGTTGACATGATCAGCCAGAGTCTTTAAATTCATTCCATGTGCTACAGAGAATAGTTCACATGAGAGATTGGTTGTCATGTTTAGCAAGAATATAAGATAATAGAGTAAATGGAAATTTGGAAAGTAACAGAAAAGTGTCAGTAAAACAGAAGTACCGAATTATATAGCATTCTATACAACGATGCCACAGTTTTAGAAACACAAGAGTGGTAATGGCACAGATACAACAGTGTAGCTCTTAATGGACTAAAATCCTGGCACACACTATTGCACTTACGTAGTGACAATTTTGCTTCCGACAATGCTAAAAATGCATATGACTTTACCTATATAAGAAAAATAATTGTTCTGAATTTTTTAAAGCCCCTAACAATGGCATAGAAGTCATGAGTTTTGAATTCTGTCAAAGTCATTAACTTCACAAACCTTCAAGTAATTTTTTACCGTCCAGCCCGGAAACTTGGAAAAGATACTTCTTGTCACTGACCAAAAAAAAAACCCAAACACCAACCTATAATAGGTGGGAAAGATATCTGCAGTTGTAAAAACTTTTATTCTTTCATTAATTTATAATGATGCATGTCATGGTAAGTGGCAAATAACCAATACTTCATTTGCTTTCAGAAAGAGATTATTTTTTATATAAAAAAGCAAGTTCTGTTGAGTTGTGTTACTTTCTGTGGCTAGGGAACAGAGATTCATAAAAAACATTTTCTTCTATTTTGAAGAAGCAATTTTAAGATGAGGTAAAATGCTAAATATTCTGGATCTTCTCAGTGTTGATGTTATAGGCAGACTTGAATTAGCTTGATATTTTTTATTATTCTGAAAGGGAGAATATCCCTTGGAAGTTCAAAGAAAATAGTTTAAATAGTGTAAGCCACAGGCCACATCAGAATGATCCCTGGTTAGAATTTGACATGTATCTAAAATACTGTTTCCTTCAAGGAGATATTTTTTACTCGTACCAACACACTTGAATTCAAACAAGAATTCAGGGAAGTCATTCACTTTGTGTGGGTCAAACAAACTAATCTCTGTGGTTACTTTTGGCTATATCTAAGACTGTGTATAGAGTTCATTGTATTTGTTAATGAATCTGATCTGGCTTTATGCTATACATACGCTGTTATTAACTGCACATACACTGTTATTAACTTCATCAGAAAGCTAAGTGAAGATTAGTTTACTGTTCTCCTTACTGTACGTATTGAGTGGAGTCTTGGAAAATGCCCTTCATTGCTGAAAGCCCAGACATCCGTTAGAAAACCTGCCATGGCAAACTGAATTTCAAATCTTAGCACTATTCCTCTAGAGGTAACATCTTTGTAATGAAATCCTTACTCCCTTAGGTATTTGTCTCCACATCTGAACATTCATACACTCAAGTGTAATGACAGTTTCCCTTCTTTATTAATGTTCATGCATGTCACCTACAATCCACAGTCCTACATTATAATACTTAGTTTTTTTCAAAACGAAGCAGAGAATAGAGCACAAGGTCCAAAACTATACTGTGATTTCTGCTTTATCTTCACTTCTTCAGGGTGTCACTTTCACTGGTAGCTTTCTCACTGATGGTAATTCTCAAATTCAACCCTAATGTTTTTTGTTTACTCTGCTTTAAAGAAGAACATTTTATGCAAGGTCCAAAACACTGACAAGAAAAGCTGTTATTAAAAATTCCAGAAAGAGTCTCATCTGAAAGAGCCTGTGAACTCCTTGACAAAAACAGGAAGGTTGGGTGGAGGTCCTATTTTGAGTAAAAGTGTTTTCGATCTTAACTTCCGTAAGATTTTCACTCCCATGACAGAGACCTTTTACCTCATCTAAGGACTTAATTCCAGTAATCTGCTGATGTAAGGCTTAAGCTTCTCTCTGGAGGACAGTTTACACTTCCATATCCGTGGAACTTAAGAATAAGTATTCTGTCCTCTGCCTGTAAGTTCAGAATCATTATATGAATAATGATGGGGTGACACTATTCTTGTATCATTTACTAAAAATAGGCAAAATGAGATCTCCTCACTTAGGAATAACTGATCAAATTGAACTGGTTCATCATCTGATAGGAGTGTTGATTGAGTTAGTAAATAGGATGGCTTGTTCCCAGTTGAAAGGTAACTAAAGTGAAGAGTGATGATTTAAGACCTATTTTCAAAGTACTTGGAGATCACGCAAGATTAGACACCAAGAGGAAGTAAGTGTAAATCTCTTCAAATTCGAACGAATCAGAGATGAATTTAAGAAGGTTTTTTTAACTTTCTAGCTGGGAAAGTTGCAGAGTGTTTTTTTATGTTGCTTTTGCCAAGCAGAATGATCTGTGCAGTAAATCCCCTACATCCTGTAACAATGGGGATTCAGTAGGTGGAAATATAACTAATAAGGTATATATAACTATAAGTTCTTACAGATTTTCTTGCTATCAGCAGTACTGCTGGATTGACAGTTTTCCTACTCAGCACAGTCATGGAATAGTCTGATATGAGAAAGCGTGTTCTGAGTCAATCAGATTCTTGACTTACTTTATGGTTAGGTCACTGACCTTTTTGAGGTAATGTGGCTACTGCTTCATTACATATTGCAGTTTGAAATGTTTAGCCCCTTAACTCTGTCAGGCAGCAAGAAGAATTCTTTTCCATTTATTCTTCTGCAGGGGAGTTCTGCTCTGCTTTTATAGCTGATGTGCTTTCATTTGATATTAATAGACTTCAAGCCTTTAAATACTTTTTTAGCATGTGGCAGAGTGATCCTAGGGAACCTCAGTGCCTCAAGAGCCATGAAAAAGCTCTAATACTTGTAATCATAATGTAGTAGAGCCTGTGTCACTGTGATGGTTCCCAGCACAAGTTCACTCCTGAGATTTGCACTGCAAATCACAAGCTGCAACTCATGAAACCCTTGTAATTTATGTTGCTTTCAGGATGGTAATTCTGCAGTTTTTATTGAAGATTCCTAACGCATACTCATGGTGTTTTTGTGGGGAATACATCTTGGAGTAACTAACACTCTGGATGTCCTGAAGCAATTTACCTGTAACTGTTCTTTAAAGTATGATTTCTGTATGCACATGTGCAGTGTACACTGTGTATTGCTTGCCTTTGGATGTCTGTTTATGGTTACCAGGAATTCTGAGATGAAAAAGATGTGAAAATAAGGGCCAAACTCCACCCCATTTATATAACAGCAGTCAAAGTATTAGACTGTGTATCCCATCAGTATCACTACGACAAACATGCTTTGGTGTCATGTACCTATAAACCCTGCATCTCCGAGAACAGCTGACAGTGCAGATTTTCTTGTTTCCTGAAAGACTGACTCCATTCTGAATCAAGGCAAGTTGAGGTATTACCCTATTAAGAGGTTTCAGGTTAAGCCTAAAGTCTGGTTCTAACCTGGTTCAGACTCTAACAGTAGAAGAATGGAGTGCTAAAAATGGAGCTCGAAGTGGACTATAGTTTAAATTACTTTGGAAAAATATTAAACACCTTTTCCTACTGAAACCTTATTGTAATAAACGAGGCGAAAGAATCGCACATCACACAAAATAAGGTTAACTGAAGTGCAGTGGTAACTAGACTACTATTCAGTCATGAGTGAAATATATTCGTACAGAACTGGTAAATGGCATGGCCAGACTGAAGTGCAACAGCTCCTTCTTCCAATTTTAAAGGGAAAATAACTTTTTCTATCAGTATTTAGGTCTCCATTCAGTGGAAGTCTTGTAAACCATAAGAATACAAAGGGTTAAAGCAGTGTTTTAACATACTGTTCACTGAATGGATTCCTTTATTGAAGGAGTTAATATTAGCAATATGAGATCTCAGAAGAAACTTTCCATTTGCTCTTCAGTGGGTACAAGAATTGCCTCTGCAGTTGCTTCCTTAGTTGCATGATAGACACATTCAGACAGAATCTTAGTTGCAGATAGACAGCCAGCCCACATTCTAGGGCACCTAGAAAGAATGGATGAGGACAGGGATGAAATGTTAGAAACACTGGATGCACAGAGGAGTAGGAGTTTTCTCTTTCTTGCACAAGAAGAAGATGCCTACTTTGGTATGCTACTCAGTTGGGACAGGAATTTTCGGAGATCGGGAGTGTCTTGTCCACAAGTCCCATTAGGGAAAAAGACCCAAAAGAATAAACACTTGTTTCCCAGCCCTCTACAAAAAGAAAGAAAATTACACTTCTTAGGTGTGGTTATTGCAGGGATTGTGATAGTTCAGTTAAAGAAGGAGTCGTTGAAATGGTGAGAGTGAGCAGAGCAAATGGGAGGAAAATAGAAAAATTAAGACAAGATATGTAGGAAGAGAGAAGAGAGCTGGACATAATTAGAGGAAGCGGAGAAAAAGAAAATTTAATTAGTCTGAGAATGATATGCACTAAAATAAAGGAATTTCAGTGCTTTTTGCTGTGGCGCCTCAGAAGAAAAGTGATGGTTCTATCACATATAAGACTCTTAGAATGTATGCATAAAACTTGTATTGCAAAGCCTGTTAGTATCCCAGTAATTAATGAATCCTGACTTCCTTTTCTTCTTTTCAAACCTTGATTTTGTGTTCTTTATTTCCAACTGCTTTTCACAATACTGCTCTTCTCAAATTAATAACTTAAGTTGTAAAGGCAAAGTTGTGTCTGTCTATAAAAATTTTGTTAAACTTGTCAGATGACTGATAAAATACAGAAAAGTATGTGGTGAAAGCAAATATGCTCAAGAATGGAGACAGCTTGGAGTTAACTGATTATTTTTCACAATAGTTACTGCATTTTTAAAGTATTTTCATTTTTCACATGCCTCAGCAGGTAATATAGGATAATTTGATAACTGAAGAATTTATTGGGATAGGCTGCTTTATAGAAAGCTTAGATTCACTTGACCTTTTTCTTGTTTGCAGATGAAGAGAAAAGGGATTGTTTCATTAGTGTCGTAAGATGCTTAGTGATGTATCTGTTCAGGATTAATTTATGACTCCAAGCTTTTATAAGCAAGGATAAGGTGACTGTAGCTTGTTGCTTTTGTTTTGAGCTGTGAAAGTATCTTCCATATTCTCTTTGCTATTGATACCGTTGTCTGTGTGTTTATTGTTCTTACAAAGATTCTCCTTTTGATGAAAGACGTCTACAGTTCAGGAAAATATTTTTTAGAACCAATATATGTTTCATTTCTGGATAATGACACACAGAGATATCTACACTTTAGGACTTGTAATAAACCAGCTAGTGTACAACACTTTATTATTTGATAGTTCTCTAGAGCTGAAATGCAGTTGATGAGCTTTTTTGGTTTTCACAGTCATATTTATGAAGAGGTCTTCACACTGTCTGCTTTGTTTTCCTGTTAATGCTAATGTGGTTCCACTTACTGTCACTGCTTAGGGAAGGACATTTTACATATCTTGGATTTGAAAGAAGACAGATCCACTTGTGCATCCCTACCCATTGCTTGTCTGTCAGTCATTTTAGTATTCTTTGATGACCATCTCTGCTGTTGCCATTACTGTGCCTTTCTATCCTTTGCTCTTCTAACAAAAGCTCCCCTGAGCTGCCCAGTTGCACTGAAGCATTCCTGATGGCCTGCAGGCAGCTTAATGGAAGTTCCTTTAAGTTCTGAAAAACAGATGGAAAGCCATGTATTTTTCTAGTATCATACCTAGTTTAAAACAACTGCTAGAAGTACATTTATAGCAGTCTTTGGTATGTGAATTTTAATATATTAATAGTTTTTATGTAGCATTCAATTACTAATAAGGAAATGCACATTACCTTGTGTGGGATCATCCCTCTTGTCTTTGAAGGGAACACATGTTTTTTCTAAACAGCAAGCTCAGTATTAGCCAACAGTATACTCTTACAAAATCCTGGGCTATATTATCAGGAGAGTAGGCAAGACATCAAGAAATGTCCAGTTTTGGAACATCCAGTACAAGCAACATAATGATAAACTGGAGTGAACGTAGAGGAGAGGCACCAGAATGGTCAGGGCTGGAGCACTTGCCTCAGGAGGAGGGGCTGGGGTGGGGCGGTTGTTCAGCCTGGCCTCTGGGGCTCCTACCAGTAGTATCCCCAGTGCCTATGGACAGGTCACTGGGAAGATGGAGCCAGGCCCTTCACAGCAGGGCATGGAAGGGGGATGAGAGAGTGTCAGTTGAAACTGAAGATTCTGACTTGGTATAAAGAAAATCTTTTTCACTACAAGCATTACTGTGACCAGTCTCCATCCTTGAGTTTTCAAGACCCAAGTGGCTAAAGCTTTGAGAAACCTGGTCTGATTTCATAGGTGACTTGGCTCTGAGCAGGATGTTGGACTAGATACCCCCTGAATCCCATCCAACCTCAATTATTTAGTAATTGGTTTGCATTTGTATCATTGAGATCTTATTTTTAAGGCATAATTTCACTGGAGAATAAATGGAATATTATGCAGCAATGTGCTGGCCTCTCATAAGTCGTTGCAAACACCAAGGGCATCCATTGCATTAATTATTAGGGGAAAAGGTAGTTTGCTGTCCCTCACTGCTAACTGTAGCACTTCTAGGAACATGTCCTTGAAAGATAACAAGGTATGCCTGTACCTTGAACTCTGCTTATCGGGAAATCAAACCTGTTATGTGTGATATAAAGGACATACCAATCATTTGCTAAATTATGGCAGTTTGAACCCTAACCTTCTGACCTATTCTACCAGACTCTCAGTGGGGAAAATGAAGGGGGAGTAAGCAGTCTCTAGTGGCACAGCAGTTACCAGCTTTGTCTGATGGTCTCCCAGTTAGCCCTATCTCAAAAGATTTGTCCCTACCTTCTCGCTTCTCTCCCTGTCCTTTTCCAGGAAGCTTCAGTGATAACCCTTCCTTTTTTTATTTTTTTCCTTACTGTCCATCTATTTTTTTATCACCATATAAAACAGATTTTTAGTTTTTATATTATTGATTTCATAAAAGTTACATTTATGGAATTAAGAAGTTAAATATTTGTGTGTTTATTTCTGACCCTTTTAAGGAGGCATATGACATTCCAAACATTTTTCTTCTTGTAGTTGTCTGTAGCTGTAATGCCCTTTAGATTTTATTTGGTAAGAAGAGATAGACATTTAGTTACTCCTCTTGTAATTTATGTAACTGCTGTTCTGTCAGTCATTTCACATTGACTTTTTTCCCCTCTTTGCATTATTGGAATTTAAAATCACACAGTAATTACCTTTTGTTAAGTATATATTTACATCTAAAAGCATCTTAATGAATTTTCTATTAAATCAGAGGAACAGGAGCATATACATCCACAAACAATGAATGCTATTTAGGCTAGGAAGTAATAATCACTCTATGCGGAATCACAAGAAACACCTGAAAATATTTATATTGATTTAACTGAATATTTGATTAAATAGAACTTCTCTGACTAGTGGGAGGGGAGAGTTTTAAGAGACAAATTTTTGTGTGTTTTATCCCAGAGGAAAAAACAGTTCAAACAACAATTTCAGAGTCTTCGTGTAACTGTTGACTCCAATCTCTCAATTTGCTTGAGCACTGAAAAACAATGTTTGTAATGTTTGTAGTGCAGTAGTGATAATGTAATGAATAATTTCTATAGCTTCCAAGATCAGATCTGTTCAGGTATGTTTCATCTGCTATAATAACGATTTATTACAATTATTTTCCAGAAACACAAGTACTATTACTATTAGAGAATATTTTAATAAAGTAGTAATATTTCTGGAAAAGCTAATACTTGGTTTAAGGAGGTAAATTGTGGAATCGTTATCAAAATTGTACAGTAGCTTGAAAAAATTATTAATGAACAGCAGAAAAAAATTATCAAGCCAGACAGTTCCAAGTGTATGCTACAAATTTGAAGCTTAATGTAGAGAAATATTAAAAGTTGATGCTTTCATTTTTTAATGTTTAATATCAGGGAAGTTGCTGGCCTTTTCTTCATTCAGATCTGTTTTATATTTCTCACATCAAAACCTCTCACAGTTACAATTCCAATTACTTATTTCATCATTAATCAATATACATTATTGGGGGATAAGTCTCTGTACTATTCCTTGTCTTTTTGTTGATGTAGTACAAAATTCAGCTTTGTTAGCATGGCATTTTTTGCAAGGAATGAAGTAAACCATGAAATGAAAATATTGGTTTAATAACGTTAATGGTTTGGGATGCCATGGGAAATTAAACAGAGAAAAGTATACACAGAAAATATGGCTAAAGATTTAATGAGGTTTTAATAAATGTACTTTGTGTTCTTTGCTGTTGGATTAAAATATGTACAATAGACAAAATCATATTGCATTGCAAGGATCCTTTTCAATCTGTCACTTCAAAATGACTTTTTTTTAAATGGAGTATTTATTTGTTTGAGCAAAGATGTTGATCAGGCAGTGAGAAATTTAATCATCCTTATTCTTCTGCTCGTCCTGATGTATGATCCACCTCAGTTCAGCATGTTTCTCATACTTCCAAGATTGGCGACTTTTGTCGCTTTATGTGCTAGTGCACTCAGATGCAAAAGATAACTTTGTGCAGTGTATTAAGGCTGTGCCAGAAACAATAGAACTGTTTGGCTGCTTCTGACTTATTTTGGCTTGACCTGCTGATGTCTGCACCCTTTAGCTTGGCTGTGTTTCCCTTTTAGACTGTTGTCCTGAACTTAGGAGACTTTTATGTAGCTATTTCCATTGGTATCTCTTCACTAGGCTTCAGAGAACTCATTTCATAGCCTTCCTGTTTGAAAAAGAGGAATCTTTAATCTTTCTTTGGGCTTATTTTGAGGCTTCATTCAAGGGATCTTGTCAGAGGGTAATTTCCATTTTTGGATTCACAAACTAGATATCTCTGTGCCTACATCTCCTGAAATACCTGATCTGGTAGGTATTCTTGGACCAGCCATGTGTTTCATGCTTCTATTTTTTTTATAGATTTAGAAAAATTTATCATCACCAGAAACATAAATGAGAACCCAAGGTTATACATCTTGACTAGTTTGTATAGGCAAAGAGAAAAACAACTATCATTAGACTCCTAAAAATTACCGAGGTGACTCTGTTCTCCTATTTATGTATCTAAAAAACAGGTATTGAGGAAGAAATGGTGACCTTATGACACATCCTTTATTACATGCTTACTTGTTTCTTCAGGTCCTTTCATTTTATTAAGGACGCTGTCACATCCTTAACAAATGTCTGTATACTGGTAAAGTTCAGTTAGGTTATTTGAACATCTTTTGTGTTTATTTCATTGAAACAAATAACAAAAGAGTCAATAAATATACTGATTACTTAAACCAAGTAATAATGGTGTAGGTAAGTGAGCAAACTAAGCATGCGTCAGCAGCACTGAGCTACTGCAGAGTAGCAATCACACCCTGCTTCATTTTTGGTAAAAAGGCATGACAGGAGTTGCTCTTCTTATTTTACAGTTGCCCAAAATAAAGAATGCACTTTAAGTAAGTAAAAGGCTAGATTTGATGCCCATCAGAGCTCCAGGATTGAGAGAAAACTCCCTGGTGAAGTTTTATTAGGAAATTCTCATGACTGAAGTATGACTCCCAAGACAGGCTTGGCAGAAGCAGTCTCTACCCAGTAGTCTTGAAGCAGTGTCTTGGTGCAGGACAAATTCATATGTTTCACAGAGTCAGAGTCAAATAAAAGGAAACACAATTGCACAGTCCAGAGACAAAGAAGCAACGATGGATTTCTGTCCCTCTCAGTCAGCGTGTTCAGCAGATACATTTAAGGCAGACACATCTTTCATATTGTTCATTCTTGTGGTCTAGTGTACACTGGGCATTAGTCTAGTTAGGGTAGAAAGAATACATGGGTCCTAGATTTTGAAGAACTCCTATTTATTGCATAAGTGATTTTGGGTTTAGGTGTCCTGAAGCGACAAGGAGGGTGAACCAGGTGTTTATCTTGCTTAGTGTGGATGTTTGGAACTAGCAGTTCCTATAAACTGCAGAATAGTATTTGGAAGTTTTTTTGACAGAATGAGGATCAGAGGCCAATACAATATAAATGCTTAGAATGCTGCAAAACACAAAAATCTGCTTTGAAGCAAGCAGCTTTAAATAAAGCTTCTAAGCTTTCTCTCAGATTTTACTGAACCACGTGCAAAAGTACTGTATGTTTAATTACTTGATACGAAGCAGATGTAACATCTGGTAAGAACTTGAATGTTAAATCAAGTTTACCCTTTAGCATCTAAGCTATATGTTTCTGGATTTTTTTTAAATTACAACCTGAACCAGGAATATTGTGCTGAAAAAAAAATCTCAGCATGTTGTTTGGGAAGAACAAATTTTAGGTGAAAATAATTTCAACCAATTTTTCATTGCTTAAACAATTTGTAGATGATGTGCTTCATCTTCTATTTAATCATTATACTCAGAGCTGTTTTGTTGTTCTTGTTGGAGGTATTTAAATTTGTTGTTATGAAGTGCATTGTTACTTTTGACCAGATTAGGAATAATTTATTTGATAGATATGAATGAAGTAATAAATACTACAAAAAACTGAAAATGCGTATAAAGTTGGTGTAGAAACTTCATAAAATACGTATTTTTAAATGAATGACATTTCTTACCCATTTTCTAGTAAAATAATAGACAGACTTTCATTTTGTGAAACCAGCCAGATACATGACTAATCAGACTTAATCTGAGTGCTGCAAAAGCTGGAAAATGAAAGCATTTGAAAACTAAGGATCTGAGTTCCTACGTTTTTGATTATTTAGTGAGTAGCATGTGAACACGATTCATGGGAAATTTTTGATTGCTCAGAAATAAGCCAACCAGTTTTTAGTACCAAGGATCAAAAAGAGAACCAGTGGAAACAAGATCCTTTGAGTACCCATGTTTGAACTGGAGCCTGGCAGTTTGCTGCTTGTATGGACAGGGTTTGTGCAGTCTGTGACATGACTGGATTTAATTGAGGCCTATCTAGACCACTGTTATTCCTCCTGTGACTCCAGTTGGCAAAAACGAGAGTAAGGAAAATTCAGTTGTGCACTTGTACGCTTAGCTTGGGGCTCTGTGGAAGTGAGGAAGCCTTAACAGGCAGACTCAGTTTCAGAAGGTGAGAAAGTTAAACTGGGATTTGAACCTCAAATTGCAAGAGATATGGGTAGGATTTGAGGAAGGATGTCACGAGGGTGATAGAGGAGTAGAGAGAAATCCAGAATTCGGAGAGTGGGGCTTTAAGATAGGAATGGAAGCTGAATAGGCTATGAACATAGGTGAGAAGAAAAAGAGATGCCCTGGGAATAAAGAATGAAAATAGAATAGGAATTCAAGAGATGTCTGGGCTGGTGTTGGGACAGAGAGGGAGAAGGGCAAGAACATTAGAGGACATGTTGGGGCTGGAAGTGGGAGGTTTGCAAGAGGACAGGTTAGGGAGGAAATGTCTGTAGCATTTAGATTTCTTTGCAAATTTGGCACTGAACCAAAGCACAGACATTTGTACAAATATGAAAGTATATTCTAATTGCTTTAAAGATTGTAGATTTGGAACTGACCCAACTGTGGACTCAGGATGATTTCACAACTTACAGGGTTTTTTTCCCATTTTTTAACTTGAAAATAATTTCTAAAATATATCCCACAAAGCTTTAGGTTGGTATAATCAGGTTTACAAAATGAGAAAGGGTTTGCATTTTGTATAATTTTGGTAGGACTCTCTTTGGAAGATACAGTATTTTTATTTATTTGCTTGGCATTCTTTCTTATTAACAAGTTTAATACTAGGATTTGCCACTTACTGAAAGGTTAATTTTACACATTTATTGTCTTCTAATGTATTTCATTGTTCACTTACCTTTTTAAGGAATACAGCTGTACATCTCCGGTTTTGTAGATGGGCAGTTCCTCCATTCAAGAAACCAGTTGGTTGCCATATTTTCTTCAGTATCCAGACTACATTATTTTACTGTTAAATCTTTCTGTTTGCTCTCATTGTATGCATATTTTGACACGTTATTATATCATTATCCACTACTTGAAAAACAAGCTCCTCTGATTGAAAAATCTTTCAAACCTTACAAAACAGAGTTCAAGTTCCTCTCTGAGTATTCCCTCTTCTCCTTTACTCTAGAAATAATTTTTTTTATAACCATTGTGACACTGCTTTAGCAAACTTCAGGCATCATTGACTGGTCAGCCTAATGGCACTGAGACATAAAGGAATTGAGATGTCATTCTAGAAGATTCTTACGTGTGGGATTTTTTTCATTGGCTCAATTTGTAATTTCCCTTTCATTCCCAACCCTCATTCTTCTGTGAGACTAAAAGCTCTACTCTTTCATTATATCAAGTTCGCTAAAATTTCTCGATGGAGAAAAATCCTGCAGACCCACATTCCACTGTTGGGGTTTTTTTTCCATAATAATAGTATTAAAGTGTAGGGTGGTTTTGTTTTCTTTTGTTTTCCCTTAGAGACCATCTAGGCAGATAAAAGAATGTATTTCAGCACATTGTGTTACATGACTCTGTACACACATGCACACACACTCGAGCTGAAATAGTAGCCAAGAAAGCAGAGATACTATCTGGCCAAGTAAAAGCAAATATGACAAAGAAACTCTGAATGGTGCTATGGGGAGGAGTTACTAGTGAGATCAACAGTGTAGTAAGGTTAAAAGAAAACTGACCCCTCATAACCTTGCCATTGCAAAACAGATTACACTCATATAAGCCACTTCAAATTTCCAAAGCGAAGTATAAAATTTCTTTCTGAAGTTACTGCTCACGACTAGGTTGAGAAGCATGCTCTGGAAGCACCCAGTTGATTGAGCAGAATCATCAGAGAACTACCGACTTCACCAAGTGTAGGAAGTAGGTACAGAGAAGTATGGATTGCCTCTGTTCATGCATGTTTCCAGCATGTAAGCTCAGTACAGTGCAGATCATTGAAGCTCAGAGTGGTTGAAGGTCTGAGGCTGCATACAGGAAGGCACTGCCCTTTCTTTGTGTTGAGGCGGCAGGTGCAAATTTGTTGTTGAGAGTCAATAAATGTAACTAATAATTATATTAAATTTGTGTGTATCATCGCATCTCTGGCTGAATGGCGTGTATCTTCCTGAAGACTTAACTCATTTTGGAACAAAGCATTCTTCCCTGGATTGTAAACAACTTGTATACCAGAACAGATTTGGAGTTATCTCTGCAGCCAATCATGTACTTGGTGTGGAGAATTCTAGAGTGCTGAATTTTTTTGTGTGTGGTAAAATGAAAACAGGAACATACAGTCAGGAAACAGTGATGAAATACTTAAAAGTATCAGCACTTGAAAATCATCTCTAAGCAAAAATGACTGGAGTAGTCAATAGGTAACTGGCATTTAGCAGCTTGAGTGCAGTAACTCTGAGAACAAATGTCATACTATTTAGAAAAGTAAATTGTTTTTAAAAGAAAAACTTTTCATGAGCTCAATAAGCAGAACTTCCAATTCCTGCTTATGCAGCCAGTGAGGAAACAATCTTATTCATGCATTAGACTATTTACACAAACATGGTTGTCTACACTGATTATCAGGGGCATCATAATGACACCTGTTTGTTCTGTTCAAATTAATTCCAGTGAAAATTGCTTCCTCTTTGTGCTTTAGAAACATTCCTACATCTGAAATCCTCAGGGAAAATATTTGAAGTAATCCCCTTGTTTTTGTTAAACACTCTCCATCCCACCATCCCCTTTAGATTAGGTGCTAAATAGGATGGAATCATGTTGCAACTGTTATTTGTCAGATGACAGCTAACACAACAGCCATGCTGGGTCAGACTAAAGGTTTGTCTGGCAATCCTACAATTTGTTTTGAAGTGGCTTCAGTGTGAGAAGTACCATCTTGCATTTAATAGTTCTCAGAGGACTTCTCTGCTGCAAGTTGTTCAGTATTCTCTCAGATAAGTGTTAATCTTTAGCATCCCCAGCATCTTATGATAAGGAATCCCACAGCTTTCACGTATGAAGAGCAATTTATGTTTGTTCTCATTCTGCATCATGACTTCTCATTTGTCTATTGGAAAATACAGTTGATTCCTATCTTCATTCTCCATGTAGCTCATGATGTGACAGGCCCCTTATTTCTTCGTTTTCCTTACACCATCTCTTTTCGAAGCTGTAGAGTCCTAACTTACTTAAATGATTTATTCCACACAATGCAATTGTGTAAGCTTGTGATGTTCCTGGATGTCAAAGGTAATCGTTCCTGCTCTTCTCTGATGCTCTTACACTTCTGTTCCTTGTGAGGTGAGGTACTAGAATGGTTGTCAGCATTCAGTAATGCAGGCAACAACATGGAATTGCGAAGTGACGCAGTGAGTTCTGTATTATTTATTTCTTTCACAGTAATTTCCAAAATGTTTGTTTTGACCATTATTTAAAACTGAAGCAAAGTTTTAATAGTTTTATCAAGTATAGTAAATCCCAAGATCTCACTTACGAATGAAAACAGTCAGCTAGGAGTTCATCATTTTATGTATATGCTCCAAGAGCATTTTAAAAACCTGTGATTTACTTTGCATGTATCTCTTTTGAATTTCATACGTTATTTAATGCTAAGATCCATTAGGTATTGTCCTGTTCTTCACATCACCTGAATTTTCAACTATCTAATAATACCTGAATTTTTGAGTATCTAATAATAAAGTGTTCCATCAGCAAACTTTTTTACGCCTCATTTTTGAGATTGCCTGTTAAGTAGAATGAATGAAAAAATAGAAGAAGGCTACTTGTAAGTGGAATATTATTTGTCACTTACAACTACCTTATAGTGATTTTCTCAAAATTATAGTTCATTTCTGCTGTTTGAGAAGCATCTGTGATTCTGAGTGACTGTGGAAGCAAATACTCCGTAGTGGTCTGACTTTTCTTCATATCTTTGGGTATGGAAAAAAGCAGTGTAGCTGATACCCACGATACCTCAAAGGATGCACCACTGATATCACTGATGTGTAATAACACTTCTCCCTATCACATGTAACACTTGGTGGTGAAGAGGGGAGACAACATTTCATTAGTGTCTCTCCCCTGAAAAGTGCATACATTTGTGTACCAAGAAAAGTGATCTATCACTTAGTGATCACTTAAAAAATAAGGAAAATAAGGTATACTTTAAGGTCCTTGTCATTTGATTCTGCATTAACAACATATTTAGAAAAGCCATGGACAGAGTTTTCCACCTACTGTATTGTGTTGTCATTATAATATTGAATTTTCCTAATGATGTTTCAAATACAGGTTACAATAGTTACACAGATAACCATACTAATACCTATTAAGTTCTTCAAAATACTGTTTTGAAGATAATAATTTTTCAAATTTATACCTGTAATGAACAGAACTAGGATATATTCTAATTTTCTTTATTTTTGAATCATCAACACTTATTTTTTTCGTTTTTCTTTTAGGTATAGACAAATGCAGCTTGGCACAGAAAGCAAAGTAGCTGAACTTCTTCACCAAAGTAAGTTAAAGTCCTTTGAAACTGAACATGTTCAACTCATGCAACAAGAAACAGCTAAGAATCTTTCGCAGTGCCAAATGGAATGTGAGAAATACCAGAGAAAGCTGGAGGTATGTTATATAAAGAGACACTTCACAGGGCATTACATAGTTGTTTTCAATTAGAAAGGGAAGTGGAAAAGCTTGGGGGAAAAGTAACAACGTGGCATGACCCAATTAGTATCTCCAGCAAATTCTGCAGAAGCAGGATCAAATGACCAAGCTTACGAAGTTTGATCAGTTTAATGGCACACAAGGCTATGGGGAGAGGGAAAAGCAAAACAACCTCTCATGGAAAGACGTTAAAGACAGTACCATGTTCCTGTGGGGTATATTTGTCTGCTTGTATCACAAAGCTGACTATGTCAGTCTGTGTGAGAATTGTAGGGAGAGAAGACAGTTTCACCAGAACAAGTATGGTGAATTCAGTATCATTATTTGCAACTAGGATCTGTAATAGCATTGTTACATAATAAAATACTTTTTATTGATACACGATTCTGGAATAAATTTTTACAGCTAAAAAAGTCAAGGGGAGCGTGGTGTATACAGCACTGAAAAGACCTAACCTTGCTAGTCGTAGCATGGTGGGTTACCTTGGTGGGGTGCCAGACCCAGTCACGCATTCCTCCTCCTGAAGAGGATGGGGTGGGGTAAATATGCTTATAAAGAGCATGGGGTTGATACAAAGATAGGGAGATCACTTACCAATTACCATCATGGGCAAAACAGATTTGACCTGGGGAAAATTAATTTCACTTATTACCAATTCACATAGGTTTGGATGGTGAGAAACAAAGACAAAAAGTAAAACAACTTTCCCCACCTCTTTCTCTTTTCTTTTAACTTCCCTCCTTCATTTCTGACTCTTGTACCTCCCCCTTCCAGAGCAATGCAGGGAGGGATGGGGAACAGGGGTTTGAGTCAGTCCATTACAGCTCCTCTGTGACAGTGTTTTCTCCTCACACTTTTTTATCCTGCTTCAGTGTGGATCCTCCACAGCCTGCTGCTTCCTTCAGGAGAAAATCTCTTATTTGGGCTCTCCACAGGTTGCAGTGCCTTCTGGGGATGTCCACCTGCTCCAGCATGGGGTCCTCTATGGGCTGCAGTGTAGACATCTGCTTTGGTGTGGTCTTTCATGGTCTGCAGGCAGGCAACCTGCTTCGCCATGGGCTGCAAGGGGGTCTCTGCTCTGACACCTGGAGCACCTCCTCCCCTCCTTCTCTCACCTCTGTGTCAGCACCCTGACTCTCTCTCACTTTTCCCTCACTCCTCACTGCCATGCAGCACTTTTGTCCTTTATTAAATCCAGTTTCCTTGAGGTGCAGCCCCCTTGGCTGAGGGACACAGCCTGGGCACCCTGGCAGTGTATGTTTCAAACAATGTCAGGACACAAACCGCAAAGGGCAGGAGAAAGTGGCATATATAGCAGCCTTTGTTTTTTGGGGAAGGATGCCAGTCTTCAGGTCCCCACATTTCTAGTGCTGAACCTGCCTAAGTTGTTTATGAAGAGGAACTATAGAGTGGAAACAGAATTAGAGTGTTTCAGACTGTAATTTCTTGTTTTGTCCGTATTGGGACATTCAGATCCCAGCTGATGAGGTTAGTTGTGGTCACAAGCACTAGGAGTGCCAGTTTTGCTGAACTTTAAGGTTGCTAAACAGATTTTTAGCTGCACAGACATGTCTAAACTTGGAGAATGTAGTTCTGTTTGAGTTTTATTTTCATTTTCTTTATGGAAATTTTTTGATCTGATAATAACTCAAATATTTGGCATTCAATTCTACTAACACTTTTGGCACTTCTTTTTCTCTTTAGAGAGACGCTTTTAAATTCTTTCATTAAGAAGTACGCACTTAAGTGCTTTTTCATTAAGAAATATTCTTGCAGAATTTAAATATCTGATGTCTGAAGCTTTAACTTTTGTTCCTTTTGACTCAGTTCTTGGGTTTTTAAAATTTTCTTTCTTATGTATAGCATTAATGTACTAAGGTTTTTTCCTTACCCTTACAGGACATTGATCTTTATTAATAGTGTAGGCACTAGTATCTTATGGGTCAGCTACAGCGTCCTGGACTAACTCTTGCTTTTATTTAGGGCATAGAGTAGCTTCTCGTGCTAGACTAGGAAACATGGTTTATGTGTTGCCCAGTTTTAACCTGTACATTTTTTTCTTCTGTGACACTAGACTGAACTTTTTATATTCAAGTAGCTTGTTTCTCTAAGCATTGTGTATTCTTTTGTGGTTTCAACAGTGACTCTGGTATTACTGCTCTGCACACTGTGCAGATATTTCTGTATCTCAAAATCTATATTCACTTGTCATTCTGAATGTTTGTGATTTTTACTTAGGAAGTTAGTATGAAATTTAACAGCAATACTACTTGGTTGTTACTTTGCCTGTTTTGGTGGGATTTTTTCTGCAAAGTATGTAGATTGCTACTTTACATACCAGGATTTTCTTATTCCAGTTTGGTGTGTATTTATTTGGTCAATGTTGTCTCCTATAATCAAGCACTATATCGAATTTTAGTTATTATACAGGCCTTTATAGCTTTTACTTTTGAATATGAGAGTTTTTTGTTTAAGCTTGGTGGATTAAGTATTTACATTAGTCTAGAATGTTGATGGTATATTACCTTTCATTAATAAGTAAGTAGTAAGACTGGTACAGCTTTAATGGCAAATTTTTATATTTGCGTTCTGCAAAGGAATCTTCATAAATTGATGACTGAAATCGGAATCCAGTTAAAGCAACAAAAAATATTGCTTTTAGACTATTTTGACTGCTGTGTGTGAATTTTTTTAGTTGTTACCTGGCTTTTCCTAAGTTTCCTTTGAAATTCTTGTAGGTTTTTCAGACAGCTTCTTAGAATTACAAAGGCCTCAGCAGATAGGCCTAAGACCTGAGAGTTTAATCTGTGCAAGATAATATTATTGAAAGAATAACCGCTTTTTAAAGTATTTTAATCTTTGCAGTGCAAAACTTACATCAGATATTTAATATCATACTGCTACACATTTTACATGTATTTTATTTTGCCTCTTTCAAAAATAGCTGTAATGCTGAATCCCTGACCTTTCCATTATTCATCCTCACAGGTGCTTACGAAGGAATTTTATAGTCTTCAGTCTTCTAGTGAAACCCGCATTATTGAGCTTCAAACACAGAATTCTGAGTTTCAAGCAAGACTAGATACTTATGAAAAACTTGAAAAAGAGCTTGATGAGATAATACTGCAGACAGCAGAAAGTAAGTTCTATCACAAATTATGGTTTATCTGTAGGTGTTTCTCACATTATGATCTCTTTTTTCTCATGGCACTTGAAAGTATTACAGTGCCTGTCATTCTTCTTCATTATGCCTGACAAGTACAAGGCAGTAATTATTTTGATAGAAAATATTAATGGCAGGTTTCTAAATGTACCTGTAAATGTGTATCAAACATCCATATGTCTAAGTTTGTGCTTGTTGAAAATCATCTCAGTATTCTGTCATTTCTCTTTTCTTTATTCTAATAATCCATTATCATTAGATACAGTCTTTAGGATTCTTCTACTATTTAAGTACATTTTTAATGTCAGGAAGCCCTTTGTTGATAGGCAAATACAGGTGTTTATATTTCAGTACAGTGATTAATGTGAATTTTATAACTAATTGGAAGGGGGAAAAAAACTCTTCCTTCTGTTGAATTAATAGTAATTAGACATTAAGTAGTTGCTTGTGGCAGCTCAGTGTGTTCCAAGTACTAAATCATGGATTAAATTCATACCTGATTACTCTTGAAAATTTTTGTCTCTCATTAGCAAAAATTAAAATGTTCTCAAGCACAGCACAATTTCTGTAAAATCTCTGTTCATTTGGTTCTCAGCCTAAATCAATCCACAAAGCAAGTAATTTCTAATTTGAAACTATGGCACTAATCTTGAAATCTTTTAGCCTGTGCGTAAACAGAGTAGGACATTAGAAGATTTCTCACTAATTCAACTGTCTTCTTCTCCTTTTCTCTTTTTTCCCTCCTTCAAAAAAAAGTCACAATTTATAAAGTATTCCAGATAGAAGATTACTGCATAAGCTCTGTGTATACACAGTAGTGTATAGCACAGTGTGCATTACCAAGATGCAGTGATGTTAGGGTATCTTTAGTAACCAGACCGCACACGCTTTATTCCTTGTAGGCACTGCAGCCTTTACTTAGAATGGCCTGACTACCCAAAGGTTCCAGTCTGACCATAAGCGTGTTTGCTGTATACACTCTTCTGTTTTAGTCAGTAACCTGGTTTTTGAAGTCTATATATATAAACTTGCCTAAGGAGTTATTTTTGTATTAGTACAGAATTTTTGGACCTTACCTTCATTTTCTCCAAGGAGAAGGTAGAGTTCAGAACACTGGGTTTTGTTTACACTGGTTTACATTTTCTTATGCGTCTTAGGACAGCACTGAAGTTTTTTACCAGATCATTCTTAACTTCTTCTTAAATATCTATTTTAATTACAATTTATATTCTATGCTACAGAATGCTAAAGAAAAGGAAGTTTCCAAATGAGCTGTTCTTTTAAAATAGAATGACTTTATTTTCTGATTTCCTTGGAGAAAAAAAAGGAGTTCTAGCTTAGTATTATTTCAATATACTTTCTATTTAATAATGAACTTGTTATATCAGTGTATTTGATATAGAAAGTTAAGATTAATACCAGTTAAGTCTAGTATCTTAGGAAAAAAAGAAGAAAAAAAGTTGTTTTTTTTTTTAAATACTTTGAAGGATGAGACAGATAGACTTCCTCCTGTGTCTCAAATTATGCCATGATAGTCACATGTCATAAATAGCTAAAAGTAGAAAAATAATTGACAGGAAATATAATTATTTTTCGAATTGAATGCCTAATGGAAATACTTCAGTCTGTCTTTCAGGGAATATAATTTAGACTGAAACATTATAAGGAAGACAATTAGAGTTTTCTACAAACTTTAGTGATAATAAGGATTAATCTTCATTCCCGTGGTCACCTCTTTATATTTAAATACCATATAATGTTTTTTTCTTCATTGTGAGTCATGGAGCCTCTGCTGTTTTACAGTACTTAGGGATGCCAGTGGGGGTTGGGTTCTCTGGACTTTTTAATAAACTGTATTTATTTACACATGTGACATGGCTTTTGTCATATAATATATAAATTTTATATATATATATATAAACATTTTTTCCTTTGGAAAATATGCATGTGGAAGAGATCACTGAATTTTTACTGTTACTCCCTGATCGTTATGCCTCAGTTTATTAATATTGAAATGACATGAAACGGCCTATTCAGGAAGCTATCACGAATTTATATAGCCACTTCTTACAGCACATGAGAGGTTTCCATATGAATAACAATAGAAAATTTCCTTTGCATTTGTCTGTTCTTCCTTTTCAGGGTAAAATCTTCAGGTTAGGGTATTTTTGTTGTAGAGAAGTTACTCGATTTTTCTTGTTTTCATTGTTTAGTATCTTTCTAAGAAAAATATTGAACCTCTCTGTATCCTCACAATGGCACATCTTTGCTGAGCAGCATAAGAAACTGTCATTAATTAAATGTCCCCTAGCTTGTAACATGTATATTTTACACCACAAAGTCAGGTGAAGAGCCTGGAATGTTTTAAGAGAAGCACACACTGATACAAAACATTGCTTTGATACTTACAACATTTCCCATTCCTTCTGTGTTTGTCTTCATGGTGTGACATTTACTGGACACTGCTGACATATCTGAATTTACAGGACAGGATCTTACTGACATTCTTCTGAGACGTGTGACACTGAATATGTAATCAAAAAGAGGGGTATTAACAAAGGCAGGTTAAATTATTCTTTATGTTTTTCTGAACCAGAGGTGTTTACAGCTCTGAAGAATTCCCTGTCATATTTAAGATAGCTCTGAAGTTCTGGTGTCTTTGTAGTGCCACATTGGTAAACTTTTTCTGTCATACTTACTGAAATTTCTATATTGTTTTTAATATAACTAGATATGTGACTTACCACAGGTGTTCTTCTAGAGGCTATTCTCTTTCTAAATGTGTTTTAAGAATCCTTGTTTAAGTAGCATTACAAGGTTATTGGACAAGTGAGAACAGAAGTTACAGCATTTTGCAGGTTGTTGAGAAATGGAGGTATTTCTGATTTTGAGGCACTTGAGCATTAAGAAAGATGAGTCAGATAGGACTCGCATAATTTCCTACATTTGTTTATCCTGTTAACAGCTATTTGTTTCATCAGACCTTTTGTATGGTGCCTGGGCTGGTGTTCACTTGTTCTCCCTCCTTCTCTCACACCCCTACCGCTCCCTTTTTTTCTCACTGTCCCCCTTTATCCCTGCTCCCTGTCCCCCTCTCTCTGCCCTTGCCTACCTCACACATACACTTCTTTTTTTTTCTTTCGTTCTTTGTTGGTTTTTTTTCTGGCCACTTCATCTTACAGGATAGAGGAAATCTGAATTTATGTTAATCATAAAAATAAAAAGTGTTGGAGGTAATAAAGCATGGCACTATATTTAATGCTCATGGTGAAAAAAATTGTACAACTCAAGTCCAGAAGGTTACACCAACTGAAAATTTAGGTTCTAGAAAAATGTTTTTGTATGTTGAGTTGTGAATAAAATTGCTTAGAAGTTTTTAAGTTCTGGCACTGTTCTTCAACAGCACCTTTCTGCGATTTTTTGCAGTGGAAGANTAAGGATTAATCTTCATTCCCGTGGTCACCTCTTTATATTTAAATACCATATAATGTTTTTTTCTTCATTGTGAGTCATGGAGCCTCTGCTGTTTTACAGTACTTAGGGATGCCAGTGGGGGTTGGGTTCTCTGGACTTTTTAATAAACTGTATTTATTTACACATGTGACATGGCTTTTGTCATATAATATATAAATTTTATATATATATATATAAACATTTTTTCCTTTGGAAAATATGCATGTGGAAGAGATCACTGAATTTTTACTGTTACTCCCTGATCGTTATGCCTCAGTTTATTAATATTGAAATGACATGAAACGGCCTATTCAGGAAGCTATCACGAATTTATATAGCCACTTCTTNGTAATCAAAAAGAGGGGTATTAACAAAGGCAGGTTAAATTATTCTTTATGTTTTTCTGAACCAGAGGTGTTTACAGCTCTGAAGAATTCCCTGTCATATTTAAGATAGCTCTGAAGTTCTGGTGTCTTTGTAGTGCCACATTGGTAAACTTTTTCTGTCATACTTACTGAAATTTCTATATTGTTTTTAATATAACTAGATATGTGACTTACCACAGGTGTTCTTCTAGAGGCTATTCTCTTTCTAAATGTGTTTTAAGAATCCTTGTTTAAGTAGCATTACAAGGTTATTGGACAAGTGAGAACAGAAGTTACAGCATTTTGCAGGTTGTTGAGAAATGGAGGTATTTCTGATTTTGAGGCACTTGAGCATTAAGAAAGATGAGTCAGATAGGACTCGCATAATTTCCTACATTTGTTTATCCTGTTAACAGCTATTTGTTTCATCAGACCTTTTGTATGGTGCCTGGGCTGGTGTTCACTTGTTCTCCCTCCTTCTCTCACACCCCTACCGCTCCCTTTTTTTCTCACTGTCCCCCTTTATCCCTGCTCCCTGTCCCCCTCTCTCTGCCCTTGCCTACCTCACACATACACTTCTTTTTTTTTCTTTCGTTCTTTGTTGGTTTTTTTTCTGGCCACTTCATCTTACAGGATAGAGGAAATCTGAATTTATGTTAATCATAAAAATAAAAAGTGTTGGAGGTAATAAAGCATGGCACTATATTTAATGCTCATGGTGAAAAAAATTGTTCCACTCAAGTCCAGAAGGTTACACCAACTGAAAATTTAGGTTCTAGAAAAATGTTTTTGTATGTTGAGTTGTGAATAAAATTGCTTAGAAGTTTTTAAGTTCTGGCACTGTTCTTCAACAGCACCTTTCTGCGATTTTTTGCAGTGGAAGATGAAATTGAAGCTGAAAGGGTTCTCTTCTCGTATGGATATGGTGCTAATGTTCCTACAACAGCCAAAAGACGACTAAAGCAAAGGTAAAAAAAAAACAAACAGACTCATGAATTTACTTGTTCAAGATAAACTAAATGAAGATAAATGCATTATGTTTTGTCTTAGAATCCAGGCAGTTTGATTAACATAAAGAGGTTTTTTTAATGACTTAAGTATACAGGAATAGATTGAGGACGAGGACCTGTTAATGTGGCTGATGCATATGAATGAGCATATACATATTTTTCTAGGTCATTTTAAGATCTCCTCGTTGACTTTCAGAAAGATTAATTATAATGGTATAAAACTAAGCAGCTGTAAAAACAGATTAGTTACATTGTTTACATTTATGTAATGGGATGTGCATTATTAATACCCTAAAAATCATTGTATTTAATAGTAAGGAAAACATATCTGTCAGCATATTAACAAGGACAACAGTTCAGAGTCACTACTATTTTATCTTCACCAATACAGGATCTGATTCCACTTGCATTTTTTTTAGTTTGTTCTGATTTGGCCAATTTAAAAATTTGATCAATATATTAAAATGATGCATAGGTGAAAAACATACCTCTTGATCATAGTCATTTTGAACTAATACATTTATATTATGCATTGTCTTTAAGAAATAAGAGTGACATTTGAATGGCTCATTTTGAGCCTCTGTGTTGTGGCTATGACTCACTTCTCCCATGCAACTAGCAACAGGGTAAGAGGAAATGACCTCAGGCTGTGCCAGGGGAGGTTCAGGCTCTTGCCTTTCTTGTTGTCAAGCATTGGAATAGGCTGCCGAGGAAGGTGGTGGAGTCACCATCCCTGCAAGGTGCCATGGTCTAATTGTCAATGTGGTGTCAAAAATTCAATCTTATGTTGGACTCAGTGCTCTTGGAGGTCTTTTCCAACCTTAATGGTTCTATGAATGTGGGTTTATTTAAAATACTTTTAAACTGTGACCACAGAATTTGTTGTTCAAAATTAGGATGGTGGTTCTCATAGGATTAGGTTTATTCCATGGAATTTGAGTCTGCCTCCAATTTGATGAAATGCAGGAAATCAGCTGCATAAATTGTGCTAGTGGTAGGTTTTGACCAAAAAGAGAAACTCCACAATCCTTGGTGGACACACCAAGAAGAGTATAAAGACAGGGTGACCATGTACCACTGCTTCACAGGGTACATTTCTAGCATTCAGAAGCTGTAATAGGAGTTTTTGTCATTTATAGCTGCTTTTTACTGCAAGTATTATTTTGTTTAGTTGTTTTTGTCTTGTTAACCCTTATCTTTTCCGTAACAAAGGATATTTAATGTCAAAAGTTACCAATCAGACCTAAGGGCAGATGATGGTCAGTTCATATTTTCAACACAGATTTATGGGCCACATACTATTTCTTCTGCCCTATATATTTGTTTTTCGAGTAAGTGTTGTCAATATGATTGTTAATCAGATTAGACCTATTGTGCACTGAGTTACATATTGCTGACAAAGATCTTATGTAGTACCTAACTTTGGCATGGCTTAATTTGCTCTTTTAAGCCTCTTCAGATTGTTTCCATGTAGGCTTTCTCTTTATACTGCAGAAAATTGAAGAAGAAGAAAAGAATGGAGGTGAAGAGTGTGCAGAAAGCCTCCATAACCCTGCTGTTTGTCTGGTTTAGAAAACTGTCGAGAGTTCTGTAGCACCATTTCCTAAAGCTTCATTTTATTCCTCTTTTGACAATAGTTTGGGCACTTTTCTGAGTTTCTGCTTAGATCCTTCTTTTTCCCCACCTTATTAGATTCAGTTTAGATTATTTACATATATAAAAACTCTGTTAATCTCCTTTGAATGCTGAATCTGATGATCAGGCCAGGATTTCAGATATGCTTAGAAGACACTTTCTGATCTTAGAAGCGGCTCTATCAGAATGACTCATATACTCCACTTTTGTTCCAAAAGGCATTGACTAATAAAACTGACTTAATCCTTCATAATAGTGTTGGAGACTTCATAAACTTTCTTTATCTTTTAGAATTAAAAGGATTAAAAAAGCCATAAAAGACTGTATGGTTTACCTGCTGTTTTGATTCAAGGGAAACTGCCATGCAAAAAATTTGTGTGATGCCTTTGGCTGCCAAAGTTTTTAAAAGCAAAGACTCTGACACCATCATCTATGTTTAGAGCCATTAAGGAAACACAGATAAATTTTCTGCTCTCTAGGATTGCTTAAGGAAAGAGAATCTATTACAAATGTGAATAATCTTCTTTCTGGAGTCCACTACCTACTCTTTAATCTCAGACAATATGGGATCCTAAATGAAGAGCTCTTTTAACTTCACATCATGCACTTCAGTCTCTGAAAGTCTGTACAAAACCCATCTTTTGAAGCAGTGTGGGATCTATACCTCTTTGCCCATGTGCCAGAAACAACTATTTCATTACTTCACATGTAGGCACTGTACACCCATAGTACTCAATTAGGCATGCCTGGGAACATTCTGAAACATCAAGACCAAATGGCCTGTAGTAGCCCATTTCCATAAAACAATTCTCAGTGTAGGTTAAGCTACATGTGAGCAATGTATTGGCAATGATTTGCTTGCCCATGCTGACTTATCAGCTATGCCTAGGAATTGCTTGGGAGGTGTTAATCAGAGAATGCAGAACACAACCAGGATGCGTCTGGTGGTTTGCTAACAAAGAATTATCACATTCTTGAGCACCACATAATTTTCTATTATAGTTGAAATCAAATGTTTCCAGTATAAGATGTCTTTGCACATCAGTCCCCTTGTCTGTTTGCTTTAAATTTAAACTAGTCAAAAAACATACTTACAAGTATACTTGAAAGATGTACTTCTGTTATCCTTAAATACTTGGAAATTCAGGTGAAGTTCACAGAATAGTTGTAGCTGGGAAAAGTATGGTGGGCTGCATTCCTAAAGTTGTCATGGGAAGGTATCCAAGTTTTCCCTTACACTCTAATAAGTGCTGGTCAAAGAAGTGGTTCCTTTCTCTTTTGTACTAGATGAGATTTCTGCATGAAAGAGTATGTTTATAACACAGATGAAGAATATTAAGACTTCTGCCAAATCTTAAAGTCTATTCCATCTTACTGAGGAAGAGATGGAGGTTATGACTGGTCAAATTTTCAGATAAACTTTGTACACTCAAAGATCTAGATCTACGCACTCTAAACCTGAGCTTCAGGGTAAACATACTCTCCCTGTAAGTCTGCTTTTGACCACTTACCCTCTCATAGATTCTGTGTCCTGGTCAGGAACTGATTGTGGAGTTTCTCAAGAACCACCTGGATGCACACCTGCACAACGTGCTCTGGAGGTTGGACCAGATGGCCACTGTGGTCCCTTCCAGCCTTGCCCATTCTGTGATTCTTAAGATTTTGGAAGACTAGGTTAGATGTCTGCTAGTAGGCTCTGAAGTGCATATTGAATCTTCCCATTTCCTGCCTATGGACCTGTGCTCTTGAATGGATAATAAACTCTTTGATTCTTGACATGAAGCATGCAAGATGTTGAGGATCTAATTCTTTAACTAGGTTGTTTAAGTAACTCAGTAATCCTTTCTCTTCAAAGTTAATCTGTGACTCTACATAAGAATTTATTTAAAACAAAATTGGCAATAACATTTCATTACTCAGCATATTAAATGTCAGACAAAACAATTTTGCATCTTTTGAAAGTGATGAAATACTACATTTTTCAGTGTTTTACTGCAAAATGTATATTAATGTGCATTTTTAAACAATTATTTAACTTAGAATTAAAGTGATTCTGTAAAGTTTCTAGGAAGTAAATAATCATAAATAGATAAAGTATTTTGAGAGTATTACTGTAGTTGTGTATTATTGGATACATTATATAGGTAATTACTTTGTATAAAACATTACAATAGCTTAACTGTGTGAATGTTATTTAAGTGCTGTTAAATTTAGTAATATTTTCACTGTTTTTCTAACTTTATCGATGCAGCATGTTTAACTATGTAGTTTATATATGTTAATATTTAATCATTGGTGAAAAATTAAGGCAATCAAGTCCTGAAGTATAAATGTGAGAATTTCTTTTGCCTATTTTGGAAAAAATTCAAGTCGAGCTTGCTTTTTATTGGCACAGTGTTCACTTGGCAAGAAGATTACTGCAGCTAGAAAAGCAAAACTCGTTGCTTGTAAAAGATCTGGAACATCAGAAGGAACAAGTAACACAGATTTCACAAGAGGTAAATCATTATTACACAAAAATTCAAATCTGTAGAAACATTTCAGAACAGCTGTTCATAAAATGAAATATTTTCTAAATAGTGTTTTTTATCTATTTGATGTTAAAAAAATGGCCTCATAATTAACCAAAACTCCACGATAGCAGTTTTCAAAGAAGTTTATACTGTGTTTTGCAATTAATATTGAAAGAAGGATTACTTTACAGGCTAAACAAGAATATGAGCCAGATGGACGTTTTGATTTCTAAACAGAAGAACAGCCAGCCAAGCTAGTTTGTTCTGTTGGATACTTAATTGTCCAATGAATACATCACTAGCTTTTACATGGCTCTTCTCTTAAATCACTTTGGAAGATACTCAACAAACCTCAGCTTGAAATGTCTCAGACCTAGGGCAAACTAATTTTTTAAAAAAAAATTAGGATTGTCTTTTAATTTTTATCATAGGAATGAAAAGACAGTTAGGTTTGCTATTAGATGTCGTCACCGTATGGAATTTGTAAGCTTACTATTTCAGGAATGTGGTTAACAGTTTGATTTTTAAAGCCACAGTAATTACAAATTAGAATTACTACATCCAAGTACTTCACAGAGTACAAATATTTGAATTTCTACATATTTTTAAATTATATGAATTTTATAAATTTTATATGTATGTGTATGATTATATACATTATTTCAGTGAAAGATGCATGAATAGTGAAGTTTGGGGTTTTTTTTAACCAGTACTACAATTTTTTATGTATTCTTGGGTATATCATAGTAATTTCTATTTGACTAAAACATATTCTGTCAGATTTTTACTTGAAGACATCAGGAAAATGATGAATTCATTGTTATGCTTGGTATTCTTCCATATCACTATTCTTTATCTTAAATCTTTCTGGGTTTCACTTCAATACATTCCTATCCACAGTAGTTTTATATTTGCTTCTAGATCACTGATGAAAGATTCAGTATTAGTGACCTTAGTTCCAATTCCTGCTGAGTTCCACAGGAACATCTTCAACTCATTTTTATCCTGCCATTAAATTCTTGATCTTTTATAATATAATTGTATAGTTTAAATCAGAATGCAATACAGTACAAAGTTAAACACTGGGTTTTTATATAGTTAAAGTTCTAAAACCTCTCTTTGCTGTCTTTACATAATTTTTACTCCAAGCTGTTGTCTTTCTTGATTTTTTTTTATTTACAAGCAAAACAGAGATCCCATAGACTACAGCACGCTTAGGTAGCCCATTACTATTCTTTTGAATGACAGTTTGTTCAGTCATCTAGATGAAATCTAGAACATGGATAAAAAGCTGATGCAAAAGTGATTTTATCAGCTTTTCTTCTAAACTTGGATCAAATACTGCTATTTAAGTGCAGTATTTATGATACAACTTTTTCAGCTTTTTAAAAGAGGGAGGAAAATACCATAGTAAGTCAGTAAGACTACAAACAGAGGCATTGACTCTACTTACTTTTATTAATCCATGGAAGCTGTTACATTAAATCTTTGGAAAATGCAGGTTAGGGAAGTTTAGAGAGTGGTACCATTATTGTAGTGAAAATAGCACACAATTAGGAGAAAACTGAGAAGATGATGTACTAGTTACCGATTTGAAGGTGATGTGTTTCCTTTTTGGTGTGTGTAATAACAGGTTTGGAGTTTATATTAATATGCAATTGGTAAAAATCAATAATATCCAATAATAATTCAGTAATAATCAAGTAATTGTGCTTTATAAATTATAAAATTTATAATAGTAATACCTTTTTTTTTGCAGCTTGACAGAGCAAATTCTTTGTTGAACCAAGCACAACAGCCATACAAATACCTCATTGAAACTGTCCAACAGAGAGATTCTCAAATAAGTCTACAGAAAGAACATATTACACAACTTGAAAAAGATGTCAGGTAATTAAAATCACTGATTCTTGTTTTACTTTCTCTTAAACTGAAGGTAAAATCACTTATATTTTTATCATTAGAAAAAAAATTATGCTATTGTCCACAAAGTTGAGATGTTAACACTCCATCATTGACCAACTCCAGTCTTCATGCTGGAGCTGTGGCACTTGTGATTTCTCTCATAATGTCCAAAAAGGGGAATTAAGTTTTGGAAAAGTAGCTATGACTTTAAAGTCATAGTGAGTTTAAAATGAGTTTGGAGTTGAGAAGAGCTCTCATGAAGTAGAGAAAAATTTAGAAGAGTAAAAGGAGAGAATGACACACCAGTTGTACAACAGTCAGAATAAAGAAATAAAGTTAGAGAAAAATAATAGAGTTGTCCACCAGCAAAGGATATTTCAGCCATGATTAGAGTATATCCTCTAGTGGAGACTCTCTAATTTGCTGCTGTATCCGTTTGTCAGAGCTCTCTAACAACTGAGCGACTTCCCAGCATCATACAGCTTTATAAATTATGTTTAACACCTGATTCCCAGGTAAGCTGTTATACAATAATATGTCCCTTGATTTTCAAGGAGATTGATAGCCAAGTCTCACTGCTCTACAGAAGCATTAGCATTTTAAGTATTAGGTGTTTATGTGGTGTCCTGGTTTAAGGAAAAGCAAACAGTAATTATTAGGAGGCATTATTGTGACTCTATTATGAAGCAATTACATAAAAAATACAGGGTTTTCCAACTAATCTACTGAAACAAAAAAAATTTAAAAAAACAGGATTCACCCAGCTAATACTTAATATTACATACTGTCTTACATATGTATTTATTCAGAGTGTTTTGATGGTTTGGGATAATATTTGTTATGCCTTGAGGAATACCTAAAAATGCTTATTATCCAAGCAAATCTAGATATGAATCAATAAGTTTATAAATAAACTGAAATATTCATTCATACTTCCTGACAAGATATCACTCACTGGTCTTAACTTTGATTCAGTAAGAATAGATTTTTTTAAATTCTATAATCAAATGTTTTTAATACTGTCCTAGACTTGTTACAGTATAAGAAACACTTCAAAGACAAATTATATTTTTCCAGGAAATGAAAAATCACAAAGTTCTCTGTATACAGTGTCTTACTTTCCAATTGTGAAAAATACCAAAGAATTGCTCACTAGCAAATTAAATTTTTAGATTATGGTAATAATAATGGAATGATTCCATAATTCACAAGGTAGTCCAAAAGTCTCTCAAAAGGAAGAAAGAAAGAGAGTAAATAGGTGACATAATTTCTGAAAGTCTATGCTTCAATGCGTTAAAATATAAAAGAACTTAAATGCGTGATTAACTTTGATTGTCGTTAAATGGCTCATTGCCAATAATCTGTATGCCCAGATATTCTTCCTAATTTTACCCTACGAATTAAGGTACCTAAATTAGAGACTTAGGTCAACTTTCCTTAGAGGTTCATGGAGGAAATTACATCTCCAAAAAGTAATTCAGATTTTGGGTGGAGTGAGTAATTTCCTAGAGATGCCTGTTACTCTCCATTAACTGTAAAGGAAATCTTTTGCATCTTAAAGTGCCTCAGGTTAGGAAAGAAAATGGATGTGCCCCACAGTGTGAGCATTCATGGTAAACATGCCAGCAGTACTCCACTGTTGGGAGCTGGGGTGTGCTCACCACTAGTCTGTGCTTCTCTAAACGAAAGTGTGGCCTGACAAAAAACTATTATAGCAAAAAAACACTTACTCTGCACATCAAATATTTTGGTAAGAGGTTTTTTTCCTGTAGTTTCCAATATTCGTTGTAAATTAAAAATAGGTTTTATTCCACTATCACAAGTTTTCCTAGTTTCATAGGCCAGTGAAATTCTTGGGAACAGCCTTATGTCTTAGGGCTTTTGGTGCATATTAGTAGTCCCTTATTCTGCTATTCATAACTATGCATTTAAAACAAAGGTCCTGATTGGTTAGCTGATATTCCCTGGCACACATGAGAAATCATAATCTGGGATAAAATTGATAATGTTGGTACTATGCTTTCCCGTAAGTGAGAGGAAGGTTAGAGGGAGAGATTTCTAACCAGAGAACCATTATGTTCAAGAAATTTTTTGTCATGAAGATAACCTTTTGGAATCTGCTGATGACAGCTTTAAACTAAAATATCCCTTAGGTGATTTCAGACTACTCCCAGCTATTCCAGAACTGAATCAGAATGGGATTTAAGTAAATTAATGATAATCCCTACCAAATACATGCCAAATAAAGCTCTGCTGGATCAAAAGATTTAGCCCACTATTCCTATCCCTCTTAGTTTATTAAACAGCATTTTGTTGGTTTGTGTGTGGAATATTTTTGAGAGGATGAGTTCAGAGAATTAATGCTCCTCAAGGAGAGCCCTAAATTCTGCAGATAACGTTGGTGCTATTAGAAAAGTATTTGTGAAAACACTAAACATGGTTTATGAAGCCTGGTTTCTCTGTATCTCACAGCTGAGGGAAAATTCTAATATTTGTAAAACCATTTCAAAATGAAATTGTTTTTTCAACCACTACCTATAATTAATAGTTAATTCTGCAATTCTGCAGCAGCCTTTAAACTGAGGTTTAATTTGTGCTACAGTTACACAAGGTACATTATTTTTTAAAATTTTAAATACAATAATGCATTAGTTTTATTTCTAAACAGAAATTTCACAAGAACCAGCTAGAAGAAAAATAGTACTTGAATTCTTGTTTTCAGACAGACCTTTAAAAATATTAGTGATTTTTTGGATACTTTTCTTTTTAATCTCATATTTGACTACCAAACTGCAGATAAATTAATGTAGTGCTGATATGCCTGCACTCTGAGAATCAAGACTGAATACTAAGTTTATCCTTACAGCTGCTGTATGCTTGATCATAATTTTCCTTCCTTCTTCTTTAGTGTGCGGATTCAGTGGTGGAGGGGTGTTCTTTGCGTGTTGTGTTTTTATCTCATCTGCTCATCAAGAGAGATGGTTCTGCATTATGTAAATCATGGATTCCCCAAGCAGAGCAGGCACATCTGTGTTATCAGTGCCAGTGTTCTCTATCACTTCCCGTTTAACTTGAGTGTGGAGGGATCAGCAAGGACTTATTTGCAAGTGAATTTACTTTTTTAGTCTTAATCTGTAATTGCCTTCTGTATGCAGTGGTCATGGCCAATAATCTTTTCAAAACATACTCCTGGGGTGATTAGGTTCCAGCAGATTTCCCAGGATGACGAGTCAGTACTTTCTTGCAACCTATAAATGTTGTGCAGCAACCTGCAGCACTTTGTATTTCCGTGTATTGAGAAGTTTGTTGGTTGCTACTGGATGTGAGTTTGATTCTGTGATGAAATAGCCAGTTGCTGAATCAGCACAAGAGGAAGACAAGTAGGAGGAAGGCTATCTATGTCAGAAATCTCATTTTGGATGTTCTTGGGCCATATCTTTATCAATTTTTTCATAAAATGGCCTAAAATCACTTCTATAATGGTCCCTTAACAGGCAGCAGATGTGTTCAGGATTCTCCACACTCGTAATTCTATTAAAGTGTCATTTCTGACAGCAGTTATTTCTGCAAGAGGAATGGGACAGATTCGGGCAGATCATTTTGATACAATATTTTTGACAAGTCCTGCAGATCCATCTAAGTTTCTTTCCAGCATGGTCTTCAAATGTCAGTTTGACTAGAGCAGCTTACCTGCCTTCGTCCTTAAGTGTCACACCTCTAGAGCTAAGGCTGTCTTTCAGAGCCTTCATATCAAAATGTCTTCCTGACTTGGAAGGACTGTTCAAGTGGTGCTCAAGGTTGTCTGTATCAGTAGCTGTCAGACTGAATCACAGAGTGGTTTGGATTGGAAGGGACCGTTAAAGATCTTCTAGTTCCACCCCCCTGCCATAGGTAAGGACAACTTCCACTAGACCAGGTTGCTCAAAGCCCCATCCAGCTTCTCACTGAAAGGAGAGCAACAGTCGGAATACTTACCAGACAGAATTAGTCTTAAAGCAGTATATTGCAACAGAGCTGGAGATGCTTTGTTGGTTTGCTGAGAAGTGCGCTTGTTCTGGACGTCTTTCACACAGCTCTGTGGGTCTTTAGCCATACCTTTATAAGAGCTGCAAGAGCTGTTGTGGTTGGGGTAAATGCTTTGCTGAGCAGCTACCACTGCTGTGATTTGCATGAGCAACTTAGGGACCCACCACCAGCTTATTATAGGTGTGCTGGTACCACTGTTTAGGTTCAAGTGCGAATGCACAAGCATATTAGCGCTCAAAGATAGGAGGAGAGGTTCTTTAGGGGTAATGGAGGCTCTGTCAGGTGTTGCCCACATAGTGTTCACTGCCACTGTCATTCCCATCCCCTTAGGATTCTCCCAGGCCATGGGCCATGGGCTGTGCTGGCACTTGGCCTCAAAGAGAACTTGACTCTGGGAGCAGAACGCTTCGTGTGCTTGTGAACTGAGCCATACACCTGCAGATGCGTTTCGGATACAAAACCTCTGGTCTTGAGTGACAGGGCATGTGCAGGGTGAATTTATAGGTGGTCTGCATATCTCAAAATACTCTGTTAAGTAACTTCTTATTTATATTAGACCACATAGCACTCTCGTTAATAAAAATAAATAGTGATGGTTAATAAGAGCAGTGCTATGTGTGAGGATGACTCCTTGCTGCTATAAAGAAGTCTCTCTAGCATACAGTTCTTCAGCCAGAAATGAAAATACCACATTTAGCAGTCCTTTTGAAAATAAATGCTTGTAACTGTGTCATGCTGTGGGAAAACAAATCTCTTGAGTTTCATTCTTACGTGTGTAGTGAAGTAATTGTAGTTTTAGTACATAATTTTCTGCTAAAAACATCTAGGTTTATAAATAACTGGAGATGTTAAAAGGACTTCATTCATAAAGAGAGGGTATTTAGTTTAAATGCAGTTACTCAAATTTCTCAGTACCAATGGCTGGTTTTAAAAGAGGTTCCCTTACCCAAAAGCACTCCTTAAAAGCCTTGACTGTGTGGTAAATCCAGAAGCCATATAAGGATTTTGCTCACTAAGAACCTTTGTACTGAAATGTTCCTTACCTAAACATTTTGGGTTCTCTAATTGCCATCCAAACATAAAGCTCAGCATAGAGTGTTAGATGAGTTTTTCCCACCAAAGAATGGGCAATGAGCTTTTTATGAGATCATTACCATTCTATGAAATATGCATTATCTATTCCACAAGTACTGCAGCTTACCTGAGAAATGCTCCAAGCAAAATTTGTAGAAATGTATCCTTTTTTATACATTTTCTGATCTGTAATACAACTTTTAACTAGTTTTTTTTTCCGGGGGGGGAGGTTACAATTTGAAAAACTGATTTTAATTTGGACACTTCATGGATATGTTTTTAAGCCTCCTAGAGCATTCCAATTAAAATCATTAAGCAATACTCTCCTAAATCCATTTAAAAACGTAAGCTGTGGTTATGTAGCTGCACAGTGAGAGATCACTGATTTGTCATGTATACTCTCTTGTGAAGAACTTCTATTTGCAAAATGTCTTAAACCTCCCTTTCTAACTGTATGACTTAAGAACAAAATTTGACCTAGACTAATAAATAACTGCCTGCTTTGAGCTATTCATCTGCCTGTAATTTGCAGGCAAGGGATAGCTTCACTATATGGCTATATTATATATTCAGTTATATGTACAAAATCTTTACATATACTATTTGTATTTGGTTTTTTCCATGGTAATATTGTATCTGAATACAAGATGCAAAAAAATAATTCAATATTGGACTATTTAACTTCATTCTGTAAGGGTAAATTAGCAGAAAGGCACAATCCTTATTTCTTACAGCATCTAGAGTACACAGTTTACTAAAAAAGAAACCTACTTTTTTTTCAAACTGAATAGAAGTAATAATAAAATCCAGTACTGTATAAACCCATGTTTATTTTGTGTGCCCAGCATAAACATTATTCAGACTATCTAATTATAAAAGCTTCTGAACATGATAGTAACTAGTAGATTTACACTTAAGCATTTACATGGTTGCCCAAATTGAAAAGAGCTTATAAGGCTGAAGTTTGTAAGTATCCATTCTCCAGAAAAATCATGTCACCTAAAAATGTCTTAGATACAATATCCAAGCTACCTTGGCTTTAGATCCTGCGTGAAGCAAGACAAAACAAGCCAGTGGTTGCTATGAGCAATGTGTGTGTATATGGCAAGTGTATTTTATGGTAAGCCCTGCATTCCTGGTACCTGGATTCATACCTGGCTAGGCTTTAAAAGCATGATGGAATGAAACTGGATGTCCTCCCAAATAATTTGGTTTCTTTTGGAAAAGCACACAGAAAAAAGCAGGACCTGCACTGCTTTTCAGGGCACTGTGGCCCTGGACTTTTGGGGCCACAGTTACATGACATCTCACAAAGGGCACCTTCTCCATGCTCAGGGTGAGGCCATCAGTGACCAGGACTGTGAAGCACATTATGATCCTGTCTTTTTAGATGAAAGTTACAACCTGTGAGCTCCAGTGTGAGAAGCTGGTTTGCCTAGACTTATAGATAGTGGTTTCAGAATCATAGCAAGACACTTGAGGGACTCCATCACCAAATGGAGCACACTCATCCTTGCCTTCAGCTGTAGGTCTCCACTGTACATGGTAAATCAAGTTATTTTGGTGATCCATTTGAAATGTAACCTTTAAAAAGACTCCAGTGTCCATCCAGATCAGTGAAGGGACCTTACGTGGTGACAAATTGTCTAGTACCAACAGAAAGACTAGGTTACCAGGATGTGGCGAGGGAAGGATGATCCTTCAGCAACAGTTCTCACTTAGGTCAGCTAAAACAAATTGTAAAGCTGCTCTCTGATTTGTTACACTGCCAGTTAAAACTGGACTAGGTTAAACTACTCTTTGGTGGGAGTGTGAGGAAGTTTAAAGCTAGAATCTCTTTGGTGATATACAAGATGCTGGTTCAGAACATTTTAAAACCAGGTCAGTCTTGTTCCCAAGATGGAACTTCTGAAGGTATTTCTGTTTAACCTTGTCATATATTATCATTCTGTCTGGTAACTACTTCTTTCTCTGTTAAATGTGTATATGCCTCTTGCAGTATTCTTTCGTAAGTACGCGAATTACTCCCTTCTATCTACAATGATGAAAAAGCACAAGTATTGCAAAACTACCAAATCTAAAGTCTACTCATGCTTTGGTAATTCTATATCAACATGTATGACAGAAAACACATCAAGTACTACTGAATGTTGTAGTAGTCTGTGTCCTATATTTGACTAGAAACAAAGAAAATTAGAACTGCTTTGCATGGATCACTCATGTCATATTGTTTCAGAAGGTACAACTGGTGCAAGAATTCTGTTCTGTAGATGAAACTGAACCTCAAACATTAACTTCTGGTTCAGTCACGAACACTGATGTTTGTGCTTATTCAGTACACTGCTTAAGTCATAGAGAAACTTGTATTACTGCTTCTCAAATAAGTTTGTGAGCCTCTAGAAGGATTAGTTTATGTTCTTAGGAAATACAGAAATCCAAGAAAAAGTGACATGTAAGTTACAACACATGAACCCAAGAAAAGAAGTACCCAAGAAAAAAAAAGCAATTTCATCATGATTAAAAATGTGACAGAAAATAAAACTCTTGAAAATATTAAAATATTTTTATAGTTTTTCATAAGTTAGTACTTTCCTTTTAAATAGTTGAAACAACTGAGCAATTGGCAACAGCATACTTTTTTTTCTGAGAATTAATGAATGCCTAGAAGGAATTGACAATCATAATTTACAATACAGGGCTTGCAAGGAACAGCCAGAAAATCTCTGGGGCAAAGGATGATGTTGTTTATTTGAAACAAGCGGATGATACACGGCCAATTAAAGATTGATTTATTTTGTTGATCATTTTGGGATCAGATACTGGAAATATTAAATAATTTGTGTTTGCAACATATGTAATTGCCCCATTTATAAAAATTTCATATATCTGCTTTTGAACTCCTGACCTGTTTTCCAGTATTACATGTTTGCATTCCATATGCAGAATTGCATTTTTCATAGTTGTTGATTTATGTTTCAGCTAATATTGTACAACCTGTTTAGTTAAGTCATGCTGATGGCATATATAACATGTCTTCCAAGAAAATCTCTGTGGCTCTTTTAACAAACTAGATTATATACGGGTGTTATGCATGCATTAGTCTGAAATTTAATGTTAGAAACTGATGCTGGGGCTAAATATGAAAATACATTTAATTATTATAGAACTGCTTCCTGGAATGACAATGTGTATGCTAAACATTCTAAATTTTCATTTTCTATAACGATGAAAACAAAGAATTATTAAAGTTAAACTTTGCGTTCTACTATAAAATCATGCCGTCATGCTAAATCAGTTTCCATACTTGGTTCATAGGACAAATTTGATCCCATGCATTATGCCAGAATAAAAAAAATAAAAATAACAAAAATACATTTACAAATTCGGCAGAAACTACATAGCTAAAAGGGGAAGATCTGGATGTTTTTCTTCCTTGTATGTGCTATTTTCAGAATTCTAAATATAGTAGTATAAAAAGAGTTCATACAGTGCTGTACTACTATTGACTAATACAACAAAGAAATCCACATTTTGGTATGGAAGTGTAAATATAAGGAGTCTTACTTTGCTTATAAAATAATCTCATTTTGCCTAGAAGAAACCAAGAAATGATAATAGAAGATTCTGATCATTTAAATTACCCTTCAAAGAAAAAAAAATAAAACAAAAGCATTTTATGAAGGCTTTGAATAGTTTTTCTGTTTGACTAAAATAAGATATTGTGTGTATCAGTACATTTGGGCCCATTTATAAAGATTTCAGTGCTTGCATATAGAGAAGGATCATTTGATACAATAGTTGAGCAGATTTTTATTGTTGCCAGTATTTAGCTTTAGAAAATGCATGTTTCAGCCAGATACAAGATTAAAAGAGATTATCTGTTGCTATTACTGCATTTCCTATCCTCTTTTTACCAGTCTTTTAAATAAAGAAAAGACAGCTTTGCTGCGTGTCAAGAATCAAATGGCAGCAGATTTGGAGAGACTTCTAAATGACCGTGAGGTAATCTTCCTCTTTTAGCATTACTACCATAAGTGCACTTTTTCGCTACTGGCCCTTAAACCACAGAGAAAAGAATTATTTACTTTAGTTTAGTTTGTTGGGGTTTTCTTGTCTGTGTCATCTTCAGCAACACAGATGAACCGTGTCTGTCGGGTACTGGGGAGGGTCTCAGTTGTACTCTCCGTTGCTAAATTCTCTCTGATTATTTAGTGTCTGTTCTTTTTTTTCTTTTGCCTTGCCAAGTGTTTGGTGATTGAAAGCATTTAACAAGAATCTAGATAAAGACAATGAAATTGATACACATGTAATCTTTAAGGCCTACATGTGCCAGAGTATGCCGCAGGGTCTCTCTGTGCTCCCCAGTCCTTGCAGCCAAACGCTGGACCAAAGCATTGTTCAATTCATTTCCAGTACACTCTTCTGAATTCCTTTTCAACTCCAAAACAGTGGTTAGGGAGAGGAAACAAAACAATAGTTACACAGGTTTCCAAGAAGAGTCGGGGTACTTTTTTATGTACTTACCTGAATTTCATCTGAGCAAGGATCAGGGTGCTACTGGACTGGAATACATTCTCAGATCTAAAAGTATGCAAAATTGTGCCTTTAGGGAACTCTAAAGGTTCTTGTCAAGGTTTTTATCTAAACAATCTTAAGACACTAATATGGCATATGAGAGAAAATCTGCAGATTAAATGTCTGAAACAAAGGATGAAAATAAATTAAGTTTATTGCAGGAATCTGAGAATGTGAATAATACCACAGAATTTTCTGAAGCTAAAGAGTACTGAAGATATAAAACCAAAAGCTGACCTGAGCAGCCATTAAATCTTCTCCCAGAGCTGCTGAATGATTTGGCAAGGATTTGCAGAGAAAAATACAACATCAACAAATCAAGAATTATGAATATGAGGAAAAGCAATGGAAGTCCTATACAGAGTGATGGGACCTAGCTACGCAGTTACCTGTTCAGAAAGTGATTGTAGACGTATATCAATAGTTCTTTGACAACATCTTTCAGATCTCTTACTGGTAAGAGAAAAGATGGGGAGATTCCTTTCAAGGAAGCTACAACTCCCCTAAATTATCCTGTCAGAGATTGGATTATCAATCATTTTAATACATTATTTTCATGGAAAACTGGCTATCCACCTCCTGAAGTCTCACTCCATTTGCAGAATTGATTTCCCTCATCTCCTTTCCATGCTATTCATCAAATTCCCTTCTTAGATCAGTAAACCGAAATCCATGTCATGAATTGGTTTAAACTAGTTTGTCTCTCCCAAACACTTAGAAAACTACTTTTTGTTAGAACCAAAACAAAACAGTTTCACTGACTGCTGCGTCCAAGCGAGCCTCAACTGAAATGAAAACTACTAATTCTGTTCGCTGAGTTCCAACCCAAACTAATCTATGATTTAAATATTTCTAGATAGTTTATAAACCTTACCATTATATTCGTGCTTTTTCATATCCTTATATTAAGGATATGAAAAATACTGTTAGAAAACATGACTTAATCGTAGAAACATGTAGTGTTTTTTCCAACGTGATAGGCCCTTGGCCTAATTTCAAATTAATTTCTTTCAAAATTTCCTGTTCCTACTTCTTCTTTTCCAAGCAGGGGTGCTGCCAACTAGTTGTGCTCACAAAGTAGTCACACCATGGGTGCCTAGTTTTAGTAGTGTCATATCAATGAGTATGCATTGCAGCTGATTAGCAACAGTAGAAAGTGAGAAAAGAAAAATTTTGCAATGTTTTTTAAGAAAACTATAACATTTCTAACTTTAAGCTGTGCAACATTGTTTACATCCAAACTACATTAGCCCCTGTAAGTACCCTCATACACTATTCCTGATGTGCAGCAGTTGGCTTCTTTGTGTTATTTCACCATTTCAAATTTTTAAACTGTGTCAAACGATCAAGGAAGGCTGGCGGAGGCAGGCTTGATTGAAAAAGAAAAGCAAATACTTGAGTCTGAAACAGACTTCTTCGATGTTCCTCATACCCTGAATGTTAAGAAATTGAGCAAATATTTCCAAAATTAGAGCTGTTTTCTCAAATTTCTTTTTACATCTGTTAAAAATAAGACATATTAGTCATACTGGTTTTGTCAAACAGTGATAATGTTTTTTAAAGATACCTCTTCAGAAAAGGATATAAATACTGAAAAAGAAATGTTAGAAGTTGCATGTTTGAGGGAAGAAAATTATGAAATGCCAGTACAATGCACAAAAAAACCTCCTAAGAAACAAAACATAAGCTAAAATGGTTTCAGGAAAATGTTTGAAAAGAAAAAGTAGCTTTTCTGTTTGTGTGTAGATTCAACTTTTGTTACTTCTGTTTATTCCTAATGCAGCCTTTTATTTTTTACTTCTAATGCAAACTTCTTCCAGCAGTTTTACACTTCCTGAATTTCTCTAAAAGGCAATTATCTCATGTGTTGAAATCTTTGTACGGGATAGTGAGTTAGTCTTTAACTATACTTCTTTGCCATCTTAATAAAAGATTTAAATTTGCAGTAACATTGCAATTTTCGAGTAATTATCCTATGACAGAAATAAACAATAGAAATTTTCTCACTTCAGGTTAGTAAAGAGTTAACTGCATTTAAACAGTTTGCATTTTTAAATAAAAATGACATGCAACCTGTAAAAACAGATTCATACAATTTGAGAAAAAAAAAGATGAGTTATGGGTTTATGTGTTTGGTACATGGTATCATGTAACAGGGTTACTATCAGCCTTGTTTAGTCATTGCACATACTAAACTGTCATGTCTTGTTTGGAATTACCTTGTTGCTCTCATGTTTGCAAGTAGAAACATTAGAATTCTTGAATAGATAAACCAAAGATATTCATAGTTAAGATAAAATGAAGTTTAGGTATGTTAAAAGTAAGTGCTAAAAGTACAAGCAAAATGCCAAAACAATGTTAATGCTGTCTTCCAGAGACGTGTTTCAATAAGTGTACAGTTTTGACTTAAGGTATTCCAGCCTGTGTGGTCTCAGACTGTATTAACTCTTTTTACTGGAATGTTAGAGTTTGAGGGGTTGGGAATTTTTTTGTTTTTATCTCATTGTGATATCAGCTAGATTCATAATGCTGCTTTGGAGGCAATTACAGCATTTTATACACTTCTGAAATAAAGAACTTACATTCATGACTAATCTTCTCTTTTCACAGATTTTAATTTTAGAAGAAGAAAGTTGAAAGTTGTGTTTCGAATCTTGGAAGAATTTCTGTAGGATTCTTACATGACCTCTTTTATTACAGGAAAAAATTACACAAAATGTTAATGTAATAAAATAGTTCATTATTTCAAATTATGTAGACATCTAATTTGATGATGATTCTTGTATTTTGCTGTGGGAAATCTAAGTGAAAACTAGTTATTTGATTATGCAAAACTTTAAAAGCTCCTGTCCACCCATGAAAGAGAAAAAAGGAAGGTTGGGAGTTTTTTTAGACTATATTCTTGGCCCAGATTCTGAATTGTTTCTTGGCCTGCTGCTTCCTTTTTTGTCTGAAGTAATTAGTAAATGAATGTGGAAAGCTTTTTAATCTAGATCACTGAGAATCAGCTGGTAGGATAAAATTTCTTGCATTCTTCATGTGGTTAAATGCAAACTTTCCTATTAGAAGGAGTTCAATGGCATTATCATCAGTGATCAGTATCTAGGATGATGCTGAGATCGTGTTGTTGGAGGTAAATAATAAAGCCTTCCCAGTGCTCCTGTCTTCTTTGAGCTCTCAGAAGGGCCTGGGCTGCACAGTATTCTGATGCCATTTGTAAACCCCTAAGTGCGAGACAGCAAGTTAATGCAGCCAAATTTTTCAGTTGGTTTTAGAATAAGATATTTTATATATGTCGTCAAGGTATTATTATTTAATTGTTTTTACAGATCCATCAGAAAAGCATAAAACATTGTTTGGAGGAACAATGGGGTCTCCTGTTAATTACCTTTCAGTAAATAGTGGGGGATTTTTTTAAAAAAGGGTATTTCAGATCTCCAGAATAATTTTTTTTTGCATTATTATTTGTAGTCTGTGTTCTCCTTTTAATCAGCTGAACTTTACATTTTTGACCCTCAACTTGAACAACCAAACCCAACCAACCCCAGCTTGTAGTTTTGATTCTTCCCACTAGCTAATTAACTGCATGACCTGTCCCCATATGTGGAATGTATTCCCCACGTGTCTTGTATAGTCAGAATAGAGGAGAACGAGTAAGAAAGATGTTCCTTCAAAGCATAAATCCAGTTGAAATTATACATCATGCCTGAGTTGACCCAATAGCTATAACACTGCCTTACCTCTTTGTTCCTGATTCTCCTCCTCCCTCCTCCTGTTGCACCATCTCTGACACATTTCTAATACTGCAGTAGGACCATTCAAATCACTAAACAGAAACCTAACCTAGCCAAAAAAAACCTACAAAAGTGTATTGCTGTCTGTTAAGTTAGCAATTTGAATGACCTTTGGAAAGAGTCCAGCAAAGAAAAAAAACAATTAAAAATATTTATATGTCAATACTACCTACCTATGATAAACAGGACATTTTGTGTCCAAAACTGTAGAGTATAGAACACCAGCTTCTGTGCCATCCTTTATCTGCATCCAAACTTTATAATTTTGTGCATATAATGGGCATTTATAACGTAAAGGCACTGAAGTGCAGTTTTCTGTTAAATGCTAAAGTTAAGTGGGATGAATCCACTAAATCTTTTTTTGGTGAAGCTCTCGATACATGATTCCGTTTATCTAGTTTGTTGGTTTGGTTTTTTTCTTTCCAACTGTCGGCCTTGGACTAAAAGAAATATTTACCATGAGCTCTGTGATCCTGGCAATTCCATTGCCTTTCATGGTTGATGCAGTTGTTAGTATTTTGTAACATCAGAAGTGCAATTCTAGACTTTATCCATTGGCTTTCAAACTTCAGATGAAAATTTGGAAGGGCAGTCTGTCAGCACTCAGATGTTTGGCAAGAAGTTTTAGTAATAATTTCCTGAGGTTACATTTAAGAGGTTATAAATTTGCTATGCTTTGATGCATAGCATTGTACTATTTCTTCAGAAATTTAAGATGCAGATGTGTCATATAACGAAAACTAATAATTTGCAGAATTAAATCTATTTTGGCTTTTCCAATTCAAATAGAGTGTAGAAACTGAGTTCTAAAATCTTGAAAATTAACTAGCTGGGGTTTGTATTTATAATATGACGTTCATAATCCACTGGCTTTGGGGGAAAAAAAAACAAAAATGCAGAGCAAGTAGAACAAATGGAGACGTTCTTTTTAGGTTTCAAACAGAAATACTGTAGGACATCCTAAAGCAAAAAAATGAGACAGTAGTGTAAGAGACACCAACAGAAGACTTTGTTAGGTGTTCCTCCAAGTGCTAAGATCAGTTTCTGTTTGTATGAATATAAAGGACTTCATTTACACTATTTTTTTTAACTGCTTGAAGTCACCAGTATGTGAGATGCACTCTGGCAATATGGTATTTTTTAACCTATAAAAGTAAAACTAATACTATGAAATCACTGTCATAAGAAATAAAAGGGTAACATTTATGACCTAAATGCTGCGAATTCAGGCTGTTTACAGTAGCCATTCATTTCCTAAAATGCAATTGTTTATGCAGACATGATTAGTTATCAGCACATGAATATTTTACACCAGGTAAGAAGATATGACAACCTGCTGATATTTTATCTGCTTTACACATCTGTGCACTCATCGTACATTAGCAGCTGTGCATACAAGTGATAGAATGTAAACTTGCTGAACTAGTCACCTGCCTTATTGACACATTCATGTGTTACTCTGCCAAAGCTCTTCAAGTGAAGTTAGCAACCAGAAACCAGACTCTGGCTGTCTGCTAGGGGACAAAGTAGAAAACATGTAGTAGTAGTAGTAGTTTAAATAAACCTATTTGATATCAATCAGTTAAATGGCTACAGACACATGGAGTTTGATTGCTATTTGTTTACTTAAATCCAGTTAGCTTATGTCAGTAAATTGTTGTGTCGCTCAAAGTGAGTGTTAAATCTATCTAAATATGTGTACCTGAATTGGTAGAAATCTTCAACTATATCAGGTTAAAATTTATTTTGGCTAGCCACTGCAAGCTCTTATTTAAAACATATTAAAGTATAAAAAACTCTTACTGAGCTGTTCTTGCTGAAAATAGTCTAGCAGGTTAATATTAAAATGCTAATTGCCTGAGTGAGTGTTATGTTGAACTTATTTTCCAATTGGCAGGTGAGGAGCATTCCACATCTGATGTGTAACTCACCATTTGTGAGTAAACCTAAATGCTTTTCCTTTACAACCATGTAATTCTTTCCCCTTCCCAGGTTTTCACAGTTTCTTATCAATATGTCAAAATAATACTGTTTATTAACTGAATATTTCTCTGTCCTTCACCACAGTAACTGAACACCTGTCTCACAAATATTATACCCACAAGTTAAGCAGAAAACTATCACTATCCCTGTTTTGCAGAAGCAATGATCAAAATAAAAGAAATGGTGCTTTGTCCAAAACTCCCCCATTTGGGGAAGAGGTTAAGAGTTCGTGTGTCCTAGTGCAGTATCTTAATCACAGACATTTTTTGTTTCTTACATGTTTCAGTTCAAAATCTTGGAAAGAAAATCTCCTTAGTGTTTTTTTTTTCCTAACTAGACACAAATTAACTCTTTTCTCTAAGTCATCTTCTTATATAGGAACTGATTGCATTTTGGAAGTGGTTTCACAAATAATTACATTTTTGCTTTGTATCATTCTTAGAATTTACATTCACTTTTAATCAGTGTCTCCTGAAAAAGGCCACTTTCCAAAGTCCTGCCAGTCTCTCAAAGAATAAATCTTAAAATGTAAATTAAAAAAAAAAAAATCATTTGATCTGTAGGATGAATATTTTGTATTTTTTATGTCATATTTTCTGGGGGAAAAAAAAGATAAATTTCACAACAGGCTAGATAATGAGATTAAAGATCTATCTTATTTTGTCCAAGCAAACAAAGGATCTGGTGGGATGCAAGAAAAGGGGATAAACATAAGGCAATATTGTGTAGGTAATAAGTAAGCATAGAGAAGAAGAACAGGTGAGAAAGATGAACAGAAAATAATTATTTCATTATCTTTAAAATATAAAAAATCTGACTTACTTTTCAGTTTCTGATAAATGGTTGCCAAATGCATTTTCCAAGTGTGTTTCAGATTGGAGAGAATCCACATGATCAAGAGGAGGAACAATTACTAATTAGTCATATTAGGATATGCATAGTTTGTGAAGGGCTCTAAGAGTTTTTTCAGAGCTTCTATAAATTATCAGGCTAAGGTTTCCAAGGATTTAGATAAATGTTTATGCATGTTAGTCTTTAAACATGGCCATATGAATTTCAGAACTCCATGACATTGTTCCAAAATTTTAATGTTCACAGTGTTTGAGAATCTAGTAGTCTCTGTGCTTGCATTCATCTTATGTCAGAATCCTGCACAAAATCCTGGTACTTCTCAATAGTTATCCTGGTTTTTCGCCCACAAGAGTGAAAGAAAAGTCAGATGTTTTTATTCTTTTTTTCCTCTGTAGTGGAAAAGTAAGGTGTCCTGAGGTACCTCAGCTTTACCTTACTTTGACCAGTCCATTCTGTATTACCAGGTTTGTCCTTACTTTCATATTACCTTTGGGGACTGCCCCTCACTGCTAAATTCTCTGTGCCCAGATATTAATTCCATCTCAGCAATGACCTTGAGAATTCCAGATGAGTCTTCAGCATTTCATTATTAGTCATACTTTAAAGTCTGGCTAATACTATTCTTAGCTGTAATTAAGTTATGCTGAAGAAGATTGACTAGGAATAACCTAGGACAGAAAGCCAATATGTTGGATTTAGGAACCTGGAGAGTAGCAACAGCTGCCATCTGCAAAAAAACAGAGGTGGAGAGAAGTTCAGACACTCATAAAAAGCTTTGGAGTCATAAGGGGGAGGGCAGTACGTGTTTAATCAGGGATGGAAGCTTAGTGGATAAAAGGAGAAAACTGCTTTGTTGGGGAGAGGGGAAGGAAGGGGTATCTGCAGGGGTTGGGAAGACACGAATGAAAAGATGTGATTGGTAACAGGTGCCCTTCAAACAGTCTCTATCTCTCCCTCTTCCCCCTCTTTTCTGTGTAAAAAGATTGTACACGATAATGTCAAAATTATTTGTGTTTCTAAAGTGAACGACTTCCTGCTCATCTATGTGCTGCAACTTGTTTTATATAAAAAAATGCTGATGTACAATGCTTAGCTCTCTTTTTAAATGTTAAGCCACAGAGTAATTATCATTTTTCTTGTGCTACGTTTATGTTCCAAGATTCTAATTTCTATTAATGTTCTGCATGTTTTCTAAGTAGATTACAGGGACATTTCTGCATCACAAGTAAGCCCTGGAGCTATTCTCAGCTTTAAGCTTGGAGAAACAAAGTGACATTTACATTGCTAAATGAGTGCAGAGAAGTTTCTGGCTCATTTTTTACAATGAAAAATATGCTCTTAAGCAGTATTTTTCATCTTTTTGTTATCTATTTTGTTGCTGTCAAGCTTTAATAAAAATAGAATTCCAAATAGTACTGAATTTAGGAAGAAGTACTTGACAGCAGTGATTCTTTTCTTTGAGCTGTATTATTCCGAATATGTTACTATTTTTCATATAGATTTTTGCAAGAATTATCTTTCTGTTCACAGTGGTATACAGTAAGCAGTTATGTACTAAATAGGAGGTTTCATAGGCAAAATGCAACCTGTATATGGACTATGGAATGGAATTGGTATGTGTATTTTAAATTATATGGTTTTGAGAGAGCCAGAATCAATTAAAGTGATAAACTTTTAAACAAGAAGTTGTTAATTGTTGATTAATCTGAAATTGTTCAGATTTTCTCAAGATGTAACCCATGTTATATTCTTTTCTTCCTGTATTGGCTATGTATATTTCTGTCACGTCCTAGTGCATATCCAACTGTGTAAAAAAAATTTTTTTTTTCATTTCATGGTAGCATTTGACTATTACCAAGTGGAAAGTGAATTTAAATTCTCTGTAAGAAATAGGAAAGACAGGGAGAATGAAACTAGAATATTGCCATCTCAGAAAATACAGTAACTTCTACATAATAATTTATGCAAATAAGGCTGTTTTACTATATTAGCATGTTAGCATCCATTTCCTGTTAGGTGTACTTACTCAAGAAAGCATACTTTTTATTAAATGTTGAGTAAATGAATGTCACAATGGCTCAGATTTTTTTTAAAAAGTATTTGTAAAATTAGTTCTAGTTACAGTTACAAATATATTTCTGATCTACAATATAAAAGTGAAAAAACCCTAAGAATTTTATATTCTAGTTCTGAATTATGAGACAAGTTATTTCCTATTTTTGTTAAGAAGTTAGAAAGATTAAACTGTTAAGAACAAATTTAGGATACAGTTGAAATAGGCAGAGATTTTTATGTATCTAAAAAGACAGTAATGACTGGGACATTTTATTGTTGCCACAGCTGTAATGCAATCACCTTATAAAACTGGAAGTAGTTTGTAGATCCATATAGTCACAGATCTGTCAGTTCATTTTAAGGTTTTTATATGCACTGGGATATAGAGAACTCATGAATTAAGTGTAGAAGCTTAGAGAGAAGCTATCAACATCCTACATATGGTCTGGCATCTTTCCACCACCCAGTTATCAGGTTCATTTTTTTGATCAGGATATTTCATACTGTCTTCCAGTTTCCAGCTTTACAGTGTGTGTCCGTGTGCCTTAGATGACCATATGTGCAATTCTCACACCGGAATTCTTGCTGACTTCTCATATTTCCAGCACAGCTGCAATTAGGATGCAGCTATGTTAAATACACTGTTCCTTACTTGAAGGATTGAACAATGACTTGTTTTCTTGATTTCATAGGCAGTTGTTAAAATCTTTGAGCTCTGTTATGGATGTAGATTGTACTCCTGATAGGCACAAGCTCAAGGAGGTCCTCTGTTGAAGCTGAGTTTGCACCAGTTGTGCCACTGCTTCCTATCCATCTGCAGTCTTAAACGGTGGAATGGACTGACTGACCATTTGCTTCATTTTGCTGTCATGTCAGAATGGCGCTTCTGCAGTGTCTTGCTCCTATTTCACACCTCTTCATCATTAATTTTACTGTCCAGTGTTGTGAATTCAGTGCCAATGGTGTTGGTCTTTTTTCCACTTCCAGCCAAAAAAGGAAACAGATAATTAATTACAGGGTATAGGCTGTGTTCTGCAGTGTGTCTCTAGCAGAAATAAAACCCCTGAGGGACAGTTCTAAAATAGTTCTTGGTGTGAATTGTTAGCACTTCTGAAGAGGAGAGACATTGTAGGTACTACTTTTGCTCGAGAGTCTCATTCCTTGATAATGACACATATGTCTCCTTCCTCTAGCTTTCCTCCAAAGTTTGAGTACCATACTCAAACTTCAAAGTGCTGTATGCAAGTCACTGCGCATGTGGAACCAGTTCTGTTTCAGTCACTTAGTCTGTTGTTGTCCAGAAATATGTTTATGCCAAGAATCCCTACAGTGAGCTTTGTTTGTTTACCTCCATTTTAACTGGTGAACTCCAGTGCCGTTGAAGAGTACTGCCCACGTAAAGATGATCTGAGAAGTCGCTTGTCAAGTGACAAAGTGGCAGAGGTGGATCTTGCCCAGTTTTAAAAATCTGTAGTGTAGATATCTACATCTGAAAATCATCTACGGATTTGCAGTTAGAAAGAACAACGGGCACTAATGTGGTATGATTTACCATAACCTCATTTAAAATTAGCAAAATTAATATTACCTTTGTGACGCTGGTGCAGGCTTTGCCCAAGGCCCACCGTGTCCTACTGCAGGCACCCTGGCGGCCTGTCGCAGCATACGGACCTTGCACTGCCCTTGTAAGTGGCAAGCTGCAGCCTGGGGGAGCAGTGCATCGCCCAGGGGTAAAGATTTGAGAGAGGGGTCCTTGTATGAATTCCACAAGCTTTATTGTCTTGAAGGGTTGAGGGACAAGGAGCAGGTCTCAGGGTCACGCAGGGGTTCTTATACAGGGGGAGTGGTAACACAGAAACCAATGGGAAAGGAGCAAATGAGAGGATTTGAGGAGGATTGACAATACAGGAACCAACTGGGTGAACACAAAGGAGGGCTCAAGGGACAGGATCCAGTGGCACACCGGGGAAGGGAGAACTTTCCAGAGGGAAAGGTGTGCCTAGGAGGGATCGGCAGGGGCTCTTTGCCCAAGGGGCGGAGAAGAGGGAGGAGAGGGGCAAGGAGTCTCTGCCTGCGAGGTGGGGGAAAGGGCTTGGCAAACTAAAGGGGAGGAACAGAGTTCAAGGGAAGGGGTAACCACAGTAACTGAGGTACAGAGTAACAACTTACGACTCTAACATAGGCTTAAACAGAACTTAAAGGGGACAACTTAGACTTGGAACAGGAGAGTCTTCTTTCAGCCATTCCCCCAAGCCATTCCTCCATTGCTCCCAAGGTGGAGTACTACAACACCTTTGAATTTCTCACCAACAGCAACGTAGAGGACTCAGACAAGCTAGTTTGCCTAGGTTTAAATATTATTGAAGATATCTAAAGATGTATCTGAGGAAATCCAACCAAGTATCCAGTCTCATGTTCCAAAGCCAAACTGCAATCAGAGTTCTCACAAAGATCCCTCTCCAAGTTAGTATTAGTGATTAAATGATACAACTTTATTTTTAACATACCTTTGCTTTCGCAAAAGTTACAGTAGGAGTCTAAGAGGGATCCAAGTAAGGACAGGACTTCATAGAGGGCAATATCCTTAGTATTTTCTCTACCATCACGTGATGTGCCCATTAAGTTTCACCCTAGTGAACACCTTGAGAAAGACAACTGTGAAGGTGGTTCCTTCTGAACCACCCTGCCCTGCCTTTTTTCATATTAAGATCATTTTCCATCAAGAAGGAGATACATGAAGTACAAATTTTTTTTTTCTCTGAATCCTCTCATGAACCTTTGTATATTGAACATGAACTTTTAATTCTTCAGAGACTGAGAAATCATTCCAAATTATGCTCTTTACAGAACACTACCAAATGAGTATAACATTCTTAAATGCTGGTTTAAGTTTCTCAAATCAGTATTCTTTAACATACCCATAGCCTCAATTTTTGAACTGTGCTTTTCCCTGTGCAGACTTGTTTGAAGACTACAATAGCTGCATAAATAAGAGGAAACGTGCATGTGAAGACAGATTGTGCTGACTTGCCATGAGCATGTTTTTCATCCCAGTATGGCTATCTTCTCTCAGTTGTATGTTCTAATATATTTATTGTTTTTATTGTTAATATAATTTTAGAAGTTAATGCAGCCATAATAGTCACCAGGCTGCTACATTCAAAGCTAGTATTTGACTTCCACATTGAGAAGAGTCCAGTCTCTGGTCTCAAGTTGTGGTGCACTAAGTCTTTTTGTGAAGCAGGTTTTTGTTCAATCCCTTCCATGCATGGGGGATGTACAGTCAACCTCCAGACTGGATACATACTTCATTTTGAGTTATAGTTTAAGCACATGGGGACCATATGGCAGTTAAAGCGAAGAATACAAGCTTTCCAAAGGAGGTCCTGACCATACATGCTTCGCTCTCACAGTACAGGAGACTTACGGATTGGGAGTGAGAATACACATCTAAAATCATCACGTTAGTGCTTGACTCAGAAATTTTGAGAGACCTTAACTTTTGATCAGCATCTCTGAGGGAGGAGACCTCTAGTTTTATCTGTCTTTCAGCTGATTTTTCTGATTTTGATAGTGAAATTGGTTTTCTGTGCTATTCTTTTATGCTGTGTTCTTCTCTGGGAACATTTGTCAGTCATCAGAATTCAGTGGTTCTGCCAGAACCTAATCCATTTTCTAGGGCAGAAATCCCTTGTTCAGCTTCCACAATACAAGTTCTCCACTTCAAAATGGAGTTATAATCTAAGGTGAAATACGCAATTGTAAATTCATAAATATATGCAATTGTAAATTGCATATAGAATTCCTAAATTCAATACGCAGAGCTAAAAGTAGAATTTCACTTGTCATGATAAAGGTTCAGTTTACGGTATGTACTATTATCAGGGTCACTTTCGATTTAGAGGATATTTACCTGACTACAGTAACTGTGGGCTTTACTGTATGAGGAAAGAGTCGGATGGATCTGACACCCATTGGCTTCTTCTATGATTTTAGTGATATGAAAAAGTCATTAAATTTATCATCAGAATGAGCTTTCTTGAGACCACATAGGTAAATATGTCTTCCTGCTGTGGATTTCCAGCTGTTGGGTTTAATCTACATAAAGCTTCTTTTCAACATCACTGTATGGAGGTTATTTGAGGTGCAAGACCATAAGAACCTAATTGACATGTATGTAATTGATTCCTGTTAGCCAGTTACTTTTTCTTGAGACTGTTATTTTGCATCTGCTTCCAGAGCATGATATATAGACATGTCTCATTTTAACTGCTTATATAAATTTACATAGTTATTATAACTATATATACACATATATAATGTTAAGTGCTATTACAAGCTTTTGAGTGCACACAGAGGATTCTTTCTTCCTTTGGTTGTAGTTACATGACAGAGACAGTAAAAAAGAAAATTTTACTGTTGACAATTCACAGGGAAGAAAAATGAAATTACTATCTTGATACTATACTTGATTACAATGCTTAATGTAGGCAATTCTTTCACATACTTCATCAATTACATGATAAAAGAGCACATTTTTATGCCTCAGTCATTTCCCATATGAGATAGTTCTTATTCATTTTGCTTTGACATGTAAGTCATGGTTTTGTTATAATACCTAATGTTATATTAATTTTGAATTAGGGAAACGTAAGATGCTCTTTTGGTATGTGTAAGTTTGAGCGTGTATCAAGGACATCAAAACCACTGATAATAGAGTTCCCTTTATGGTATCTATAGCTCTAAATACATTTATATTTTATATGGCTGCATGCCTTGCTTTTGCATTTGTTTATCTTCTAGTTGCATTGCTAGTTGAAGGAATCAAATTCTATCCTTTGTATTCCAAAACTATTCTTCAGTCTCCATTTTTCTAGGTACTATTTCAATTATCTGTAATAGACAGGTAAAATCTATTTGAAATAAACTACAACTCATTTTTACTTTTACTTTCAGATCAAACATCAAAAAATCTCTGAATTTTCTTAAGTATCAGTAATATGAGCAGTTAATACATTTTTTTACTCTATCAGTTAAAAATCACTTACACTTCTTTGGTTCTTTTAACACTATTTTAAAGCTTGATGATTTTCAGTTTGTTCTACAACACCAGCAGTAATAGCATTTAGCCTAATAAATTAGCAGGGTAGAATTTGGGAAATATGCCAAACCAGAAAACATTTTGATTAATGGACACCATGGAAAAGACTGCTATCTATCCTTTGTCCGTACCTAAATAAAGAGTCACGGGAACACTAAAAGTTGGAAAAGACCTCTAAGATCGTTGAGTCCAACCTTTATATCTCCTTCTCTGTATATTGGCACACAAAATTGCTTTTGCTTTTTTTAAGTAAGGTTGTTGGACTTAAGTTACCAAAACTAAATGGAAATAAGCAAGTAGTTTCTTCTGATACTATTCACAATGCAATACATGTTACCTTACTTCACCTCCTGCTACATCACCCCCTGTGTTCTCATTCTATTCATTCTAATCACTTACTTTGAATTCCAACTCCTTTCTGGTTATGTATGCAGAATTTTCAAGTTTTCTTTTATAGTTCAAGTAATCTTTACTAAATATGAATTAATATGCATAAGTGGAATACAGGATGTTAGATTGTCGTAAAGTATGAATCTCTGTATGTGTTGGAAAACTTACCAAGTAGATAATCTGTGTGAAAGCTTGTTCTAAAAACACAGTTCTTTTTAAGAAAGTAATTTGATACTTCAAATCTGTATGCAAGGGGAATTTTATGATTGCACTCTGGCTATTCAGGATGAAAGTTGTTTTAGGCAAAGTAGAAGCCTGAGAAAAGTAAATTATAAGGAGAGTGAGGTGAGAAATGGATTCAGCTTATCACAGCTAAATTTAGGTATCAAAATGAAGGTGTCTGCAGTGAGGTATCTCTCTGTGCTTTATAGTTAACAGCAGCCTAATCAGCAAGGCTAATCTTACAACACCAATAGTGTCTCACTTCTGAATGGAGCCACTTTCCAAGCTACATAATGGAAAATTAGATTCTTAGCTTGTGGTTAGATACTTATGTTTAGATACAGCAATTTAAGTGTTTAAAGTTTGAGTGAAATCCCACTTAATGTGTCACATAGCTCATTACTTTGATTACTGGGACTTGTGCTGGTACACAGAGCAGCATCCTTAAAAAAATTCATCAGGTTGCTGTGGACAGACTTTCAAAATATTTAATAATACAGTCCTGATACTTGTTTGTATGGGTAACACTAATTGTATATAAGTACTGTTTTTGTGCCAGCTGCATAGGTTAATTTTTTCCTTGTGTCATCTTAACCCACCTTTTTTTGCCAGCTGCATTGTTTTCCATGTATCCGCACTGCCACGTCCCCACGTGTTGCGTAAGCAGTGAGTGGGTGCTTGTGTTCCCATAGTTTGTGACAGTGAGACCAAAGGTGTAAAGCCAGCCCAGGGAGGAGCTGGGTGAATCCACTCAGATAATCCTCCCAAGAAGCCTCTCTCCGAAGCCAAAGCCCTCAGACCTGGAAGCCTCAACACAGTGACACAGAGCTTGCATAGCATGGCTTTTATGTCCAGGAGCCAGCGTGGTAAAGACCAAATACTTCCCCAGAGAAATTGGGAAATGCAGAGCTTTAGCAACACTGTTTTCTACAGTGCACTGAGTAACTGAAGGGAACATTGTAAGTAAACAATTTGCACAGCCCTACCTGAACGTAGGAACATTGACTTGACACAGTAAAAAATATAAAAATTTTAATCATCCATTTCTCTTCACATCTTCCTTTTCTTAGCTTATCCTGAAACTAGTGAATGTCCTTCTACACAAAAGACTCTTCCCATCTCCTTTGAACCCTCTACCTACTTTCCCCTTTTTTCATAAGGTGTTGTTCCCACTGGAACAAGTGCACATATTTCTGCTAAGTACAGAAGAGCTGCTTTTTCGTTACTAGCTTTCTAGACCAACTTGCTGGATTTTAGAATTGGAAAATAATATTCATAGTATCAAAGTAGCATGCCAGCAGTAGCAGGTAGTGCTAATGACTGTTTGTTTGGAACTTTAAAGTGAAGGTAAGAATTGTGTTCAGGAGCAGAGAAATCTGAAGAGATGGTTAAAATTACTGTAGTTCAAGACAGAGCTTTGTTTTCAGTATTCCCTTTGTTGAAAAAAGCAAATCTCTTGCAAATATGTCGGGCTAATTTTCTTTCCTTGTTTAGCAGTACACACACCAGTAATTCTGTTGGATTCGGTGTTTCTTGTGCTATTTATTTTGCCAAGTTTCTTAAGGTCTTTCTTGCTAAATGTGGAGGGGGTTTAGAACAAATATTAAGGCATCCTTAGCTAAATCCTCATGATAAATTTGGCTGTGATGTCAAAATAACTTCTTCGTTGTGGACTAATTTTTCATCCCCACTCCCTGTCATTCCTTCCTATAGCTTCACATTAGAGAATCCTCCTGTCACAAGGGAAGCTTGTGTGAGAGCTGAATCTCCAGAGCCTATTCCAAGTCTGAAAACAGACAGTGCTGTCAAGTACAGGACAGATTCTGTTAAGTAGAGAAGACTTTAAACTGCCAAGTGGATCTTGACACAAGAGAATTTGACCCTACACATACAAGTTTCAACTCTGTTTCTGAAATAAATCTGTGTGACAGTTTTTGGGTTTTGCCTTGTTCAAACGTGCAACTATTTGGTTTACAGAATAACACAGTTTAAGTATAGGAACACCATTTGCTAATGTCAAAACATTGTTTATGTACAATTTAATCTCCTATGATGGTGTATTTATTTGCTGTATACTTGCTTGAGTTATTTTCATCAAGAAATTCTGTCTATGTGTTGCTTTGGCAACATCTTTGCCGAGTTTACAACTTTGAAAAACATGTTGGCATCAGCTACGCAGTCCTTTTAAACAGCTGCTCTGCAGTCATGCTGTTTCAACATGCCACCACACATGACTGAATTATGCAAATAGTTAATATTAAATGACTGAGATACAAGAACAATTTGTACACTCGATAAAGCTGGTCTGTGGAGTGTAACTTCCATTCATGTAACTGAGTTAGTGTTCGACAGTTTAAAGGTTACAGCATGTTTCTTTTGACTGTGTTTCTTGTATTAAAGGCAGCAGTGGACAGAGAGAAGGTATATGGCAGGAGTATTTTAAAAGGCGGAGAGTTTTTTTTAACTTATTACTAATAATTCAATGAAAATAGAGTGTACATCAATGTAATTTTCTGGCAAATATTAAGTAGGTAAGATATAAAAAATGTTTGTCATTCAGCTATAAACACGAATTATCCTTTTCTGGTTGAGAGATAAGACAGAATGTTAATTATATATAAGGCTAATACAATAACAGTGTTGTTTATTGAAGGCAGCACCATTTGTAAAAAGCAAGCAAACAAAAACATTAATATTTTAAAACATGTAAAATTGTCTTCAAATTTACATTGAAAGGCTTTTCAACTGGTCTTGCTGTTCTAATTCTACAATAATGAATGCTCTAAATAATGCTACTAGCAGTAATAATAATAATAATAATAATAATAATAATAATAAATGCTTTAAATTCTGTAACTTATTTTATAGTAATCATACCCATTACATGGGGTGGAGGGGGAATGGTAGGCAGTAAGTGTGGTGAAAGATGACAAAAGAAGATATCCAGTTAAAGTCAGAAAATGCTATGTTTTTCCCTTTCTCACTCTACTGTGCATTTTAAATAAACTGTTTTGTTCAGCTAAGTATTAAGGAAAGATTACTTTTCGTAATTCAAATTGTTTTCAAAGCAAATTATTAGGATATCTGAAAAACGTCTGCATTTCTATATGTTCTTGTTCCTTTTTCCACACATTTTTCACAAAACTTCTTTTCCATTCTGATGCTCTTTTTGCTGTACATCCGCTAAAGGTTTTTCATTGATTCTTCTTTTCTAATCTGGATATAAAGACATATATTTCTAGTAATGTATTTATAAAATTTCTGTGCAAGACCTAGTGGTCAAAAGTACAAGTTGTCGCAGTCATTCAGATTAGCTTTGTACACTCCCTCAGCCTGACAAAATAAATGCAAAAGAATTCTTCTAAATGAAATGGAAATCTAAGTTAAAAGAGACAGTGTGTTTCTCACTACAAAGTAAATGTTCTCTTTTACAGCCTTTAAGCAAGACAAAATTTGAGTTGTATAAATCCTCTGTGCCTATTTTATTTTCTTACTTTGCTAGGGTCCAAGTAGTAATCTTACTAATTATAACAAGTATATGTTCTTTTTTAGATTTACTGATCCACGTTTGGTGAATATAAATTCATTATTAACAAATAAATATTTAATAGATTGAAATATAATTTAACTGAATAACTTAGCATTGTTCCTTTGTGGTTTTACAGGAACTAGCCACAATGAAGCAGATGATAATTAAACTACATGGTAAACACTATGAACAAAATCTACCTCAGTCTTTTATGGATGTAAAAAATACAACTGGAAAAAAATCAAACCCTTTGGTAAAACTGCTGTCAGAACATGAAGAAGCAAATATATTTACACCTAAGCCAACATTATTTGTAAGTACTATGATAAGAGTAAGTGCCAAAATTTCTGATGATTCTCCTCACTTTTTAAAAAGAAAAATGTGGATTCATCCTTCAAAGAGATGTATAATTAATTTAGCTAAATACTTGCAGCTCTTTATGGAAACAGTCAATGTTGAAGAGAAAAATCAGAGTTTATGTTTTTTAGCTGTTTGGTTACTTTCTAGATCTTAAGTTCACAGCAAACCAAGTCTTAAAAAAAAAACAAACAAAAAACATTATTGTATTGCAATACTAAAAGTGGTTAGCAAAATTTTAGTAGTTGTAGAGATTCACAGACCATGTATACTAATTTAAATCTATCATGATTGTGTATAAATGGACTTTGTGTATATCTATACTGAGAAACAGGAGAGAGGAAATAGGTGTATTTCTGTATACTTACATTCATGTATATTAATGTGTGTATGTGTATGTATCTAAATATATATAAAATAGAACACCAGTATTGATATATCTTCTGTTGCTAAGGATGCCTGATATTATAAAACCCTATTTTATTCCTTCAGAAACTAAAAGCTTGGATTTCAATATTTGAAGTGGCTCACTTCAGATTTAGCACCTCTGGTATTGGAAAGCTTCATGAAAATGGTGTAGAGGTTTCTGACTATGACTGTGTCTGAACTGATAGATACAAGACAGCCAAGTTGCAATGCTAAATCACAAAACAAGTCATGACTCTGTTTACAAACTTCATTATGCTACCTTTCTCTGGGCTGAACTGGGTATATCCACACTGCATAGCATATGTGCTGATTTGGTCCAGAGAGAAGTCTTTCTTTTTTTTGTCTTTTTTTTTGGTCTTTTTTTGTCTTTTTTCTTTTTTTTCCTGGTGGAGACTAACATACAGTGTCTTAAACGATACGAGGTTTGTGTTGCAGCACACCAGGTACTGGGTTTATAACACAAAAAGTAGTAAATGGTAGCATCTCTGGGACATGATGTGAGTACACTGGAGGATTTTAGGGGTTCAAAATTTGCTTGAATAGCATTATTAAACTAAACACAGTGCTGTCTCATCCACAGTCCTTTTGGTAGTGCTAACTCATACTGCCCAAACTTTTTCTTTGATGGATCTTTTCAGTGATCCAAAACATAAGCAGATAGTTTGCATAGAAGATCCGGGGTTTCAGTGCATAATCTGTCCTGTCTTACTTAGGGATATAGAAACTGTGTAGGAATCCAGAAGAACTGAGTTTACATTCAGAAATTTTAACCAGTTTCTCTGTGAAAAACTGTAGTCTCTGCAGACTTTGGAGTAGGGAACTGAAAATGGGCAGGTGGTACAGGTTTTCTTAGATAGGAAAAGAAGTCAGTAGTCCTGTGAAAATCCTGCCAGTTCAGGTCAATTTCTAGAATTCTAAAAGCTTGCACAAATAGGGGAGATTCATTTTTGTAACTGAAATCTTCAAAATTAATAAAGTAGATTTTTTTAATTGAATGCTTATTAAGTCTTGGAGGAAAGAAAGAATAGAGAACAGACAGAAAATGGAACTAGAAAGGAACAAGTTTAGGGACAACAGACTGAGACAGTGCTCACTAACTCAAGATATTATACCCAACCCTGGAAGCAGAACAGTCCTTACTTTGCTCCACCTCCACTTAATTAGTTTTATTTCTGTTAAACTCTTTTCTTTTATACGAACCACCACTGAATTTGCCACAAGCAATCCTGACTGTGTAGCAGTAACCCATAGGATTATGAAGGCAAGGAAAAGTGCTCACAGATAATTCTCTGCAATTAAAATACTTTCTACAGAGTCAGAAAACTACTAAATTCTTTTCTTTTCAATTATAATTTTTTAATAACTATATTTCTGCATAAAGTGTTGGTCAATTTTGGCACACTCAAGATCTCTTTTCTAAAATCCATTCCTTTCTCAGCTGGAAAACTCAGATGATGAGTTCAAATGAAACCTATTTATGGCACAGTCGATGCTTGTTTTCACTGTGACAGATATTTTTTAAAAAATAATTTCGTTTTTATCGTATAATCTGCGTTTTATAACCTGGAAATAGGGAGGTTTTAATACTGGTATGTTGTAATAGTAACTTTAAATACATAGTTTTGTTTTTGATATTTGCGTTTAAGCAAAGAACTCAGCCATGAACTACATAGGAAGGAGGGAGACTTGTGTAGATTTCATTTGTTTCTTCTGGTGTTCACTGTCTCACAATTAAATGTTCTTTCTTTTACAGACAAATAAAGAGGCACCTGTGTGGTACAAGAAACTGCAGAAGAAAACATCACCGTAGCATTTTTCCAAAATTATTAAAAATAATCCTTTGGGGAGCTTTTCATTAAAGAAAGTTATTTTCACCATAATGATGCCCATTTTACTATAAAAGCAAACAACTGTTTTGGTTTTAACTGTTTCTTTTTTAACTGTCAAATAATCTTATGCTTCGTTAAATAATTTCTAGATCTGTCATGTGAATAAAATGTGTGGAAATAATGTATGCAATAATTTTACTAACATACATTTGAATTCTAAAAGATAAATAAACACTAGTGTGTTGTGCACAATATAATCTGGGCAGTTAAATGATGTGTCATTCACGGTGTTGCAATTAATGCATATTTTGGCTTTTTTATATTGTTTTTCTTAGACTCTCTGTTTCATGCCACATTCCTTGCAACTATTCTGGCTGATGGAAATTTTTTAAATAGACATGAGTTAGTATCAAACTATATCCTACTTTCTATGAAGGAAATTGATGTCAGCTGGAAGAAAAATTTCTTACCGGACTTGATTTGTAGTTCATCACTTGATGTCATTTGTATAACCAAACAGGCATTAAAAATACTTTAGAGAAGAAATGAAATACGTCATCATTATCAGCACTGATACTTAATGGACTACATAGAAGTGTAGTTACATCAATGTAATAATAAAAATAGAACCACGTGGTGTTTAACGGGGAAATGGGTAACTTGCCATATTTAGTTGCATGAAAATAAGCCCCAACTTCCAAGAACACATTCTACTTGTTTATTCCTCTCCACCATCTATTCTGACGATACAAAAGTTCTCTAATACAAAGCACTCTTGACTGCATATGGTACATTTCTATGTATAACATAAATATAGATCTTTTAAGTATTGTATACTGAAAATACTGCTCAGATTTCATTTAAGAGAAAGCTTCTTCTTCTTAGCACCTTTTTCCTAGCTCCTTTTTCCTTGACAATATCTCTTAAATTGATTGTTTTTTCTAACCTGGACATGAACAATAATTATTTACTATATAATACTGAGCTATATCAAGCTTATGATTCCCAGATACACTTTTCTTCATTTTCCAAACAGGGTTGAAGCACAGTAATACTTCGTCTGCTCCAGAAAAGTTTCAGTTTCAGGGTTTTTTTCCTTTTCTAGTTCTGAGAGAGTGAGGTAAAAATGCTGGTAATTGCACATCACAGGTTTAAAATTATCATTGTGTGAGTGAGGGAGGCCAAGTGTGTAGACAGAGGTAATAATCTTTTATTAGACTTAACTGCTGATCACTGGGGAAATAAATCACACAAACTTTTGGGCTCACAAACCTATCTGTAGAGTCATTTCTGAATAACTGGTTTCCTGAAGTCTAGGTTTTATCTACCATATTTTTTTATGTGAATAGAATCCATAACTTTTATTTCCTTTGAAACAGCTCCCATATGCAGATATTAATTTTGTGGATTGTAATAGATACTTTATATGATTCAGTCCCTAACTGAACTTGCCATACTATCCTGTTTGTCTGTTTTTAATGAATAATAATAAATTGTATTATTTAGAAGGACAGTGAGTTATTTGAGACAAGATACTAATTGGAATCTTTAAGTATTTACAATTTTTTGCTCCTGTGTGTCTCTGGTGAGATCCAGACTGTAAGATGGGTGACACACCCACCTCAACAGAACATGATCAACAATGCCATGTCCAGCTGGAACAGTGTCATCCCTTGGCAAGTTCATAGGCAATAACCAGATTTGAGGGAGTGGTCTATACACTGGAGGGAAAGGTCGCAGAGGATCTCAACAGGCTGGAAGTTGGGTCAACAAGAACCATATTAAGTACAACAAAAGCAATTGCAGTCCCACATCCAGGATGGAATAACCCCGTATGCCAAGCAAAGCAGCTTGACAGAAACAGACCTTAAGGTCCCAGTGGACAACAAATGGAATATGAGTCAGTAATGTGCCAGCCAGCCACATCCTGGGTGGTTATTACCAAGAGGATAGCTGGCAGAGGCAGGGAAGTGATCCTTCCCTTCCGTTTGGCACAGGAGAGGTCACATCTGGAGTCTTGCATCCGGTTTTGGGCTTGTTCAAGAAGCGCGTTGACATACTGCAGTGAGTCCAGCAGAGGCGCACCAAGATGGTGAGGGCCTGAAGCACCTGATGTAGAAGGGGAGGCAGAAAGAACTGGACTTGTACAGCCTTAGTAGTAGAGGACTTACAGGAGGAACTTGTAGTCTCCAACTACCAGATGGGGTGGTACAGAGACAACAGAGCCTGACTCCTCTCAGAGGTGCACAGCCATAGCGTAAGAGACAATGGACACCAGATGGAGCACTAGAAAACTCAATTAGCTATTACGAAAAATGCTCTTACTGTAAGGATGGCCAAATACTGGAAAAGGTTGCCTAGACAGGTGGTGGAATCTTCATCCTTGGAGATGTTCAGAACTCAACAAACTCCTGAGCATACTGGTATAATTGGACCTGACTTTGAGAAGAACTAGATGACTGATTTTCAGAATTCCTGTTCAACTTAAATTACTCTGTGGTGTTATTCCTAAATATACTGGTATCAGTTAGTGACATTAATTTACTGTGTACCATCCAAAAGACAGAATTCTGTTTAATTCTTCCATGGAAGTGCAATACACAGGAACATTTTTACTCTTAGAGAACAGCTGTGCATTGTAAATTTCTGTGTCCTCCAGGCAGCCTGATTTTCGAAGAAGGCTGGCAGAAAATTAGGCTGATTTTATGGTGAAGTTTTAATGATATTTAAACAGTTCTTCAGATGACACAGTGATTTTCTCTGTCAAAGGATTGTGGGTTTTAGGGTTTGGGGTTTTTTTTTAATTATTAAGAAGGTCCATCTTTAAATGTGCAAAAATAAAAGCAATTTATTAGAATACACTAACACACAATGCTGTTGGTAAATTCTTGTAATCCGTGTAGTCCCTGTGTAAATCTTCTCAGTGGTTTTTGGTTGTTTTTTTTTTTAGTTGAAGACTGTGTTTTTCCTGTGATTCTTCACTAGACTCCAAGGCTATAATTAATTATGTAGGAGGAGACCTTCTAAGCTTCTCATGAGAAAGCTAGCATGTCACTTAAATATAACTATTCAAACGTGAGACGCCCTACAGCAAAAATTAATGAAGCTTTTTGCTCTTTAAGTAATGAAAAGGCTCAGTTGCAGTACCTGTACAGCACTTTTACTGATGTTCTTTCCCACAAACATAGTTGTCAAATGAATTATTCCAAAATTATTCTTCATGGTCTTTGCTGTCTCCTATTGTCACAGGCCTTGTGTCAATGATGTGTGAGTCAAAAATAATGAAGTAAGGAGAAATTTCTAAGGGTAGTCATGCATGTAAGCAACTTGTGACTGAAGTGCCCAACCCACATAATCATCTTCAGTTCCTCTTTTTCAAACCAAAGGGAGCAAAGCCAAAAAAAATCTCTATCCACTATTACATTTCTTGGTACATTAAACAGGTGTTACTTAAGTGATAAGTTTCGTAACTACATGGGTTGAACAGGAAAGAAAGAAAGACAATGCTTTAGAGCAGGTTAGGATTTGGGGTGTTCTTAGCCCTGTAATTGCTTTCTCACCTTTCTGTCCCTTGTCTGAAGACAAGCTGTAGTGCATCAAGGTAATCTCTTGTTTGAGGAAAAAATTGAAAACATAATTGCTTTTTTTAATAAGGACCTAAACTTTAAAAGCTTACTACCACTCAATCCTGTGGTCACAATTCCCTGGCACTGTAGTTTCTAAATATTTTCTGTACAAAGAAACAATATGCCGTTTGGATTTGTAGCCTTTATTACCTTCAAGACTTTTTGAACAAAACAGTGATGAAATCTTTTAAAAGAGGAACATCTATAAATTCAGATATCAATTCAGTATTTGTCAGTATCTCTGGGATACAATTTCCTACCTCTTACACGTTAGGTGTTATTTTCTGTTTCAGTTACACTTTTTTATGATACCTAGTTTCAGCAAAAAAAGAGGAACACTTAAATCTATCAAACCTCTGACACCTGCAAGATGGTCAGTCAGAATTCTTTTACTTCTGGTAGGCATTCATTAACTTCCATGTCTTTGAAAGGCATGACTCAGAGAGCATGACATTGTAGAAACAAATTACTACCTTTTGAAGAAGTATTTATGTTATTATGTATATGTGTCTCAATCAGTTGTCAGTCTGTAGCATATTTACATGAAAACAGATTTATACACAACAGTTTGAGTCTGTAACATCCTGTCATCTTTCAGGGTTGTGCTTACAAGGGAGGTCTACTGAGGAAAGCATTTCTCTCCCTGTTAGCATTACATTTAATAGATCATATGCCAGATTTCTTACTGGGTCAAAGAAACATATCCCTGGTATTTTCTTATACCAAAGAATATCAAGCATCTGTATTCATTCTCGACCTTTGAAAATGAAACAAGTATCTCTAGAAGATCAGGTTTTGCTTAGTGTCTTTGGGCAATATTATCCCCTTCTTAAATTCCTAGGATTGATTGGGAACTCTTGACCTTTAAAACACATACTTCCACAGCTTAATTAAAGCAGTTACACTTGGGGTATTTCAGACTGAAGCTGGGCAGCAGTCAGCAGCAGCAGAGGGTGCCAGCTCTCGGGGGATGGCATCACGAGCGGAAATGGACAGCAGTTGGGAATTGTGGAAGAATGAGTGGTGAGTACTGAAGAAGCTTTTAACAGGAGAAGAAATAGGTACGGCTCTTCACAGATGTTAGACCCTCTGCAGCTCTTCTAAGCCCTCTGCTGACAGTACAAGAACCACAAACTTTCTTCCACGGAGTTCATTTTGTGGAGGTCCCTGTATTTCTTTCCTCACTGATAAGTTTTCCATAACAGTGAATACCTGTGGTTTTTGTTTTAGAGAGAGAAAGACTTCTTTTTCTCAGGACATTGGAACTAGGTTCAAAAAAAATGGTGAATTACAGCTTAGCCTTTAAAAGATGAAGGGGACAAAAACTCCCAGCAAACTTCATCCTTATAAGAGGAGCAAATGGCAGAAGTATTCAATGTAAGAAGTTAGGATTGATCATGGAAATAGCTTTTACTCAAAAACTTACATGTTTTCACAGACTGTGTGCCCTTTTTGAAGATACTACAGAAATAACCACAGTAAAAGAGAATGCCGCTTTGACTGAAGCAATAGAATCAACTTTGTTTGACCATGAATAATTGAAGTCTTTGTGTTAATGCTCTTTTTAAGGGAGTAGTGGATCAGTAAATGTAACTTAATTGCAGGAAAAGTCTTATGGATGGAATTTATGACTGTATTGCAATGAAAGTCTTTTCATTTTTCGTTTTGGTTCAATAGAAAAAGGATTACTTAGATTATTCGGTGTTGCAGCTGAAACTGTTAGCAATTCCCAGTGGTCCTGTTTTTCATGATTTTTGAGATACATATTGTGGCTTGCAAGACTCTCTTTTGCTTTCTTATTCAGTTCTTTAGAAGAATTTGTTTCTTTGTGCATTATTATTAGGAAGTGCTTGACTTCTACAAGGGAATTTACATATGCAATGTATACATGGGTTTTAAGCAGGATTGTTACCTAAGTGCAGTGGTCCTTTTTAGAAGAAAGAGTTGAAAATATTCCCACTGACTTCTCTCAGAGACCTTGACAGAGGGTTGATTCTGCACCCAAGCTTTCTTGCGCTCCCCACTGCTGGTACAGGGCTGCAGATACAGGAGACCTGTGTTTCACAGGACTGTGGTTTCCAAGCAGTGTAAACACAGATTCACACGTTGTCATCCGCAGCTACATGTAAGACATTCACAAAGAGATTAGTATCACTCATCTCCTCTGTGGTACTGTGGGAAGTCTAAGCAGGGGAAAAATACAATATTTTGGTGCAGCCTATTAACTTGCCACCTTTTCCATTGTGGTTAGCATATAAATACCATTCTAGCGAGTCTTCATTTTTGGACATTGAAAAGAAAGCAGCTTGCAAGTCCTGCAAGGCTGGCTAAGTTCTTTTTTCATATACTTCATTAGACGTTCTGTGTTCAGGTACTGACCAGACAGCTTCTAAAAGATCATTAGGCATCACTTCTTACATATTAATCTTTATTTTACTGATTTATTATTTAAATACTAAGTCCCCAGAATCCACTCAGTATTTATGAGTAAAGGAGTACGTGCCTGAAAGTAACAACAAGCAATAAAGGGACTAATATGTCAATGACTTGAGTCTTACTGAATTAGCACATTCCTTGTCATTTTGTGTCATTTCTTTCATTATTGCAGTAATTAACGTTGCAGAATTGCATTTGTGCCATTCAGCAGGGAATGGAGAACAATAATAGTGTTTACCAGCAGCAGGAGGGAGCTTACCTTTCTTTCTCAACCCCGTAAAATCTCTGCAGGCTAATCTCAGTGCGCAGCCAGGGTGCCCTCCTACACAATGGAGACTGTCTGAAACCTCCCTTAGGGGAACCTGAGTGAGCTGATTACATCTCTTGTCCAAGAAAGCCAAATACCCAATCCTATGAAATATAGCGGTTTTTCATTCTGACGCACCATTTCACATCTGGGCAGGCTGAAACCTTTGTCAAACAGATTTACACCATGATAGTAATTCTGAGATAGCTGAGTGATTTAAAAACAAGTACAGAGTATTTTCAATCCATTAAACTCTGCGAAATTACAAAGAAACAAACTGTGTAAAGTTCTTATGTTTCCAACTGCAGCAATATCAAGACATTTTCATAATTCACTATTATTATTTTGTAGCTGTAAACTGAAATATTATGTATAAATACATTACATTTTTAACATAAAAAATTATTTGGGTTTGATTATTTTTGATACATAATACGTGAACATCCACGTTTAAGGTCCTTCTGGNAATACAAAGCCAAATATTTTTCTGTGAACGTCCACGTTTAAGGTCCTTCTGGTCACGAGTTATATGCCAATAAAGTATATTGAAATGAATTTTATTTTAGAATGTATTACTCTATTACATCATCTTCATGAACTTGTCTGATCTACTGGCTCCAAGAATTGTCAGATTCATGACAGAAAGGTGCAAACTCCCCACAGGCCAACAGTGGACAGCATCACATTTACTGATTTAAATGACAGCCCTAGGTTTTATTAAAATGTACAGTATATTTGATAAGCAAGCTTCCATATTCACTGGATATTTCTAGAAACAGGATTACCTGATCCACCTTCTCAGCTACGTTTGTTGTTACTCTTTCATGTAAGAGGTTTTCTGTGTTCTGTATTCTTACCAGTTCTATCTAATTTCTGAAAACATGAAGATGTAACTGTAAGGTTCTGCTGCTTGGGTGTCCCTTAGCCATGGAGGCACCAAAAGCAGAGATGTGCTGGCATTCTCAGGAATCACCTTGTCTTGTCCTAGTCATGACAGTACAAAGTCCTACTCTACACAGAGAGAGGACAGCACTAACATTGCTTCACTCTTATGAAATACCAACTATTGGGTTTGGAATAGGAACAATTGTGATCCCAAATGTGGATTTATTAGAGCAAAAACTGGAACTCCATCTGAACAAACCTGGCAAGGCTCTTGGCTTAACTGTGCTTTATAGCTGTTACCCTACTTCCATAGGAAACTGAGTATGTACTATTTTCCTCAGGTGGTGGATAGGATTTCATGTGATTATCCCTGCTGAGTGTTCACAGAAGTTCACTTTGAGTAGGATGATGATAGGGGCATTTCTGAAGAAAGGAGTGACCTTCAGCTTTGGAAAGAAACTGCTGAGACAACATTCAGAGTTTCCAGTCTATTGGCTTGAGACACCTTCTACAGACTGCATAAAGCTCCTCAGGACTGTTATGATACTGAACTTCATATTCACCTCTTCCTTCTTCATTTTCTGATGTCTACTTTAAAAATACCAGTTTTCTAGCTTTTATTTATCCCATTCTTAAGCACCTGACTTTAAGAAATAGTAGGAAACCCTTGGCAAATATTAGAGAGTATGAATATCGTGACTACTTGAATACTTAACTTCCCCAAGTGTAGACCTTTTCAGCTATATGTTGCCATTTAGGTGCATTTAATCCAATAAAACAAATTAGGGCCATAGCATTTGATGGAGGGTAGATATCTTAAAAATATAATGTTTTAATGTTCAACTAATTGTAGAGGGGAATTCCTTAAGTGGCATAATTCAGTGTGAACATACAACTTCTTTGGCTGTTTGGTTATTACTTAGCTTTCTGTGAGCACTGTTTTCACTCCTGCATTCAGAGCAGAGGGAAGTGGGCATTGCATCACACTGTGTCTTAGTGTGATATTTTTGAGAGAAACACTGACGTGAGACTAGTTTAATAGTACCACACTGTCCTTGGGATAAAGGACATAGATCTGGTTTTGATATTCTTAAATTAGACACCAGGAAAGCTTATTGCTACCACTTCATATTATAAATAACGTCACCTGGATTGGAAGTGGTGCAATGGATTGTTGCAAAATGCTTCTGTTGAGAGAACACAGTGGACCAAGCTGGTCTAACCTACTATAATTAATTATCTCATAGGTGAATTTCACTATCTTCAAATAATTGTTTTAATGTAAGATTTAGAACAGCTGCGATGCATGCAGATGGTATTGATGAAAGACAGTTTGTGCATTTGCAACCAGTTCTGTTCACATGGTCTCGCATGTGAAGCAAAAGGAAAACATAAACATGAAGTAAAAGGAAAAGAGGTAATTTCTTTGTCCCTACCACTTTTGCTTCTTTCATTTGTCAGTGAAGTCATATCTGAATGCAAAATTTAAAATTTGAAAAACTGTAGTACTGCATGGTAAAACACTTTAAGACATGTAGAATAAGATGTTTATCCTGGTCCTGACTAAATGCTTGTGTTAATCTTAGTTTGTTTCTCCTGTGTACTAAAATGCAGATTTTTTTTTTCCGTGTTACATGTAGTTATGTCATATCTTATGTTGATTTGTACCCAATACTGTGTGACAGATTTATGAATCATTAGGCCCTACTCTTGAATTGCACAGAAACAAGGTTTTCTAATCATTAAAAGAAGCTTTGTATTTTGTTACTCTACAAAGTTACCGATATGCAATCTAGAGAGAAAGAAGCCTTATTTTGTTAAAAGATTGAATCAACTTTTCCTCTCCTTTATCTTATTTATATCTTTCAGGCAGCACAGGGATTAAGACATGTTGTTAAAGTCTTGCCTCATCCCACTTGCCACATTACCTCCGAGTTCGTGCGTAAGCGGGCTCTGTAGCTTAACTAAGCATGTTGTGAACCGGTCAGGTAAACGCGTTTGAAATGAGCTGTACATTTGTGAACAGCAGTTTTCCATACCACAGCATACAATAGGCATACACCAAACTTCCATTAAGTCACCCAGCAAGAATACTATTTATTGCTCAAATGTGAACATCCTAATACATAAATACGTTTTATCTAGAGCTGTTCTAGTTTTAAAAAAAATTAACAAGGCATCATTAAAATGGAGAAAATTCTTATATTGGTCTCTTGTTCTGAAAACATTTCTCTTTATTTATTTTCTTTTTTAATAATTCAAAAAACATTTTCAAAACAAATTATGAAAGAAAAACTTTTAGAAAAATATTAGTGGAAACTAGCTAAGCTGGTTGTAACACATGATTGTAAATTAAATTTCTCATTTTAAAAATGAGTATCCTTCATTACCTAAATAAATTAATATCCTTAAACCAGGGACAGAATAAAGCTGTATTGAATATTGTACTGAATATTTTCTTGCATGCTTTTCCAGCATGTTTTGTAGAAAATATCTGGCACTTGAAGCTGAAGCTATGAGTGCCAATATATTAACAAAGTGTTTCATGTTTTTCACCCCAAAAAATTATTTATTTTTGTTAATCAGATTCTAAATATTTTCAGAAAGGCAAAAAATAGTGAGGGGAAAAAAGTAACATTGTATTAACTAACTGTTTAACTATGTTGAATATTATTTACCATAATCTATTACTTAATATATGTGTGAGAAAGTAAAAACATTTTTCTAAAAGACTTTGAATGCATCTGCAGCTCCTGGGAACAGTACAGTTAGCAAAACTAGGGTGAGGCATGGAATACTGTCCTATGTCATTAGATATTTCCTCTTCTGTAGCATTTGATTTGACTTCTCTTTCAATGGACGTCTTATGTGACTTATTTGAGAAGAGAGATATTTCTGTGTGCCAGCATTTTGATAGATGTATGTCACTTCTACGTCCCTACTGTGAACAGACATTTGAGCCATCACCGATAGCCACTGTCATTTTTCACCTATCATCTTATTTCTAGATTGTTGCAGTGCCGGCAAACTTGTCGTTTTCTGACTATGCCTTACCTAGAGTAAATGAAGCTAAACAAACTGTGTGGAGGTAGTTGCTTCCTTGATGGAATGAGCTCCTCATGGGGCAAACAGAAACCTCAAAGGGGGATGCAGCGGTGCCTTTTCATTACATTATGCAGTTAGAAATACACACATTTCCTCATCCAGCAAGATGAATGTTGTCACCAATTCCATAAGCCCCCAAGTGAACAGGAGCCAGGACTCATGTGCAGCCACATTTTATCAAGGCTGATCAGCTTCCTCGTAGTTGAGGACTGAAGTCTCTGATGTCTCATTCATCTTTCTTACTGGTCAGCTTGTGATGGCCACTAAACACAACAGATATTCTGATGAGTTTTTAGCTTCCCTAATGAGTCCAGATACATTCTCTGATTTCTTGAGTTTTGATGATCATAATTTTAAACATTTTAATCACAAAATTTTAAGTGTGTACTGTAAATCCTCCTCTGGAGTGACTGGGATGAAAAATGAAGCATACCTTCGTAAGTTTTCTTGGGAAGCGCCTTTCAAACTTCTGAATCACCCTTCTACTGCAACCTGAGGTATGTTTTGGTAGTCTCTGCTTTGCTGTTAACCCTTCTGACAAGTGATGTCCAGTTAGTCAGCTCACTTACAGAAAGACGGTTAATGTGCCTTCACTGGAGATCAAACCTCACTTAGTATCGAGGCAGATGTGTAGAAAATCAGTACTTGTTATTGACAGCTTTTTGAAATTACTTGTTCGTTCCTAAACATCTTTTTTATTCAAAACATGTCCGTCGAGTTACCAGAATATGTTGAAAAATAGTAATGGTCATCTGAGTTATTACCCTTATTATTAAGCAAGTGAGAACCCTGTGGTAATTTTAATATCCTCTGACTAACTGAAAATCCTGCTTTTGCTGCTGCAGCAGCTGTTTCTGATTGCAGAAAGGCTGGTTCCTTCCAGTTGTGGGGGGATTTCCTCCCCAAGGGCAGACTGTTCAGATAGACAGGAGATGCTACCTAATTCTTTCTGCTCTTTTGAGCTGGAGTGGCTCCTCTGCACAGATTGTGGAAATGGAGCAACAAAACCACATTACCCAGTTACTTTAACTGGGAATTTCTCATCCATGCTGTACATGCCATCAGTGCTGTGTAAGCTGCACCTGAGTGATTCTCAAATACTAACAAGAAAGATCCATCAGACCACAAACAATGATAGTCAAGCAACCTCACCATGGGAGTCTGATCAAGATTGAAACTGTCTAGATTTAACTCCAGTCATTCAACCTCCAGCCTCAGTAGATTTTTCAAATGATAGCTCCAAGAATCCATTTTCAGTTTCAGCTCTATGTAGGCATCCATACTACACATAAGTCTTAAGTGTTTGCTGTAAAGGTCCTTCTAAACAGGTGTCAGTCTATGAGCTTGTGCTTTTGAACTACTAGGATTCCTAAAAATGTAACCAAGAAAAGCAAATCTGCTCGTGCTAAGTTTAAATTAATTATAAATTTTTTTGTGCTGGGGTGTTTTTATTATTATTTTTTTAACAAAAAATAAAAGGAGGCATAAAGAGGGGGTCATAAGCAGGAAAGACTGAAAACTGCATTCTTAAAATGAGCACCTCAGTTTACTGCTCGGTCCATCCAAAATTCAGGTGCTCCAAAGGAAGCAGTGTCTGCCTCCATCTTGAGGCACAGCTCTCTCCACTGGCTACCCAGTGAATATTCCAACAGACACTGCAAGTGCATGCAGGCTCAGTGTGAGGGAGTGACTGCACCCTGACTTGAGCTGTGGATGCTGAAAAAATAAAGCACTTCAGTGAAAGCACCCTGCCAGTTACTGTGGATGTTCAGGCACCTAAGATTTGCATCTTTCCTGGCCATCTGAGGAATCTAGCTAACTAGCCATAATAAAGCCATGAACCTTTTCATGCCTTCATATGTATCTCTACTGAAAGATATATCGTTTAGAAGCATCCCACATACCAAGGAATCTAGGGATCTGTTGTTTTGGTAAACAGATTTCCCACCTCCATTATTTATTTTCCCCCCACACTTACTCTCAAAAAATCGATCAACTATTATGTTTTCTTTTAGAAAGGCAAACCGCTTGTTGTTAAAAACTAATCAGCCCCC
>VYXC01008786.1:416533-447970 GCA_013397175.1 Platysteira castanea
GCGGGTGTGTTGAAAGCTACAGCTGCTGCCTTCGCACTTGCCCGGCGGCAGAATTAGAGCGGCCGCCTGTCCTCCTCGCCCACGCAGGGAGTCATGTTCGGGGGGCGGGGGGGTAAAGCACACGACGCACCGGGTAAGGGGGACTTTCCCAGGACTTTGTGCCTGTCCCTGGAGGCTGTTTGGGAGCAGATCGGCAGGCTGGAGGAGCTAAAAGCGGAAAGGTGCCAACCGCAGCCGGGCTCCAGCCCGAGGACGGTGCCCGCTCCAGGGGCGGCTCCCCGCGCCCTGCGAGGCACCGGCGTCCCCGGGTCGGCGGGGAGGGAGCCCCGGTGCCGGGCAGCAGCGCTCTGTCGGGCGCTGCCTTTCGGTGGTGTGTTCTGCAACGAGTAAATAACTCCTCGTCTTCAAAGCAAGCTGCCCTCGACTCGTAAACAAGAGCTGGGAAAAGTAGCCTGGCATGTCGGGGCAGATCCANGGGGGGGGGGCGGCGGCGCGACCCTGCCGGCAGAGGAGATGGTGCAGGTAGGCAGCGGGCACCGCTCGCAGTCCGCCGCTGGGCACTAGGTGCCCGCACAGCCCCCCGGCCACCGCGCCTCGCCCGGGCGGGAGCGGCCGCTGCGGAGCGGGCGGGACTGGGTGGGGCCGGGCTGCGGGGCCAGGGGACACCGGAGGCCGNGCGAGGCACCGGCGTCCCCGGGTCGGCGGGGAGGGAGCCCCGGTGCCGGGCAGCAGCGCTCTGTCGGGCGCTGCCTTTCGGTGGTGTGTTCTGCAACGAGTAAATAACTCCTCGTCTTCAAAGCAAGCTGCCCTCGACTCGTAAACAAGAGCTGGGAAAAGTAGCCTGGCATGTCGGGGCAGATCCAGATCAAAGGGACGGGAAGGCGGCTCTGTTTGTTTCTGGTGTTTACCGGGGGTCTTTGAAGAAAGGTCCTAAAATCCACTTTCAGGCAGAGTTGCTGTTTGTCAGCTGCTTTCGCTTGCGGGGTGCTAAACGGGTCTGGTATGAGCGCTCTCTTGACAGGGCAGGGGGGAATGTAGCATTTGCCCACTAGAGAGTGCGTGATAAATGTTTTGCCGATGACTGTACACCAGTAATGTATAGGGCTCCAGCCACCCACGGATTCCCTCGCACTACTGTGCTAAGAGGATGATTTTCCAGTAATTAAAGAGCTCTCCGAGAACCGAGGCATGGATAGGGACATGTTTATCACGCTGTTAGCCAATTACACACTGCATAGATTATTATTTAAGTGTAGTCCTGGAGACACTTTACACAAAGAGTACTCTGATGTAGTCAACCCGTCTTCTTTCTATTCAATATTACTAATAACTTTACACTTTGGTGTTGTATTTCTAATTAAATACCGTTCTTGTAGGGATGAAAAATCATGAAAGTATGGAATATATAAATATATATAAAAACATTATTTGAAGTATTAGTATTCAAATAGCCAGCTGAGGATGTGGCTTTTACAGTTAGCATTTCAAAGAGAAGCCCGTGAAACAGATAGGCAGTCACCCTGCTCGAGCAGTGAATTCCAGAGCAGGAATGCACAGTGCCTGTCACTTCTGCGCCTCGCACTGTCTTTTAGGCATAAAAGATGAAAAGTTTGTGTATGCTGAAACATCACATCGGTCTTAATGTGTGAACGGCGTGTGCCGTGATTTTATCTCCTTGTCCTTGATGATGTTGATCAGTGTGCTGATTGTAAAATCAAGCAGGTTTTCATTAGTGTGAGCGTTCATAGCTTCCTCTGTAGGTGTCTTGTGGCTGACTGAACAGTATTGCTTTTGATTTGTAAAGCCTCACATGACTTGGATGCCATCATCTTTCCTAGCTGGTAACAAATCATGTGGATTATGGTCTGTTTTGTCTTTGTAGACAAGATGTGAAATGGAGAAATACCTGGCACCCCAACTCCCGCCCGTTCCCGTCATCCCTGAGCATAAGAAATACAGAAGAGACAGTGCCTCAGTTGTAGACCAGTTTTTCACTGACAGCGAAGGGTTGCCTTACAGCATCAACATGAACGTCTTCCTGCCTGACATCAGCCACCTGAGAACTGGCCTGTACAAATCTCAGCGACCCTGTGTAACCCACATCAAGACAGAGCCGGTCACCATCTTCAGTCACCAGAACGAAACTACTGCCCCTGCCCCTGCCCCTGCTCCCACTCAGGCCCTCCCCGAATTTACCAGCATCTTCAGCTCCCATCAAACTCCTGATGTGAACAACATTTTCATCAAGCAGGAGCTTCCTACTCCAGATGTCCATCTTTCCATCACACCCCAGCAAGGCCAGTTGTATCAGCTCTTGAGCTCACCGGATCTAGACATGCCCAACACCACTCCTCAGGCAGCCGTGATGGACACCCTTAACAATGTCTCCATGCCCTCAGCCATGTCGGGCCTTAACACGCTCTCCTCGGCTGTCCCACAGACTGCGATGAAACAGTTCCAGGGCATCCCCCCCTGTACCTACACCATGCCAAACCAGTTTCTGCAGCAACAGGCCACTTACTTCCCTCCTTCACCCCCAAGCTCAGAACCTGGAAGTCCAGACAGACAAGCAGAGATGCTGCAGAATTTAACCCCTCCTCCATCATATGCCGCAACTATAGCATCCAAGCTGGCGATTCACAACCCGAATTTACCAGCAACTCTGCCCATAACCCCCCAGAACATCCAACCTGTCAGATACAACAGGAGAAGTAACCCAGATTTGGAGAAAAGACGTATCCACTACTGTGACTATCCAGGTAAGCAATGTCTACCAGAAAATCCCAGCACTTGCAGAAAAAAAAAAAGTGTGAATAATCATGGATGATTATTCTTTAGCTGTGGTCTACACCTAGGGAGAACCAAATAGTTTTTTGTCCAAGTAGAATTCGTCTTCATTGTTGTTTTATTTTGAGTGGAACACTCCCACATTCTTTAAATAATAGATATTCTTCATGTCATTTGTCATTCTCTTGAGCTCATTTTACCATGTTACAAAATTTGGACTCTATAGAAAATGAAAAATAAAAATTGCAGCCTTTGCTAGTGCAAGTCAGTGGACTGTCCAATATCCATGATGGAGCAGAGGCGCAGTTTGTTCAGGGCAGTACAGGTCAGTTTGGATTTTCTGGCAGCGCAAGAATAATTTCAAGTCCTGGCAGCCAAGGCCACAGCCATTCTTCCCTGTTACGAACAGGAGATTCAGCTGCCCTCGTAAATCCATTAAAACCATCTCTGAAAAGTGTCCACAGATGGATTGCCTTCTACACTGAAAGGGAAGAGGGACCTGACTATAAAGTGTGCCTCCATGTAGAGCGTGATCCCAGATACAAGGCGTGTGCACCCATTGTAGCGCAGAGAGAAGCTGCTGCTCCCCGTTTACTAACAGAGCTCTTGGTGCCGTATCACACATTCGGTGTGCCAGATGACAAATGCCCAGTGGAAGACTTACGTTGAGCCCTAGGTGACAGTGACGCGGAGTCTGGCTTGATGAAGTCCTCTTGGAAATTTTTAAAAAATAATCCCCCCCTGCTAAGTTGTTGACTTATGTAGCAGGTGTTACGGTACATAGATTGTAGCAGCTACAGGCCTATATACTACATTACAAAGCAGTAAGTCTACCAGAAGCATACATGTTTTTCTCTTTTCTGTGTAAAGCAACACATCTCCAGGAGCGTTTTATATAAAATTTTACTTCTAAACGGCAAAGATGATGCCAGAAGGTAGTAAACTTAACTGTGTCCAGATAGTACCCCAGCACTGAATGAGGAATTTTAAACGTAGTGTGGAGTGTTTCTGTTCTCCCGACTGAAGCCTCTTTGCTTTTTTGGTTCTTTTTTGTTTTAGGCTGCACAAAAGTTTATACAAAGTCCTCTCACTTAAAAGCGCACCTGAGAACTCACACAGGTATGTACTCACTCTCTCGCTGTCTCTCGTTCGTCCGCGGCTGATGCGTTTTCTGAGAAAACAAGCGCGCTGGGTCTGCCAGCTTCTCCCTGTTTTTTCTAGAGTGGTGTGGACAGACTGGCAGTTCAGCTACAAAATATTTGAGGATTGGTCAATGAGAAGTAAAATTTCTTTTATTAATGCAGTTTTGCTAAACCTCAATGGACCTCAAAATATCTGACAATAAAGTAGATGGAAACTTTCCTTTTCAGTCTAAAATGCCATTAAAGTATTTTAAAAAAAAATTTCCCCCCCCCCCCAATAGTGAATTAAACATAGTAAACATGTTCTACTTTTGAAGATTTAGCTGAGTAGATAGAATTTTCTGGCTTGGCTTTTTCTCCAACCTTTTAGAATTACTTAATCTTAGAATTTTTCAGAAATGCCATGAAAACTCCCAAGATATGTCCATTTACTTTGTACTTGGCATTAAGTAAGCTTTACTATCTTTTTGAAAGACAAGTGGTTCTCCCTGTTTATTTAAAAAGAAAAATCGGCATAATTTTGATTTTTAAATTATTTTTTTCTGTCCGGGAAAGACATTAAAATGGAGAAAATTAAAAGTGTCAGTGCATCACACTTGTTTTTTGTACCCTGATCAAATGCTGCCTGCAGCTACAGAGGCAGTCCCTGTTCCTGGGCCTGCGAGGAGCTGAGCTGGGGATGGTGTTGGTTGTGTGTGGGTGCAGGAGCTGTGAGTGCTGGGACAGTGGCTGGGAGGTGGAGCTGCCCCAGATGCTCTTTCCAAGCATTCACCTACTGAGGCAGGGGGTAGAAGGAGAGAAGGAGACAAACGTAGCTGACCACCAGCACACCTGAAACTGTTTAGGACAGTTCTTTGCTGGGATCTTGGAACAGAACCACTCATGCTAAATCAGTGAAAAGCACAAGACTGATTTTTTAAAGAAATGAAGTGAGAGGGCTGCAACTCCTGTTTTTAGAAGCAAGTGTGAACCCCAGTTTTTTTATGCATGGGCTTAGAATCAGAGCAAAACACAAGTCAGAGTTCAAGCAACTTTGTTATTGAAGCGGACTGTCAGCGCTACGGCTGTGCCGTTGAAGGAGTGAGTTTTCACCTAAGCTTAAATCAAAACTTGTCCTGAGCTGTGATCTAAGAAAACGTTTCACTATCTCTGTGGAAACAAGGCCTTCTGTTCAGCAGCTATTATAAATGGATTGTTAGATTATTGTAAAGAAGTTGAGTATGTCCAGGCTAAGTGTTACTAAGGAAATCTTGTTTTCTGAAATGAAAGTTACCTGTGTTGTACAGTGAAAAATTAAAAGCAACTGTTGAAGATTATTGTTTTGCATTAGTACCAGACTAAACACCAAGGCTGTTCAAAATATTTTTAATATATAATCACTCACTAGCAGTAAGTTTAGTAAGAAAGGAATATTTTCATGAGGCTGTAAATCTGAGTAGTGTCAGAGAGTAGAATCCCCCTTTAATAAATAATCTGTAAATTCAAGTGTATGATTTCCACTTACGCGCTTCAGCCAGGAACTAAATACCAGGTTTAATTATCTTGATTGCTATTATAAAATAACTAGGAAGAGAGATAAAAGCAAAGCTTTAGTCTAAACATTAACGTTACATCGTCAGCATTTGAAATGAATGCTTTTCCTTTTTAAAATCAATTTATATCTTTTTCTGTACCTTGAGTAGTAATGACTTCAAGGTTTACAAAGTTAGTTCTTGGAGGCATAGAAATACATACCTCATTGCTAGCATATATTGCTTAGGGTCACTAATGTTTATTGTTGCCTTCACTTTTTTACCTAGAAATGTAGATAAATGTGCAAAGGTCAGAGGAGCTGATGTATTCATGGAAACAAGAATGTTGTTTTAGATAAAAATCTAGTGAACTTAAGCAGGTCTGTAATACAAAGGGTCTTCTGGGGAGGTGAATGAAGGGATAAACTGTCTAAAGCGTGCATTACATGCAAGAATGTGAGTCCGTATCCTGTTACCTGCAGTATTTCAGAGTTTGGATTAGTTTAACTCTCTTGAATATTCACTTCATACTTGAAGATTTCCAGCACCGACTCTGATCTCTGCCTTAACGTAAGGCTGAAGTGTGTTTTAAGAGCCAGATCTCTGACTTAACGTTTGATCAATAAAGGAATGTTAAAGTAAAAGGGTGCAAACTCAGGGAAACCTGTGAAGTTGCTCAGCTCTCCCAGGAGTGCAAGGGAATCTCGCTATTGATCTCCAAAGGGCTCAATGCCGAGGGCTAAATTTGGGTGTGTGCCTCTGTGCATCCCATCCCCCCAAAACTGTGAATTCATACAGCACTAATAAATTTTGATTTTTTAGTTTTAAAACATTTTTAAAGGACTTTTGGGAAGCTTTTACCTTCAAAGTCTAAAGCAAATGTCACGTAATCCATTTTAATAAAGTTGTGTGTGATATTCTTTCAAATCCCTTCAGGGACAGCAGACCTGTTTATCTGGCTAAACCCGTTCTTTAGTAATCATGGACCACTGAAGTTGTTCTCTCCTTATTCTTAGTTTCTTAACAATACCTTTTAAAATTGGCTGCAGTCTCTCTCTCATCCCAACCAGTCCCCGCCCTTCTCAGCAATCTGTCATCTTAAAATAAAAGAGCCTGCAGCAAAGTTTGTCTGCCATTAAAAGTCAAGACAGACCTTAGGGTTTTCCTTTTGTATTGGAAAATCTCAGCCTTTTCACAATATTTATTTAGCAGCCTTTCTCTTCTGAAAGGCTTTCCCTGGGTTTAGTAGATTTTCTTTGAGAACAAACCTAAAGGAAATGTTACTTTTGATAGATGGAATGTTGGCTGTAGTCTATTTTTTTCCAGTTCAGATGTGAACACACTGTCAGACTTCATAAATTACATCTAAACAAAACTATAGAAAATGGATAAGAGGAAAATCCCATTTATTTTTCTTCTTAGGTGTTCCCAAGCTGTTTACCTTACACCAAGTCAGGTGGTATAAAGTGATATAGTTACGCTGTTTTAATGTAATTACACTGGACTCTTGCTGTTGATTAGGAATCCAGTGTTCCCGGTAAGAGCTAAGATAGGGTTGTGTATTTGTACCAGTTGCTGAAGCAGGCACACGTATTTCTTTCCCTGCGTAATGCTTTAGCATTTGTTAATGATGAAATAAATTTTAGTTGGTATACTGGCAACCCCAAAACAGAATATGAACAAAGGCTCAAGTGTTAAAAAGATACAGAACACTTTTTGTCCATTTCCATGCAGTTCTGGAGCAGATGTGTGGTACATTTTAATACCTTAAAACACTTTAGTTTGAGACCTGAATTTGATAGTTGCTTCTGAAACAGGTAAAATGGTACTCAGTATTTTAAAGTACCTATTGGAACATCTTTCAAAAGAGGTTGGGATTTTTGACCTTTTGAAGCAGGGATTTTCTTTGAAAATAATTTTACCTGTTTGTCATGGAACAAGTTTCGTTTCATACCCAGCATTGTGCAACTGCGGTGTACGCTGTGTGAGGGGCTTGCGCATTTATCGCGGGCTGTTCAGCAGCAAAGCCACCTGGAAGCTCTGGCTTAACGCTATGTGTCCAAATTGAAACATGTGCCAGATCCCAGGGAAAAGCAGTTACTTGCCTATTGCAGATAAACTTCATTCCGTTCTTCTTCTGGCATGCGAGTATATACATATATATACATCAAGTAATCATTTAGAAAAAGCAATCCTATAACATACCCTTTTAGATTTCTTTATACGCCGAACAGTTGGATTGTGGACGTTGACTCTTTGCTGTGTGGGCACCTGGAATACCATACCTGTACGCTACCTGTAATGCTGCAGAACAGCTGGCTTCAGGGTCCAGGAGGGTTTTATTATTTCTGTGAGCACCTGCACACTTCAGAATTGTGTATGTTTTTAAGAGGAAAATCGGTGATTGTTTTGAACACATCAAGGCATGCACATTGAGGACATTTTCCAGCTGCGTACTGGTTTTCCGTATACAGAGTCTTTGCACAGGCATGTTCTCTGGTCACATGGTGGACTTGCCATTAATAGTTTGTAGCATTAACTGCAGAACTATTTCATCTCTATCTATAGATCTAGCTTGTATTTGGTGATGGGAAGTGGAAGCCGAGATAACTCAAGAGAAATGGCATTTCTCTAATGAGATGCACTCAAAATACTTCCACTATCCCTGGTTATTTCAAATGTTTATATAGGCATGGAACAGCTGCTGACTCGTGTGGTTCTTCAAGGTGTTAAACGTTTTATTTTATTTTAGATCTCTGCCTCAATAGATCCAGAATTAGAGCGATGGTACATCAGAATTAGAACCAGTTGTAAGCAGTAGACTTCAGCAGTCGCTGGGGCTCTGCACTCTGAGTTCACCATACCTGTATAGGGACACTTGTTAAAGGTGGTGCCATTTGCCTGGGAATTCAGGATGCCCCTGGTCCAGAAGAGAAGACAAGTAGTAGTTGGGCTCCTGCTGGAAGAAAAGCATGTTGGGAAAACATGTATAAACTCAAATCATACCGGGACTTTGGGGAGGGATTTCACTCGTGGTGCGCAAATGAGGAATGGAGGCCCCGAAAGAATCTGCCTCGATCATGGCTGCAGCCTTGCATGTACATAGCAAACCTCATCCTGAAATTGTGAAAACAGCAATTAAGTAATACTTCTGCGCAGATCCAGCTTCTTTGACCTGTTAGATGAGTCAGTTGCCTAGATTACACTTTAAGGAGCTGTCAGTAAATGCCATCATTGATAGAGACCATAAGGAAAAGTGGAAGAGAGTTAAATAAAACTGTTGACAAAGTGCATTAAAGTGCAGTGTTGCTAGACACTGCTGAAGGGTATGTTAGTATCTTTTATTTATGAATTCTGCTAAATCCATTAGTTGCCTGTGTGAGAAATGGAAGTACATTATTTTCCTGTGCAAACCACAGTTTAAGGGAAAATAATGCACTTTTTTCAAACACTTCATGAGTGATTGCAGGCCTTGGGAATAATTGATCTGGTTTTTTATCTGCAGTCATAAGCTGAATGAGAACTGTTTGAATGTGTTGCTCAAAAGAGGGTGAAATCTTAGCAGCATAAACCTAAATTTTATTTAAATATTACTGATAATTCTCATTGACATCCAGTGTACAACTTTTCTGAAGCAGGAATTAAATCCAGGGTGTCAGGTGGGGGTATTCCTGTTAGATTTTAGATACTGAAAAGAAAAGCCTAACATTTTCTTTTTGATTAAAAGCCTAGAAAGTCCCTCTAAGCATGAAAGCTTAAAAAACCTGTTGTTTCTGTCAATTGCTCCCTGAGAGGATTAAACTTCAGTTCCAGGATATTTGATTCTTGATAAGGAAACTGTTGACCTAAGAGACCGGCTTTAAATATAGTTCATTTTGAGACCGCCCTACATAGGCTAATATAGTCCCAAGATTCGCAGCAATTGCCAGTGATTAAAACTTTCCATTATTTGATCAGACATTCCTTATTGTAATTAATTTCTGAGGCTTGACTGGGACGATTGACTCCTGGTTCCAACCATGGTAGTGTGTTGCTTGTTGTTTGTTAGATGACCTGCACCTCCCATTGGTGAAAGATCAGAAACATTTAAGTAATGTCCTAGTTTAGTCTGAGTATCTTGGTAGCAGCATTCCTGTCCTGTCAGGCTGCATTATTTATATTCTGGGATCTCTAAGACTCTGATTAAGGACATATTAAAACCTTTGATTTTGGCAAGTGTACAGTGCTTCGCTTTGAGTTAAAATAGCTTTAATGTATTGCTTTAATTTTTTTTCTTTTGGTGCGTGTGTGCATACAGTAGATGGAAATCTGGAAGTCTACAGTATGTGTTTAATAAATTCCATTTTAAGAGCACCTCTTATCTAACTGTACAAAAGCCAGTGTTATTGGTGAGAGAGCTAAAGAGCTGTTCTTGTAGCACAGGCATAGGTGAGGAAATGTGTTCTTCAGCACAGGATGTGTAGACACAGCCATGCACCCCAAATGGCATGGATTTCTTATAAACCTACTTTAAAAAAAATTCCTTTCCTCTTTGTTTGCCTATCTCCTTGAAGAGAGACCACCTCTGTTAAGACAGAATGTTATACCAGAAAGAAAATAAACCATCGCACAGGCCAGTCAAGATTCCCCACTAATCCTTGAACTGCGTAAGACAACACTTAGCAAAATAAGTGTGCTTCAAGCACTGGTGGGAGTGCTGCTGAGAAAGTAATGCCTTCTGCACCTCTGTAGTCAGAAAGTGAATTCTTTTCACTGTCCTCTTTGATCACCAGTCAGTTATCTTTTATTCCTGTTCATGCTTCATTTATCAGTGATCGGACTTTGTGCTGAGCTCAAATCTCTGTGTTACAAAATTCCTTAAAATGCTGTTTCATTGTGAAGTAGTGTTTAGTAGTCCCCCTTCAGCCACTACTATAGTAGTCAGAGACTTTATGGCTTTTGAAAGTGTGCAGCATATGTTGCTCATTCATATCACTTAAGGATGGATGTTTCAAGGACTAAACTTGTTTTGTCACTCACAGAATAAGCCAGATGTACCTTGTGTGCTGTCGGCCCTCTCATCCATCTCCATCTTGGACAACTGAGAATTTAGTGCACTAAAGAGCTTTTAAACACCTGAGGGATTATTTATTTTGAAAATTCAGCTTTCTGTTCTTTCTCAAAAAAACCCAAAACCAAAAACAGGCCAAGAAGCTGCTTTTGTGATGACTACAGTACTTAGCACTTAGTCAATAACAGAAAGAAGGTCTGATTTTAGGTAAATATTGGGAGCAAAAAACTTCTGAATGCTTGCAGACATACACCCACATAACTGCATTCAGGTCCCGTCACCCAGTCAGAGTTGTGGTGCTGTGAGCTAGAGAAACACTATTTCAAGCAAACTAAAACAGAAAAAAACACTTCACTTGTTCCTATTTTTTCTAAAATTTGAGGCTATAGCATGTCAGGGGATTAAAACAACTGATGGTAACATGTGAAAAAATAAAAAACAAATGCACCAGTAAGCTTTGAGACAGCATAAATCTTTTCAATAATCTGTTTTAAAGCTGAGCATGATAAAGGTAATGTACATAACTGGTGCAGTTTTGGTGCAGAAACTTCGGCTTTGCCTGCCACAATTTTATCACACCTAGTTGAATATTTGTAAGGCCAACCACTTGCCACTAGAAATAATAAGCACAAGTAGTATTAAAATGATGGCAAGACTGGAGGGTGTGCTGTCTTTATACTTTTATACCCTTAATGAGCTGTAATTGAGTGTTGTCATTTTGGAGTCTCTGAAAAGTGTGCTGCTTTTTATTCCTTAAGGAAGCTCCAAACCTGCTGCTCTGACAGAAATTTCTGATAGGAAACAAGTGAAGTTGCAGGCACTGGCTGGTGTAATACCTGTATTTGGATTTCTGCATACCAATAGAGTTACCTAACTTTAGGCTTGAAAATCCAGCCCTTGCTGCTTACAGCTTTATTTTTAAAGATAGCTGTTCTGGCAGTGAATTGCAGAAATAAAGTCATAAAACTCTTCGGTGAAATAAGGAAGCTTATTTTCTTGTTAATGGGGAGATTCGTCAATAATGGAGGTTGTCAGTGACTTGTTTTTTCCAAACAATTTTAAACGGAAACATGTTCTTGAACAGAGGCTGCATGCTGAAGATACAGGGTGTCTTCAAAATGACCATCACCCCCCCACTGGTGGCACTGTGCCTTACCCAAATGAGCGTGGCCATGAGGGTCACTGCCAGCAACTGGAATTCAGTGTTAGGAAAGCAACTGGTGCATTTTGACACAACTCAATCAGGAGAAAAATGAAAGGGAGAAGAGGCAACACAGTGTGTGTGCTTTACTGGTCCAGACCACTCTCTTGTGGTATTGATAAGAAACCCAAACCATGGGATCTGCCAGGAGCGATTTTATCTGTTGAGGTGGCTGGTTAGCCTAGCATGTTTTATGTGGAAATCTAAACATCTTTTTGACATCCTTGTAATCTCACAGCATTATGAATATTTTTTTATAACAAATAGGCACTTTGGAAGCAAAATAGTCTCCTTTCAGGTTAAACTCCCTTATCTCTTGCTGTGTGCTTTCTTTAAGAAACCTTCCAAACTAAACATTAGGGCCTAAAATTTCTGTGCTCAAATACAAGTCTCATTCTCATGCTCCACAAATGTATTTTTGTAGAACTGGAGAATGGGTACATATTAAGAGCTCAAGAACTTAAAAATATATTTTGTGATGTATAAGCCTAGCAAAATATTTTAAATCATTGATACTGGAGGGAGGTTGTGCAGGAATCCAATTAAACTTATGAAATCCCTATCCTGTTGAAGTATAATTTAAAGGAAAGCAGTTCTGTTTCCCAGAAGTGCTGTGTATAATATTTCTGGCTTGGGAAGAAAGGGTTGGAGTGTGCTATTTGGCTGAAAATCGGTACCAGCTTCCTCCATGGTGTTTTAGTTGAACAGTGTTGACATTCTAACAAATCCCATGGAAGCTCCCCTGAAGTGGAGGAGTTAGCTGTTTTCTTGCTTTTACAGTGAAATATCTGTTTGATACTGTGATTGTGTTCCAGTAACTGAGCCGTACTGCCCTCCTATTTGATGACCAGTGGCATTCTTGGTTTAACACCCTATAGAAGCCCTAAATTGCTGGAGGAAAACCAAATGCTTCTGAAACTTCACGGCTACTGTATTTCACACAATCATTAAAGTAAACAAACATTACATTACTATGTAGCCAACGAAAACAGTGGATAAAGAGTTCAGTGTCCCCTGTTGTGTATACCTGCTTTTTTAAAAAGTAAGTCTTCAACCCAGATTTCTCAGCGTTTTAAAGTCAGCAAAGAAGTCGGATCATTTCAGAAAATATGTGAGACTCTTTTTCCCTTGCTTGCAGGAACTTAAACCAAATTCTTACTTCTGCTAAATGACAAAAAGCATGTGTATAGGTTGAGAGAGAGGAAACACTACCAGCTAGTTGTTCTTCTGCTTACTCTAAAGGAGTGAAAATTAATCTCCACCTACTTTTTTTACCCTCCTTCCTCCTTGCCCAAAAGGAAAACATTTGAAATTGATTCAGTTCTTAAATAGAACTTTCCAACGGAAACTAGCATTACAAACATAGATATTCAGTATTTTACCCCTAGGATTTATTCAAAATAATCCGGGCCTCTACACTGGCACTAAAAATATATTTTCCAGTTCTCACTGTTGGCCAAAGCAGGGGTTAAAAGCAGCGTTCTGGCTTTAATTTCCAGTACATAAAAGTAACACTATTAAAACAATCTGAGCGAGGCACCAGCTCGTTGCCTCTGCTCATCCCCTGAGCACCACTTGGTTTAGCTCAGGTCTGCAGAAGTCTGCCAGCCAGGAGGAGCGGTGCTGTTCTGCATGGCACTGCTTGAGCCTTTCCCCAAAGCAATGCTGTTGCCCAGGAGGACCCGTGGCTGTGGCAGGCAGTGAAGTGACCATGAGGGTGTGGTGAGTTTCTAAACAGTGTCTCTACAAAGTTGAGTGCCCTGGAGTTTGATGGGGGTTCTGGCCATGGGACTCAGCACTGACTGGGAGGCTGCGGCACCCAGCAGGGCACAGGGATCACTGCTGCCCAGACTGCCAGCACGCCAGCACTTCCTCTGCCAGGAGCCGTCACAACACCTGCTGACACTGCTCGTGTGTTAGGAAAAGTTCTAACACGGGACAGCTTTTTTTGTTGTTGTTTGGACTCTTGACAGGGTCAAGTACCACCTCCACAGGACAACTTTGAGGCTGCTTTTACAGACTGCAGCACAGTCCGACGCTCGGTCAAAGTTGCATGTACTCCATACCTCCTTAATGCTAGACTTGGAAACAGGTTTTAATCTCCAGGTCCCCATTCCAGTCCAGTCTGGATATTCCTTGGCTTTTGTTAATCAGTGCTATTTTCCTGCCCTCTTTATCTTCTCTGTCATTCCTTGTATAAGTCAGCAAAACATAAGAGGAAGCATTTGGAGTAGATAGAGGCATGACTGTACGTGCTCTGCCTGGGCAGTGAGGGTGTTGGGCTTCACAGGACTGTGAATTCAATGTCAACTGTAATGTGGCAGTTCTGAGGGAAGACTTTTAAAGAAGAATTTAAAGCAAATAGGGAGAAAAGTAAAAAGAAAGGAGGAAAATAAATAAATACACTGGCTCTAAATTAAGACGGTTCAAATGCAGGAGTAATGCTTTTGCGTAACCTCTGTGTGTGCACATGTGTTTTAACACAAAGTGTTCAAAGATCATCTCCCTGGTGCTGTGCTTTTGGATCTGCAGCACAGGCTTTTACAGCCTCCATTAATAACCCAGTTAAAATACACTGAGGATCATCTATACAGTGCAAAATATCCCTCACTGAATAGGGACCTTTCCTGTCATTCTACTATGAAGAACAAATGTGTTACCTTAGCCGGCTTCACTGGTGTAAGAAAAGTTTTACACACTGAGTTTGCATGAAATCTGTATTTTAACCTACAGTATATGTTGCATGGAGCTAAAAAGAATCCTGTATCGTAGGTCATTCCAGTCTTAATCAGCATCAGAATTTACTCTGAGTAAGTTCAGAATTTACTCAGACAGAGTAAATTAATCTATGACAGAAATCTGTGATGATTTCTGTTCTGATTTGTGATCCACCAAATAATTACAAATTCTGTGAGGGGTGATGCCGAGCTCTTGTTTTTCCTAAGGGGTGTTATGTTTCCAGCATGATTTAAATAAATCACAGTTGCTGTTCATGCAAAGAGATTGTTAGGTGAGTGGGTGGGTGGTTAGTTTTTCTTGAAAAGGTCTGGTTCTGGTTGAGACAACACCTGCCAGTACGAAGTCACATCCCCATTATGAGCAAAGGGCTGGTTCTGCACTCAGTGCTAGAAAACTTGTTAGTTGATCAGACGAAGCAGTAGAAACTCCCAGACAAAAACAGTTTCATAATTTCATCTGCATGATAAATAAGTGCCTCTGAAGTAACCTTTTGGAGCTTCGCAGATGGTGTTACCTGCATAACTGATGCAGAATAAACACTGATAACAGGATACTGGCTTCTGTCTTTCTTCCACGTGCTTGTGTGGTGGTAAAAGAGAGAAAAGTAGGAGGCACTTCACACTGCTGTCAGGGTAAAGGTTTGGGACCAGTGGAGACATAGAAGATCTGTAAAATGGATTAGAACGAACTGTTTGAAAAGCTCAGCTCTGGTCAGTTACTGCTCCAGATGAAGCTACTGCCAAGTGCTTTGATACACTTGGTTTTCTTTCTCTTCTTGCCAAATGGGCCAAATTACTATAAAATTTATAGATAGGAATTCACTCTCTCAACTGAAAGGTGTTTTTGTCAAACAACAGCAAACATTAACCTCTTTCTCTATATGAAGCTTGCTCGTATGGTGACGTCATGCCCACACAAGCTCCTAGGCAGGTGTACGTACCCGTGTAAAATTCTGGTTTCACACGGAAGTCATCATGGCTGTGTGACTCCATGTTTCTCCCATTTCAACAAACACCTGTAAATTGTAGGCATGCTTGAAATACTGTGTTCTAGTTGTAAAATGGATGAATGCAAACATTTCAGGTACTTGGGCTGGTGCATTCAAGACTAGGTGGATATTTTGAAGTTGCATTCAGAGCTGCTGTAACACAGCAAGTTTTCAGATACCATGTTCCTCCTGTGCCAGCATAGACTGCTGAAGACAGCAAGCACTTGCACCTCTAAAATACGGCTACTTAAGCACCTGATTAAAGACATTTCATTCTGAAAATGGGTGCTTTGAACTTGGAGGTGCTTTCTCCTATATATAGCTAGCCCCAAGCAGTATACCACAAGTTTTATTGCTTGTGACATTTTAGAAAATACTATCCCTGTTGTGTTTGTAACACACTGTGCCCCTTTCTTCACACATCAGAAGCTCTTGAACAAATCTGCACACTGCGAAGAATCCTTATAGAAGTCTTCCTTCCCATTTCAGACCTCTTAAAAAAGCACTGTATAACTTAACTTACCCATTTTTGAAAGGTGCAAGCATAAGTTACAAACCAGGCTGGATTGTCACATGAGACTGCTTTTTTTTCCCCTACTCCCTCTCATACTGTGGTGAGAGTAAAGGAGCATATTTTGGTCTTGTGCAGGTTTTTTAACTGCATTTTTGTACTGTAGCTCTCTCCAATTGGCATGTTTGAAAATGTTGTACGTTTTACTGAGATATTAGATCCCATTTTCAAGAGCAAAATTTGCTGAAAAAAACAACGGGGCTGTTAGTTTGGGGCCTGATGAACAGAGCTGTGAATATTGAGGATGTGTCAGCTCCTTGTTTGTAATCGAAGAGCAATGCTGTTCAGTGTGGACTCGCATCAGTTTTCTGCTGAGGAGGAGTCGCAGCTGACAGCTCACTTCTCCGTGCTCTCTTCCAGGTGAGAAGCCCTACAAGTGCACGTGGGAAGGCTGCGACTGGAGGTTCGCCCGCTCGGACGAACTGACGCGCCACTACAGGAAGCACACGGGGGCCAAGCCCTTCCAGTGCGCCGTCTGCAACCGGAGCTTCTCCCGCTCCGATCACCTGGCGCTCCACATGAAGAGGCATCAGAACTAAGAGCTGGACTGGTCGTTGAGGCTGTTTTGTATCTATGCAATTTCCTATTGACTCTCGACATACAACTGAAATTAGTTGAATTTTTGAGTATATCCATTTAAAAGAAATCTCAAAAGAAACTGGAAATGTATATTTTGTATATTTATGCAGAAAAAGGGAAGACACTGTATCACGATTACGAGAGTGTTCGGTCGTTTGTTTGCTTTCATGATGTATATGGCTTTAGTCAGCAGGTTTCATCTCTTTACAAAGTATTATATCTCGACACATTGCAGCTTCATACATTTTTTTTTTCCTCTTGCAGTGTTTTGACCAAAGCACTGTCATTATTGTGACAATGTTTAGTAAACAAATTAACGAGAGGATGCAGACAAATGCACACAGTGGAAAAGCCATGAACTATAATCTGTCAGGTTTTTACTGGACATACTTAAGTACATGCGGGAGGTTTTTTTTAATGTTAAGCCATTCTGTGGATATAAAATACATAGAAAAATTAATAAACAGCCATAGAACAAAGCATTTTGTTCTGTGTGTTGCATGTTTGCTATGACAAAGATTTTGTAAATACGCAAATCAGCTTTTTAGGTTTAATACAGAAGTTTTCTAAGAAACATCTGAAGAAAAGCAGTTGTTTTACATTTGATAACATGGCACATTTATAAAAAAAAGTTACTTAAATACCTCTCAAAATAGTACCAATTTAGTCAGATGTTCTGTACCTGTTAACTCAATGGTGTGCACTGAATATTCAAAGCAGGATTTTGTTTTCAAATGGCTTAAAAGGGCAAAACATGCAGAATGAATTGTAAAGTCAATGTTGGAAGCTGAAATAGTGGGGATAGTTAAAACGAACACAGAACGTTAAACCTCTTACTATAAGCTAAACTTAGTATCACTTTAAAAAGAAGGATTTGGGATGCAGTTTTCATACACAGACATGTTAAGCTGGTTCAGCACCAGTATGATCTAGTTTCATGTGGATATTGGATGTAATTTACTAGAAGGTAAAGGATACAGTAATTTTGTTTAAAATTACAGTGCAGTTTAGTTAATCCACTATTTAGATTGACGCAGGGAAAAATTTACTGCTGACAGAAGTAGCTGAAACTCCACTGAAGTCAATGAAATGGTGCCCTTTTCTGCTAACAATGACTTTGATCCACCGTGCTCAGCCTTGATATCATAGATGAGGGGCCAAATACGAGGTTAGACTGGGTAGGATTTGGCCAGACAACAGGAGAAAACAAAACAAACCTAATAAGTGTCTGAACTTAACAAGCCGTAAGATTAAGCTGTCAACCAAAGGCTAGAATAGACAATCAAAATACCAAAAAAGGGTCTTGCAGGAAAACCTAGCTTTGTTAAAACTGTTGTTTGTCTTTATTTATTTGTGGTATATGATAGACTCTTTTTTTTTTTAAGACAATTTTACGTATACTTGATAAATTATAGTTTTGTTTGTTATAGTTAGAAATGTTGCTCTCAATGTAAATAGTTGACAAACGATGTAAATAATTTTGTAAGGCTTCAAATGTTTATACGTGGAAACACATGCAGAAATTGGTTGCTGTTTTGCTTCTTTTGCCTCCCCCCTACCTTATTTTTGTATTGTGGTATTTCCTATGCAAATGATGGAGCAAACAGCTGTATAGTTGTAGAATGTTTTGAGAGAGAATGAAATGGTTTATATATAAAGACTCTTTTTTTTTGCAAAATAAAACAAAGTGCCTAATGTGTGTGTGCGTGCGTGTGCTCTCTCTAGCTCCTGACAATGAAAGTTCTGTGTTTTGCAGTGGAAGCTGGAAATCATGACAGTATTAAGCCAAGAATGTCTGTTCTACATAGCAGGGACTGCCTCTTTGGAAAGTACCTGGAACTTCTGCATCTGCCCCGATGAAAATAATAAATGTAAAGGGATAATGGTTGGTGCTTTTCTGCCATCTGAACTTTAAAGGAAGTGACCGTTTGCCTGAAAACAGCTACAGTTGTCCATGCACAGTAGCATGATTGGAAATCAAAGGTACCTGTTGAGTGTATAGAAGTATACAAATTCCTTCCCACTTTCAAAATGGTTAAAATCCATTCACACTCATCAGCAGTGTTGCCCAAAAGAAATTTCTCTCCAAAAAGGTCCTTCATGCCCTAGAAAGGCAGGAAGGTCCCACAGCAGAACTGTGCAATGCCTACCAAATCAGTGTCTCCTTTTCAGTATTTCTCCCTTGGGAGATGGAAGTTCAGTTCACTTGAAATTTCAAATGGTTGCGTATGTTCAGTTCTGGGGGTGGTATATCTGTCTTCTCCTTTCCTCCAGGCTTCAAGAGAAGAGGCACTCTGGGCTTTTTAGAAGAAATTTGTCTTAAAACCAATAAAAGAGTCAGCTTAAATATAATTTACTAGCAAATGTTAATATTTGAATCAATAATTTATTCAAAATTCCATTATTGTCTCGTAAACACTGACTCCTAAATCCTTTCTTGAAATTCTATGTTCTTTCCTTACAATCAAACTTTGATTTTTCTTCCATTTATTTTTCTCTCTTAATTAGCCTCTCTCACATGTCACCTAATCCCTCATTTTAAAAAATAGCTAGGGTGGCATTAACAAAGTCAATGAAGACTTGGTTAATTACTAAGAAAATCTCCCTGCATCCCACCTAACCACAGCTGCAAAGGTAAGCGCGATGTTTTGGAGCATAGGGAGAGAGAGTTCCCAGAAGTGTTGCTGTGCCATTACCCTTTTCTGATCCAGCTGTTAAAAAAACACACAAGTTTCTTGGAGGTGTTTCTGCTCGGAGAAGCAGCTGGCAGTGAACTGGGAAGTTGTCCATGTCTGGGAAAGAGCTACCAGAGCTTATTTTGCTGAGCACAAGAGGGAGGTGTGAGTAACAGCAGTGATGGGGGCACTGGGACTGGCAAGCTCCCCTGTTTATCTCAGCCCCCGGTCTGAGCTGGACTGGTGGTGGGTTTGGTAACCCTCTCTGCTCTTCGCTGAGTTTTGTCTCCAGTCTGTGGATGAAGGCAGCGCTCGCTCCTGTGTTTCCCATGCCTTTTCACAATGAAAGCCCGCTGATTGCATGGTTTCAGCCTCCAACATTGCCTCATACTTGTTTCAGATGTTTCTATTGCTCAGCTACCTGGTTGCATAAACCAGCCAAATGGCTTCATATTAATCTTGAATGAAAGGCCATAATTAGGCCCGTCTACTTCAGCAGCATTTAACCTAATGCAAACAGAGAGAGAGAGAACAGATCTGTGCATGAGAATATGTGACAAAACCTAAAGTAGAGGGGCTTTCTTCTCTGGCAAGCGTTATGGCTACAGTGCACAGTATAAATACAGGAGTTCAACAGCTTGCCTGGTCTCAAAACCTGCGAGAAAAAGCACTGTTGCCATAGCCCCTGCTCGGTTCTTTTACAGCAGTTGGCACGGAGTCCCCCACGGTACCGAGGCCACCCTCAAATTCAACTGTCCAATTATCCTTCAGAACCTGAATTATCATTCCACGCCAAGAGAGAAAATCCAGTAGGCCAACTGGTTTTTCTGGTGGCCACGTGAACACCTCGTCCTCCACTTGACGGAGTGCTGAGTCCCTTCCCATAGTTTTTGATGTGACTTTACAACCTGATCCTCCACAGGAGTCCCTTTGCCCACTTGGGAACCTTGGAACCTTCATCAGACAGGATCCTTGCATGGATCCTTGTTTTAATCTGGTGGGTATGGTGCCACGAAGCTCTGCCATGCTCTGCAGCTACCATAATGGTGTTGCTATCGACCTTCATGAACAAGAGTCCGGCTCAACAACTTACTATTAGCCAAAAGAATGTGGTTGATTACTCATGTGCTGAATAATGTATCCTGGCACTTCAAGTGTGTTAGGACAGAGGGAATTTATTGGCCACTGTAAGTAGCAGAAGCAGCCCAATGGGTATGCTTTTAATAAAGTGACTTGCATACTTTGCTTGTGTTTATTTACTCCTCTTCTCCTCCACTACTAACCATTAGGTTGTTGTTGTCACCTACAGCACCCTCATCAATGCTGCTTGTTTGGGATTTGGAATTTGGGATTTGAGCAGACTCAGACCACTGGTGAATCTGTGGCAGATCAGGCAGAGTCCAGTCTCTCTACAACAAAGGCCAGTCCGTGACAAATGAAGAGCACCTTTGTTCACCAGATGCCTTTGATGTTGTTATTGTCCTTTTTAAAAATAGTTGCTGTTTACATATAAACATGTATATAAATAGATATTGGGCGGTGTGTGTGCATGTTCATTTGCACATTCAGTTTAGTTCTGAATCCTGGCAAATACTTGCTTTTGGTGACCTGTCACAGCAGCAAGCTCCACAGGTTAGCTGAGGAGAAAATGGGTGCTCCCTAGTGTCCACTCCAAATTTCCAAGCGACCAGGGAAATTTAAAAGTCTGTGTTCCCTGTTATGTGTACTGTATTGAGAAAGAAATGTAACAATGAATTTCTGTTTCCAACGAGTAGATAATGTCTTTATTTTGGAGTCTCCTAAATCAGAGGTGGGGGGGGAGGGCGATACAGGGAGAGAGAAGGGTGGTTATATTACAGAAACAAATTGAACTCACATTTAAAAAGTGAGCAACTTCAGCTAGGCAGGTTAGAAATGTGAGTTATTTCTGCAGGAAAACCTGTTCAGGTGGCAGCAGACAGCATCCTGAAATGAGGTCTCAAGGGTAGCTTGCCAATGCAGGCTTCCTTCCTCCATTTTTCCTTCCCGGTCTCTGGCCTGTCCTGTTTCTGCTGCCCATCAGTCTCAGGTTTAATTCATATTTCCTATTGCTCCCATAGCTCCAGCTGCTGTTGTTGCTCCTTCCCACCCAACAGGGCAGCTGCGGTGACGGTCTTGGGCAGTGCTGCCCTGGCCCTGCTCTGCCTGCCTGTGGCCAGGTGCTGCACTGGTGCTGGCTGGGGCACCCTTCTCACCTGCCCCAGGTTTGAATTCGTGGCATAAACAATAACAGTGCAGCTTGTTTGTGTTCTGCCAGTCTCTCTGTGCTGTTTAACAGGGGCAAACTTTTTCCTGTATGTGCAGTGCTTGTGCCAATACATAGGACAGGCTGTGACTGCTTTTGCACTTCGTGTGATCTTTATCCCACACAGGGCTCAGAAAGCTGATCAGAGCCTTTGGGATACAGCAAAGATATGCAATGCCAAGGGAGATTCTGCACTTTGGAGGCATCAACTTGGAAAGACTTCAGAGTGGAGTTGTGGGGTATCCAACCTTTGTTTTTGTGCTGACCTCCCCATTTTCCTGCCTCACTCTTTTTTACTCAGTAGAGTCAGTTCAACAGCTTTGGCTACAGGAAGATTTTGAAAAATGTGGTTTGTCTCTTTCTCAAGAAACGAGGAGTCACATTGGCTGATTTGCCATCTCCTCTGCCTGGGAAATCAAAGTCTCAAGTCTCTTCAAAATAATATCCCCAAAGGCCATTTCTCTTCCCAGCCTCAGTTGTTGTTTCTGTTTATACTTGTTTTTGTTTAGCTGGCTATTGTTATTGTGGTTTTTCATTATTTCCAACCCATTGGGGTGGATCACTAGACCAAAAAAAGGACATAGACCCCTCAGAGGGACCAGAGTCCCAGTCTCCCAGGTCAGTACCCATGCTGAGAGGATGCAGACTCATCATTATCCTTTTCCAGTCCCATGAATCCGCCAGTCTTTGCTGCTTGAGGAGGATGAATGCAAATGCAGTGAGCTCTCACTGTGCCCCTGAATAGTCCATGGCATGCTGGGCATCCTGGGAAGTTGTGGACGTGTGCTTTTGGCTTTCTCAGGGCCAGGAGGAGCCAGTACTGCATCTCCAGGCCACTGGAGCACTATCCTGCTTCATAGTTTGCTCCATCAGAGAGGGGAACCGTCACCAAATTCCTTCAAGCCAGTGGCTCAGCAAAGAAAAACAGCAGCAGCTTGTGAGAAACTTCATGCTGTGGACATGCAGAAAGTGAGCCAGAAGTGTGCCTCTGACATTAAGATCCCAAGAGGATTTAGGCAGGGCAACACCTTGTTTCTGGATCCTGAAAAGGGGTGAGCATTGAGTCCTTAACAGCATGACGCCTGAGGCTCTCTACAAATCTACAAAAGCACGGCTCTAGGTTCCCATAAGGAATTTTAAACTCATAAATTTATCAGAGTTTAAGCTGTAGGGTTAAACATTAGCAATGTGAATGTTTTCTGGATTGTGTGCTTACATTACACCCTACCTTAGGCGCTAAATCCCTTTTAGGTGGATCAGATGTTTTGCTTCTGTGAGAAGAAGAAATTTACAGCTTCAGTAACTCACATGACTGGAGCAGGCTTGAGAAATCTGTTTCTGCGGGCTGCGTTGGCACCAGAGACAGCTTTGAGGTCTGGGTCTGTGGGAGCAGCCTTCTTCCTTGGTAGAGTTGGTGCAGAGTGGCACCAGGTGAGCACTGCCACCACCCTATAGGTGACTCTAGGCACCTTGTACACTTTGGGCTGGACTGGGCAACCACCATCACTGATTGAAATAATACACTGAAATAGGGTTTAATTTGAAAAGTCGGCTGCATTTAACTATGACAGAAAAGAAGACCTAAAGTCTGGGTGTATTTCTCTTGGGGAGTTTTCACAACAAATTTCTGGATGCCAGTCTTTTAATCTGCAGTGTCTCCAGGGGCCAGACTCAGATTTGATCCTTTAAAAGATATTTATTTTCCAGTTTCATTTGAATACAGTGAGATTTCTGCTGCAGAAGATGGCAGAATTCTTGCCTGATTAACACCATTTCCTCTGCTGCCCATTATCAGTCAGTAAGAGCCTTACATGATCCAAATCTTTCTCCTATGCCCATCCAATGAACCCCTTGAATGAACACTCAAATTCATAAAGTGTGGGTAAGAAAAAGCAATATGTTCAGATACACTTGAAGTTGAAATTGGTTTGGCTTGTTTTTTGTTCTCTGTATTCTCACATAAGTAATGAAATACCAGTAGTTTTCTTATGAAAATATTTATATGCTATTACTAAATTTACCTGTGGTTTCCCCTCCACCCCAAAAAATTAATAAATCGCTGTTTTCCTAATACTGCGTTTGGTTTTTCTCCTGTGCTGTTATCAGACCAGAACTAAGAGTCATTCCTCCTTTGAAGAAGCTCAGACAAATGGGTAAGCCAGGCTCAATGTCCCCGGGGGAAAACTTACTTCATTTCTGAAACATTAACAACAGCAATCAAATGAAATGTGAGTATTTTCAGAGTACATTCTGTGCCTTAGGACATTTAAGCTAATTTCTTGAATAAAGGAACTTTTCAGTAACCTTAAAGAAGCGTGCCCTGAAAAGACAGTTCTGAATACCAGCTATTTCTGACATGTACCATCTGCAGACAAATTAGTCTCAGGGAACCCACATGTTCCTGTTTTATCATCTTTGGGAGATTATTTTGTGTATTTATGTTATGTAGCTTGCATATAGTGGCTGGCAGATGATCCTTTATTTGCCTGTGTCTGGGATTGCTGTTTTGTGATGGTCCCTTAGAGACATCTTCTGCTGTTTCTTCTGCCTTTTGCTCACTTTGTCCCTGAAGTGGGGAACAAGGTGTTAGCTGGGGCCTGGTAACCCAAAAGAGGATGACCATTTGACCAGTCTTCAACTTGCTTCCAAGCAAGTATTCTTTCCATGCAAATACCACCAGCCACCACTGCCATAAGGTGTTTGGGTTGGTGCACCTTGCCATGTCTTAAGAAACATCTGGGACTGGCACATTTGCAGATAAAACCAAATTAATTTGAACTGTATGCTTTTGCACAATTGAGGTTGGGGATGGTTTGGCTCATGCCTGACAGACACCTGATTGGAATTGTTTTCCAGGGCTCAGTGTAAGCGCAGAAAGTTTCTATCTGCTCCATCTCAAGACTTAATTCCTAATGCCATGGAAGAATTGGCAAAATAAACAAATGTTTTTGGGGTTTTTTTTCCCGCAAGTGCCTCATTCTTGCATTTAAGCCTGAACATCTGAAAAAAACACCCTTAGCAATTAATGGAAACAAATGAGTCTTACAGCCAAGGCAATGCATACGATCATCCTACAAGCAAATATATATGTTTATGCCAGCAAGATGGATAAGCAGCTTTCTCCTTGCAACAGCATAGTTGTACAAGCCTTGTTTGAGCAACCAGAGCTGAGTCTGTACTCATAAATTAAATATGGTTGGGACTGTTCCCTGGTGCTGAGGCCAGTGGAGATGGAAAGAGTGCATCCGTATTACTGACCTCCTCCCTCCTCCTTGCCCTGCACACAAGCTGCCTGTTGAGAGTGGCCCCAGCCCATGCCAGCTGTTGGCCTGTGCTTGGGAATTGTTTGGGAAAGTTGGCCCTGGCTCCATTGTGCCAGGCACTGTGCTAACAATTAAACAGCACAGACAATTGCCTTCCAGTGCCTGGGAACATTCCCCAGCACGGTTTCATTTACCAGGATGGACATTAGCTTTGGAGTTCAAGCTTTGGCAGATTCAGCTTGGCTTCCCCCTGACTTTAAAAGGAGGGAAGCAAACAAACAAAACCCCATGGCATTCAGGGGAGCAGTTCTGCTGCATGTGGTCCTTCTTAGAGCCTGAGAAGTACGCAAATACACAGGCTCTATTGACTTGCTTCAAATTGCTCTGCATTGACAATAGAATGAAGACAAAAAGCAGAAATTGCCCAGAAAATTGCCTCACTATAATGAAAAGGGAAAAGGCAGTTTATTTTATTTTATTTTACTTTAGTTTGGTTTATTTTAGTGAGTGACAGAGCATGAGGAAGAAGTCTAGTTGTAGGTTTCAACAAGGAGGTTCTGCAGGGAACTATGTGGAAAACAGGGGAGGAAATATTCAGAAATGTTCCTTTAAAAAAGAGAGACAGAAACAGAGACAGAGACAGAGAGGAGAGAGAAGAGGTCTAATCCCTTTGAAGCTTGCAGTTTTATGAGAGCTTTGTCCTTGGGAACTGTGCACGAAAGATGACTAGAGCCGCTTCAGGCTTTGCAAAATTACTACAAACATAAGGTAAGTGGCTTTATCATAAAATTGGAGTGGCCATTAAAACTTCAAAGGAGACGTATGACCTGAATTTTACCTGTCACAGTCTGGAGTATTTATTAGAGGAAGATTTGATTCCTTTCTTTAGTTAACAACCTGGTACTCACGTGAGGTCATGGGCCAGATTATAGTTTTCATTGGTGGTATGACAGATTAGATGTTAATATTTTATTGCTCCTGACCTTGGGAATCCATAAACCATTGGACAGGTGAGAGCTGAAGAAAAGTCAACCTGGCTCCTTCAGGAATGAAAGCATATTTCTAATACCTGAGTGTGGCCATAGTGGTAGCTATCCATTGACGAGCTCCCAACTTGGCTGGCTTTGACAGGACACATACCTCAGAGGATGTTAGGGATTGTAGTGCTTGCTTTGGGAGCCTTGCTAAACAGTGACACTGCCCCTTTAACTGAAAAACCTTGAAATTAGACTACCCCAAAGGAGAGGCAGACTCAACAGTCAAAATGATAGTGAAAGACACTGATAAATCCACCTTTGTCCAGGAACACCCATGTGCTTTCAAACCTTGGTCCTTCCTCCTAAATCTGCTGCTAGTTGGCTTTGCTTGAGCCAGAGAGTTTCAGTATCTTGTCATCTCAGAGGCATGGGAGGCACCTTCCTTTTATTCTTGATGGGGCTTGCCAGTTTGGTCACCTCTTCTACTGCCTTGATTCCACCTCATTTTCAGCCTTCTCCTTTCCATACTTTGAAACTCTTCCCCTAGAGACAAGTCTGCCTTTGGCTTCCCACCTTCCCTCCCAGTATATTCTTCTATTCTTCTGCCCACCCCCAATAAGTGCTTTTAACGTCCCTTTTAAATGAGCAGTTGCCACATAGACCTTTGGCATCCCGCTCTGCTTGCACTGCACCCTAGCAAGCATTTGTGGGAATATTCTTGCCTGCAGTTGTGCTTGTAAATGATCAGAACAGTTTTACTAATATTTGCATTAGACTGAGATGCCTATTGTTTTAAGAGAACATAGCAACAGCATTTTAACAGTACTCACGTGGGATCCTCTGTAAAATTGTTAATCTGTACATTTCAAAGTTAGTGAAGTAACTTCTGCAATGTCCTGTCTGACGATATAGAAGCATTATGAGCTACCTTGACTGAGGCCCAGTTGAGAGCAGAACCTGCAGGTCTGGATTCTGAGACAAATACTAACCCTTGTAACTATCTGCAAAGAGCTTCCTAGATAGAGACTTAAAATTGAGGTTCCAGTGGTCTCCAGGTGCCTAATCCTGGACAATTTTAAGATGGCCAGCTTGACAGAACTTCTAAAGGTACCTCTATGATCAGCTAAAGAACTGTGGTCCTTTTGCTTACTAGGAGTAATGATGGTGGTAGCCAGCATTTGTATCAAAGGCTTATCATAGGACTACTTTTCCAAGGACTGAGAGGTCCACAATATATTTTACATTATCCTGCTGTTGAGGTGCCACCAGCATGGCTTCTCTGCTAGCCTAGTCATGGCAGACAAAGAAGACCGTAAGAAGGGAAAACTGGATTTGTGTCAGCAAACCAATTTCTAAGCCAATTATTATTATGGTACATAGAAGTACAGTAGACATATACAATCTAGAAGTTATTATTTTAAATGCAAAATTGTCTACAGACAGCCCTATGACAGGACTGGCTTCAGACCTCTTCCAGCAGCATGATTAAACTTGCAGATAAGGTTGCAATCTTTGAAATAAAAAAAACAAATTATGACAACAAAGGAAAATTACAACAAAGGCAAATGACAACAAAACAAACCCAAACCAAAAGAAAAATCATCAATCTGGAGGTGCAAGCCTGTTTCCCTAGCTGAAAACTAGACTGTGTCCAAGCCATCCACTATTCAGCACTGAAGTGATTGAGAACTTGAGCTGTCCTGAGTCTTTAACCAAGATGTCTTCATCTAATCCTGTCTTTATCTAGTCTCTTCACCTCCTCTTTAGTGACCTAAAAACCATCACCTCATCTCCCTTGCTCTGAATCATCCTCTTTCTCTCATCTTCCCTTGTTATCTCCCAGTCCTAGCACCAGGTTATCCCAACCATTCATGGCCTGTCTTTTCCTTCTTCCTTTCTCCTCCCTGTTGGAACCGTGGTCTGTCTGGCTGGTGGCATGGCTGGATGTCCACCCCAGACAAGGTCATCTCACCACTCTTCTACCAGGAAGATCATTTCCTCTTCCAAAATTGCAAGAGAGAGACTTACCTGCTTCCTCACCACAACAGGCTCATTGCATTCACCCTGCTTTCTCCCACCACACCAGTACCCCAATCCCCTCACATAAGGAATAGCTGGGATTAAATTGTTCCACCATAGCTGTAAGCCACAGCAAAACTGGCCTAACTGGTTGGAGACCAGCCAAGTAGCAATACAGTGGATCATGTGTCATGTGTACTTATAGAAATGAAATGTCACAGCACTCAAATAGGGAAGGAAGACTTGGTCCCAGGCCATGAGGTGTAAAAAAGCTTTGCTGGAATTTTTGCCAGTTGAAACTGATCATAAACTACTTATTGCCACTGCTAAAAGAGACCTGGCAAGCATCTGGCTGGGAAACAACTTTTTTCCCACTTACAAATATGAGTTGCAAACTGGATGCAATCCTGAGCAAGATTTGTGAAGCAAATAGACTCTTTTGAGCACCTTGGAAAAAAATGCCACAGAATAAAGTCCAGAGGTGGGTTATTTATGTTGGAATTTTATTGAAAACCTGTCTGAGACAAAATATGCAGTGTGACTGTCATCTATAGAGACGCAATCCCCAAAAAAGGAGCTGAAACTTTCAGCATAATGTTTCTGGGAAAGTCTATTTCCAGTTTCTATTAGCAGTGTTAAAAGAAGCTCTTAACACCAGTAGGATTTTGGTTTAGGTGGTCAGGAGAAAGAGCGTCAAAGTGTTGTAATAAAGATGAGTGTTTTAAAGAAAAATGTGAGTAGCAGGAAAGCAATCTAAGAAAGGTTCCAGAGACTGGCTTTAGGCAAACAGAGCAATCTGTAAAGGCTTGACCTGTGTTTTTGATAGGTAACGAAGAATTCAGTATTCAGTATTTCAGACTAGGACTAGAAATAGGCTAGGCTCCTAGACCCGAATAATCATAATGGATGCAAAGGCATACATTCATTTAGCAAAAACATTCTATTTGCAAGTGCCACAACCAGACAGAGCATGTCAAGTCTGTTTTTACTGGACAGGGTGCATCATAGTCCGATTGTGTGTCACAAGTCAGGCAAGAATTAAGAAGCAGGATTAAATGGGCAGTGGATAATATCTGAAGTAGGCATCGGTTGCATCCAGCCTCTCTCCTGATATCTGATTCCCTGCGGAGCTGGTACCAGCGCACTGTGAGGACTTGCTACAACCCAGCCTGGTCACACTACTGTAGCGCCTTGGCTTTGTCAGGCCAAGTCCACTTGGTTTTTCCATGCCACTACACCATGTCCACTCCACTCCTATGCATCCCCAGCCCTCCTTCCCATTCCCAAGGTTTTGCTTGAAAAGTCCTCCAGTTCCAGCACTCCATCTTACTGTCTTTTCGTATCCCGACCAGACTTTCCTCATGCCCAAACTGCTCATTTCCATCAGTAAACCATGGTCACATAGTTGTTGTCTTCCACTTTCTCAAGCTTCTTATCTGGACTTGCTGTTTATGTTTACACCGTTGGACCCAAGAGTGCTTCCCAGTTCCCATGTCTGGACGTGTGGTTCGTCATGCCCCGGCTCCGTGCTGAGACGGAAACCTGGACATGTGTGCTGGATGGTAGCTGCAGCGTGTCTCAACAGGCTGAGCCGTTCAGATGACCAGGAAATGAGGGCCCCAAGATATGCTGCAGAGCAAGTAAGTACAGATGCAGCCACTGTTTCTCAGCTATCTGGCTCTTCAGTCCCAGGTCTCAGTCCAATTTTCCATCCTCAGTCATCACTCCAGTCTCCACACCCAGCCAGCATAGGTTTCTGTTCCCCGCTTTGGGACGAACTCTCAAAACTTATCCTCCCAGTGGATCCAATTCTGATCCTCTGGTCTGACTTTGATGTCTCACTCTTCAAACCACATCTCTGCTTCCTCTTCCCGCTGCCTTGTTTCTTGCTCTTGGTTCTTGAACATGATCCCTTCCCACTCCTAACCATTGCTAACAGCCACTGAGCCATGAAGAAAGCCTGCTCTGCTTCAGCCCAGCTAAAAGAACAGGACACTCATGGCATGGTTCCAGAGGGGTCAGTGCTTCCACCTCTGGTCTGTAAAGGATCCTGTAGTCATTAAAGGTCTGATGCCAAGTGTCTTGGGCATAGGGCTGACCACAGTGGCAGCAAAGACCTTGGTTTTTCATACACAGTGAGACCAGAGTCCTGCATGGGAGATTTAGAAAGAGATACCTGCCCAGACTTGCGTGCCCTGCCTGGGACCGTGTTTGTGCAGTGTGGTCACATGCAGGAACTTGTGAGAAATGTAGAGTTCAGTGATGCTGAAGCAATTTAGCTTGAGCTGGTTAAAACACCTGCTCAGATAAACCCTGAGCAGGTGCAGACCTCAAATTTTTAAATTTTTCAATTTCCTGAATTTGGGTAGATTTTCATAGGGGTAGGGAAATGCGCAGAACTAGGTTTGCCATTATTGTTGGACTTCCGAGGTCTGCCCAGAAAACATGGGAGCCCAGGGCTTTTTAACAGAAAAGCTCAAGAATTGCTTTGCAGGCCAAAATGCCAAAAATCATTTCAGAAATAGCAGGGAAATAAAAAGAAAACCCTGCAGGAGATAGGCAGACATCTGTAAAATTTCAGGCTATATTGTTACATTTTGATAGATTACATGCAATTGCAGCTGGGAAGTGCCCACGTTTGTACTCTAAAGGGCTCTAGATGGGTGGGAGAAGAAGACAGAAGGAAAAGAACAGGGTGTGTAAAGTTCAGAGATCTCAAAAGAGCAGCACTCTGTGGGTCTTGCACTGTCCTGGACTCCAGCCTTTGCTGTTGTAGGGGCAGACTCAAGCACCAGCCATCTTCAGTCACAGCCCCAGCTGTGCTCCTGGGAGAAGCTGGAGAAGGCAGCCTGAGTGCCCTCACTGTCAGCCTTGTTCCTGAGCTGCCACTGGATCTGTGGTGGCAGTGATGCCTTAGATTTTAATTTTTATATTTTTTCAAATCCTGTATTGCCTAGTGTGTAACTTTGAAATCTCTTTTAGCTTGTTAGCTGCTCTCTTAGATCAGACAGACACAACAAAGCTTCTCTGAGCTTGCTATTCAAGGACAGTCAGGCTGTCCTAGGCATAAAGGTGTAAACTAAGGGCCGCAAAGAGAGGTGGAGAAATTGAAGAAAGCTAAAGTTTTAATTGGTGAATTTATGCTGATATGCAAATAGACCAAACCTATAAAAGTGTGAAGAACTCGTGACTCGTCGTCCATCTTGGGGTCCTTTTTGGAAGTGGCCTCTGGCTCCCCAGGGTGTACCTTTGAAGGCCTTTCAAATAAATACCTACCTTTATTCCCGTACTCTTGTCAAGTCTCTGTTTCTAGGTGGCTGGAGAAGGCATCAGTAGCACAGCTCTCATCAATCCAAGAGCCTATGCTGCCTGTGCTATTACTAGCCACGCTCAGACAGTCTGTTGCTGTGTGTTTTCATGAATCTAGGACACAAAGGTTTTGCCTCTCAATATAGGATCACTCTTTGGGACAGGATCCTCATGAGAAGAACTTGCTTCCCATATCTCTAGGATATACTGAAGAAAAGTTCTTTAAACACTGATCTCACGTGGTCATGGCCTTTAAGGGACAACTGGAGGCCAGAGCCCTCAGGATCATAAAATCATAGAATGGTTTGAGTTGGAAAGGGTCTTCAAAGTCGTCTAGTTCCA
>VYXC01008786.1:448017-486293 GCA_013397175.1 Platysteira castanea
CCCCACCCTCCCCACCATGGATAAGGGCACCTTCCCCAAGACCAGGTTGCTCAGGGCAGCTCCCAGCCTGGCCTAGAACACTTCCAGGGATGGAGCATTAGTAAGGTCACTGGAGCCTCAGCACTTAACTCTGCCTGCTGAGGGGTAGTTACAGTCCTGGGCTGTGGAGCTCTGCTGGGGTGCTGCTGGGGCTGCCCAGGCAGCAGAAACTAGTGTGCATCCCTGTTTTACTCCTTTCTGGAATCATGACATATGCCCAGACCCAGGAGCTCAGAGGGGCTCCACACATTCGCACCTCTCAGGGACCTGCCAAATGGCTGATGTTTGCTGAGGGTGAGCTGCTGTCTCATTCCCTTGGTGCAGTGTTATTGCTCCCAAATCCATGTTTTCCCTTCCCCCAGCACACCTCTTCACTACCTCCTTGCATTCAGTCTTCTCACACTTCCTATTCTCTTGGTGGTTCCTTGTCTCCTTTGAGGCGCACATGGAGGTTGGTGGAAGTGTTGAAGTCTCCCAGCTGACTGACACAAAACACCATGAAACAGTCCAGGTCAGATACCACACCCAAGACAGCCTAAACCTAACAATCCTCAATCCGTTGTACTCCTTTGGCTAGTGCAGCCAAGAAGAGCTGGGACTTTTAGGTAGACCCGTCATACCAAACTCAAGCAATTTGCAGCCTCTTTGTTCCACAGCTGTGTCAGGTTCTAGTCTGACTTGAATGGGAGAGGTATTCTTAAAACTTCTTTTGTTTATTTATTTTCAGATGTGCATACCACAAAAATTAGATTACGGTTTGGATTTTGTCACGGCTGTCTCCTGCAAAGACTGATTCTGTCTGTAGCAAGTATTTTCTGGAGGGTTTCTTCTATTAATTATATGCTGCCACCCACTTATTTCCTTAAGGCAGATTTTGCATCTGTGATTTCCCTATGAAGTTTCCTTCCTTTAAGGTAATATGTCTCTAAGGTGGGCAGACTGACAGTGTAGAAAAGGCTTTTACAATCCAGGGGTCAAATACTTTTCTTTTGCTACACTGAGGGATAGAAAGTGCAGAGATTGTGTGACAGACAGCCTTAATTTATCCCGGGCTAATTCTGCAAGCAATTGCAAACTGAGGACATAGTGGAGAATCCAGCATTGCTTTGATCCTGCAATCCCACATATGCTTGACATTTGTAAATAAGGAGAAGCATAAGATAAACACAAAACAGTAAGGAGATGATAATTTTGAAATTTGTTAACATAATTTGGGGGTTTTTACAGTTACATGGCAGAGTGGTTGAGGCATCTTGCTGTGTATGGAGACCCAGCCATTTTGGGCTGGAAAGTCAGAGATTGAGGCTGACTACCAAAATAGCTGCATCAGGTAAACTTCACAGGCCAGCCACACACAGAGATAACTCTGGTATCACTGGGTTAAGTCTTGTGGTGCAGCACCTCTCTGGTGATGTAGTGAACAGTGCTAGACTCACAGGACTTCCAGCATCCTGTGTCTTCATGGGAAAATCTGAGAGCCCTGGAAACTATGGTTCTGTGATAACTGGAGGTGATCATAACCTCTATGAGTTTGTCACTGTTCTTTTATGACAGATTTGCTGATGTAAGAAATTTTCGGGCATCCATCTCTCTCTCCTGCTCGGCAGCCCTCGCTTGCCATAGCCTGTTGTGGAGTGCACTGATGGAAGTGCCACAACCTTCCCGAAAGTGTCTCCATAGAGAGCCACTCCAGTTGGGCTGCTGCGCCCCAGCTGGCGAGAGCAACGCGTTTTCCCTGAGCATTCACGCCAGGGATGAACGGGGGAGGCCATGAAGGCACTCATGCAAGCTCCCTCTGCCACCAAAGCAGCTGGCACTAGCACACACAGGCAGATGGCAAAAGAGTCGGGAAGGGTCCTTGTATGGTGTTCCACGGGAGGGCTTATTGCTGCCTCATCATGAAAGGCTCCAGGGGCGAAGGACCAGGAACAATGGAGGGTACAGGGTTTTATACGGGGGCAGAGAGAGGATCAGGACCAATGGTCTGAGGGCACAGGGGCAGTACACAGGTGGGACTAGGGTAAGAGAGCCAATAGGGACATTGTGAGGCAGGGACGAAGGAACGAGGGCCAGTAGGGAAATGGGAACCAGAGAACATTCTAGGGCATAGACACATAAGGGATAAAGGGGCAGGGAGGGCAACACATCAATCAGGGAAACAGAACTGGGGTACATTAACTTGATGTATCCTAGGAGGAGCCTTTCCCCGCCACTCAAAACCTGGGTGAGGATTTCCACCCCTAGGGACAGTACCCCTTTTGTACCTTGTCTTATGGGCTCAGTGGCCTCCACCAGGCCTGCCGGCCCCCACAATGGCCCTGTGTTTTCTTTTGTTTCTGTCCCTGGGTTAATGAATATTTATTTATTCTTTTCAACATAGGGCCATTTCTGAGGGAAGGATCAGAGAGCCCATCTGCATACCACAGGTATCCCTGGCTGATGGCAGGGGTGCCTGGGAGAAGATGTAAGAGGTGTGTCCTCCCTTCTCTTCCTCTGCCTCACAAAGGGGTGGAAGCAGTCTCTTTAATCTTGAGCAAGAGCTTGAAATGTGAGGTACTGAGTGTAGAAGGATTTGCTACTGTGTCCTTTCTCCACGAGTCAGGCTTGGTGTTCATGGTCGTAGCTTCTCTGTGTGCCCGGATGCACTACAGGTGCTCCATACCATCCATACCATGGATGGCATGTGTACACCCTGTGAAGGCTTTGCTGCCAAGCTACTTCACACAGTCCTGCCTGAGGCCTTCATCACCTCGGGTGCAAATACATTGCTTACAGGTTCTGTCTCTTGAGCATCTCATAGCTTCAGAACCGCCTGAAAACCATCTCTCCCTTCTCCCTTTCAGGTACTCTGAGTGTAAACTGGAGTTAAAGCTCAACCCTTTCACCCTTTGTAGAATGTTGAGAGAAAAAACAGAAATGTTTTTGCTTTCAGATTGGTCTTTTCATTTTAATTCTCTGTCCCTGCTCTCATCTGCCCTTTAGTTGTGTAGAAGGTTTGTTTGGAGGAGTTGTGGTTTAATACTGAAGAAGGAAATGTTCTGCTTTGGCAAACCTTGCATTCAGAAAAAATCTCCTGCAACTTGGTTGTCAGTTTATGTTTTGTGACTTTATTTGCAAATGCAGCTCAAGGAATAGAAACTGAGTAGTGCATGTTTTGACAAGTATGTTAAACCAACCCTCCTTTGAGAGAGCTGATTTTGAATTTTCCAGAGCGCTTTTCCAAAACTAAGAATTTAGGAGCTCAGTTCCTTTTTATTTTCTGGGTATATAAATTGTGCATCTTCCCATATACTGACTTCACAAATTGTACCAATTCACACTGCCTGTTACTTGGAATAATAATGGGTGGAGAGTAACATTGAGTTATTTCTAATGTACTCCAAAAATGTGATTTTTCCTCAGACTATTGATACAGGAGACCTCATGATGTTGGTAAAACCACAGTAAGCAAGATATACCTCCAACAGCTGCCTTTCCATTTTGGTGGGGGGTTTTGGGTTTTGTTTGGGGGATTTTTTTGTTTCTTTTTCCTTGTTTGTTTGTTTGTTTTGGCTTTTAGGTTGCACAGCTGGCCTTGGCTGATAGAAACACTCTTCCCAAAAGCACAAATAAAGTTATAAATCCCCACGTGAGAATTTGAGTCTGACATCTACATACACACTTAAAAATATTCACCCCTTTAAAGTAATTTCAAATTTTTAATAGAAGAAAGTGTGAGTTGCTTTAGTATAACTCACAGTTCTCCACTTTCTAAATCTACATACGGACCCTGATGCAAGTTATCATTGAACAAGATTTTTAGCTCTCCTAAGCACACTAACATGACAATTGCTTTTGCTAAGAAAGTCCAAATGCTCCTTAAATAAAACTGAAAGGAAACTGTGGCACCCCTGCTTAAAAATAGCAAACAGAAAACAGTGAGAGCACTTGATGTTGAAAATCTAATTTTCGTCACCATGTATTTATCTGAGCTTAGTTCCCATTCTTGGCTGATAAGGAATAACTAATCATGATTTAAGCATTTCTTCAAACCTAGCAACCTGTTGAACAGCTTCTTAATGTGCCTATCAATCATTTGGAGATAAGGATAGTTTGCACTCATAATAGCTAGTTGTAAAAATAAACAGAAGTTACTATAACTAGTTCAATCAACAATGGGATCTTTGAGGTCAGAGTGGAAATAATCAAACAGTAAGTATGAATAGGCTGTAATTTTTCTGATTAACAAATGTTTTGCTTGTCATGTGATCTTGAGAGCTGCTTTTAGCTCTTTAGAGGACTAAAATACATTTCAGAATGTATGTATTTACATTAGGGGGTTAAACAAATGTATGCACATACCAGTTATTTTCTAAAGCTATCTGTTCATGTAAAGTTTTTTTTTTTCTTTTTAATTTTAAAAAATATCTTTGTCCTGAAGTTAAATTGTCAACTGGCCACTCTACAAAGCACCTTGGATAAAAAACGGAAATCTAGTAACACGCAGAAAGTACCATGGAATGCAAACTATAAATTACTGACGTACAAAATAAACATATTACTCACATCTCTCCAACACGGCTGAAAATATAACAGCCAACAGGAACATATTACATCTCAGCACCAGTTGTTGATCAAAATAACAGTGCCCATATATAGCTACTGGTTGTGTGAAAAGAGTCAAAGAGCTGCGTCTGTATCTGTATATACATCCAAATCAATGACATTCACAACCTGGAGACTGATGGGACATTGATCATAGTTTTATGAATCCAAAATAGATGCTCTGATCACCTCCTGGAGGCACCTATCTTTGTCAAATTTATATAAAGACCACAAGCCCCTCACTTTATTTTAAATTGCACCTGTGGTGCATACCTAAAATATAAATGTAGATGATGTGGATATAGCTTTCTTCTGTCCTTACGTTGCCTGTACAAAAATATAGCCTTCCTCTCTACCCTGGGGTAATCACTGCAGTGAGTTCAGACAAAGGTAGATACTTCTGTAGCTCATAGACTGTACTCGTATGCGCAGACAACCTGGAAATATGTCCTCTTAAAAGATACGAATCACGGAATCACTCAGACAGGAAGAGGCCTCATCCTACCTCCTGCCCAAGGCAGGGTATGACACAAATTCAGACCAAGTTGTTAGGGCTTTAATACGGTTATGTCTTGAAAACTTCCAAAGCGCTGTTATCTTCATAGTGATTTTATTCTTTTTCTTATAGCCACTCTGAACCTCCCCCCTTTTCAACATAAGGCCACTACCTCTTGTTTTCCTGCCACACACCCCTGTGAAGGACCTGGCTCCATCTCCTTGCTGGCCTCCCTGTAGGTTCTGGGGGCTGCTGCTGGGTGCCCGAGCAGCTGCCTCTTCTCCAGGCTGAACAAGCCCCACTCCCTCACCCTCTCGTCACCATACAAGTGCTCCAAGTGGAATTAAATTACTGATGAAAATACCTGTGTTGTCAAGAAACCACAGCATATCTGCTCTATCAGTTTGTTACTTCTAACCTTATTCATTCAATCATGAAAGCAGTGACAGACAGCACTTGACAACTCTCTAGGATCTTACACAGTAAATTCATGTCAGCCTTTTCTAGAATACGAAGTTTGGCCTTATTTTGCAAGGCAATGAGCACTCAAAACTTCTATATGTCTAACACCTCCCAGCAGCCAGCCCTCTATTAGATACAGCAAGGGTGTTGGCAATTTGGTTATTTTGATATTCAAAAGGAAAAACCAGTCAGGAGGGAAGAAACTACAAAGGAGATTTTTAAAGGAAAATTTGCTTAAAGACCACAAAAAGGATGAGATTCACTGATGTCTAGGATGAAGAGGCAGGACTTTAAATACCACGGAGTTACTCTGAAAAAACCCCACCTTTCTGGAACAGTTGATGGTGTGGAACTCACTCAATTTACCATACAAGATCTGAATCGGTTTTGTTTAAGGAAAAAAATATGTTCTAAATGAGATGCTGTGACTACTTATCCATCAGTTACTTTGATCTCTTTTGAGTCATCTCTTTTAATTTGAACACAACATAAGAATACAGCAATAGCAGCCTCTTTAGGACTTGATTAAAGAAAACAATATAACAAAGAGATGAGCAAATCTCCAGCACTGCAGACAGTTTAGCTGGGATGCGTTTTTTTCCAAGAAAGATCCAGTTTTTATTTAGGCATCTCAGGTGGAGAATCCTCTTGACCCCTTTGTAGATTGTTCGACTGGTGTATCTATGCTCTGGACACAGGGGTTTGTGCAAATGTGTTCATTCAAAGGGTCCAAATCAGATATTTAGATGAATTTTTGAAGTTATTGTGGGAGTGTGTGGATGTCTGTTTGATTTAAGCCCACGTCTATCACTGAACACTTTGGTTTTGTTTCCTAAACTTAGTAAGACCTATAAGTAAATTGGGAAATAGTGAATATTCTACTGAGGACATCCATATATATAAACCATTGGCTTTAAATAATGAGACCTTTGGAAACCATGCTGAGTAAATTTATATAAAAGTCACTCAGGTCCCCAGTGATAGAATTCTAAAAAATGTCTTCCCTCAAGTAAATGGCATAATGAGAAATCCTGCATTATTCTGACTTGATAAAAGTTCATTTTTATTTGTTTCTGAGACTGCAGTAAGGGCGTATTTGTGGTGCCAATGGCTGCAGGGCAACAGTTCTTATTTTAGTGTAACAGACAACCGTCCGTGATGTTTGCAATCATATCAATTGCAAGTTTAAAAGTTTAAAGCTTTCCCATAAATGCTGGTCATGAGGAAATGGATTAAAGAAATAAAATATAGAACTCGTTGAACTTGTATCTATTTTAAACTGTGAGGATTATATCTGACAAAGCCTTTTGTTTTAAAGTAGCCATCTCAACATCAGCTAGAACAGATTGGGTTACTTAAAGGGCCACTGACAACTCTGGAGAAACAAACCTTTAAGACAGGATCCTTCAGTGTCTGAACTGCATGCTGGATATCATCTGCTGCTTTTGTTCATTCCTTGCTCTCATCCCATTGCCTTTACAAGTCTGTGCTTTAATCAAAGAAGACATGGAATAAGAAGGAGGGAGAAATCCCTTTCCTGTCATTTCCACCCTGGTTAGTGAGTTCAGAGAACAGCGTGGCAGCCTGGGGAGGGATGCTGTGCAGCCCAGAGCTGTGCTGCTGGGGAGGCACACAGCTGGGGCATGGAGACCTTCTGCACCACTGAAAACATAGGGGGATAATATAAGAAATCAAACTGCAGATAAATTAACATTTAAAAAAAATTATTTTGATGGGGAAAACATGGGTGGTTTTGAAATCATTGTCTGAGAAAAGGCCACAAAACAGAGAATATCAGTTCATGAATGAGATTATGCAATCTGGTTGGTTATTTCCCCTTTCAAACATCTCCCCCAGCTAAGAGAGGCCCTCACTGATGTAGGCTGTGTCTACGCAAACTGAGGGCTTGAGTCAGGTGTGTGAGCTTATGTGTTTGATGAGCATTTCATGTTTGGTGACATTGTATTTCTCAGGGCAGACAGGGCAATTGCATGAGGCTGGCTGATGGGACAGGTGTAGGACAGATATTTTGGAGGCCGTGTGAGATACTGTGGAAGTATCTTGTGTGAAGTGCAAAGACCAGAGTCCAGGCAGCTGAATCGAGGCCTAAATGACAGTCTGAAGGGGTGGGATTCAGCTCCAAGATGTAGACACCTAAGCTCAGGTCTCATTGCAAGCACAACATGGGAGCCAAGTGCCTGAGGAACCAGCAGGGTCAGTGGAGTTTTAGCCAATACAGTTAGCGGGGTCCAGAGCTACGTGGTAGGTCTCCCAACATCATAGATAGGTCATTCTTGTTGTGAGCTGAATAGCTTTCTGAACCCCAGCCAATGGACTGTATACGCCAGTTTTTATAGATGAGTGGTTATACAGTTTTGAATGAGCTGCCTGGGATGACTCTGAATATAAGGGAAAAAAATGTAAAAAGACAAGACTTATCTACAAATATCTATGCAGGGAACTGAGCAAATCTGAGGCAATCTCTATTTTTAATGAGTTGAAACCAAACTATTAATTTCATGTTTTTGTGAACTGTAGATGGCACTTGAACGAAGTATCTCCTTTTTTTTTTTCTTTTTAACTAAAATCTAGTTACTCATAGAAAGGACCCATTCAGTGTCCAGGTCCATCACAGCAGTTGGGAGTCTCATCCCCTTGTTTCCCTCCACAGGACTCACCGCGGTGTGCATCCAGCTCAAGTTCTCACTGCTGCACAGTAGCACTGATTTATTGGAGATGGAAAGAAATGTCCAAGTCCTTGTCTTCTTCTTCCCTGCCCAAGTTCTCTGTGGAGTAGAAAGCTGGATCTTTTTGCTAGTCCCTTTCCTTATATGAAAGGAAATAGTTGGGTTTGCCAGGTAATGGTTTGGTCTGACAGCTGAAATTAAATGAAAAAAAAAAAGCCTTTAACTTCTGTGTTTAGAATCTTGGGCCCTACTTATTTATATTTTCCACCTTGTTGAAAGTCAGTCTTCCTATGCAGGAGATAATGCAGTTAATAGAATTTTTATTTTGGTAACAAAATTTATCTTTATCCTTGGAAAAGAAAGAAAAAGGGAAAGCTTCCAAAACATATTATTACTTAATGTAGACTTCTGGGTTTTCTGCTTTGCCAACTCAGCCAAGACAAAAAGGAACCAAATAGAGTCTTTCAGCTTATTTGTGTGTTGTGGTCTTATCCATGAATGCTTGGGTTGTGTCCCTGGCATCTGGATTTCCAAATGTCTTCCTGTTCAAGCTTTGCCACAGGATCAGTTTTGCTTGCATGCCTTCTATCCAAAGCCTTCAGGCAGTCATGGCAGAGGTGTGGTCAAGGTTAGCTGTCAGACTATGATTCCCAGTCAAAACCAAAAGAAACAACTGATCAGTGAATTTATAAAAAGACAAGATGCAGTTTATTTAAATGACTCAGATAAAGAATGCATCTGCAGGGCACAGGACATGTTGAAAGCCAAGTTTTCCTACTATTTCAAGCACTGGAAAACTGACATGTAATCTTTTACATCTCTGTGCTTGATGAAGATGTGTCTGAACCATTTTTAGAAATAAGCACAAGAAATGCAACACCTTGACCAATTTCATGTTTTAATTTCACTTTAAGGACTAGGAGTCCAAAGTCTCATACAGCGTTGTGTTACTGTGGTGACAGGCTCCTTAAAATACCTATAAAATATGAAATTGATTGTCCGATTACAATAAGAAGACATCAGTTTGTCTTTTACAAACCATGAAACACAAACTAACATTCTCCTACTATCTTATTACTTTTTCTATGTTTTGTGGTTGCACATAGAGGTAACCGAAGGGCTTGTACTGCTATCTAGATATTAAACAAATTCAGAGTAAAAGAGATTGTATGTAAAATTTTATATGTAGATTTGACGGGAATAACAGCATATTTTAGAAAAACGCAGTCACTCTGTGTTGTCAGAAGAGGGTACTAATAATTTATCCCACATGAAGAATATGGGAGATGCTCAAGGAGTTTCCTGATTTTTTAAAGTGCTGACATCCTCTGCTTTAAGAATAAAATGTGCATGTGTATATACCTTCAAAGACACTAAGTTGTCTCAATAACACAATTTTTTCCATACATTCTGGTCATATTGGTCCCAAGGAAGAGAGATACCCAGTCCCCCAGCTCTGCATGACCTGGGAAAGACCTTGTTTAGGCAGCCCATTGCTCAGGAGGCAGTGGCATATCCACAGCTGGGACCAGCTCCTACTCTGCTGCAAGACACTGATGAGATTATAGGTGGCACACCAACAGTAGCATCTAATGACAGATTGGCTTTTCTGGAGTAATGTCTTGGGACAGGTTATGGCTGCTTTTCTCCGCAATTTTTCTGTTGCTTTGTTGTATACAACTGCAGGTTCTCTATTAATAAACACCGTGTTTTCACAAAATGTCTCAGCAGAAATCAGTGACTTGGGACCTGTGCTTGAATCCACATATCTTTCTTTTGATAAAATCAATTTTGGAAACAATTTGCTCTCAGGTTTTAACTGCAGGTATACCAAAACTCTTACTGCAGCCCACACAGTTCAGTGAAATGAACTGCACAAGAACCAACCTAACTATTATCCTGGCTTTCCCTAGTCTTATTTAGATAAGAAGAGATGTGAAAAATGTGCAAAATGTATGAAGCAAGACCAAAGATAGAGTCAAACATCTGCCTTTATGCTAAATCTCCCCACTTCTAAATACAAATTAGTATTTCCAAAATACATTTCTGAATACATTTCTTATTTAAAGCAAGGAAAAATCCCCTGTATGGATAGGCTTCAAAACTCCCTAATTATTTCTGAGTCTTGTTATAGTCTGTCAGATAACTGTTTGATCTTCCACTCTTTTAAGTCAGCGTCAAGACTCTTACTGAGTTTCATGGGTTTAGAACTCAGACTGAAGTAGGGAATTTTAAAAATACAGACTCTTGGCACCAGATACCATAACATTTTTGAAGGTATATAATGTTAAAAAGACTTTTTAGCAAGCAGCAGAATTAATTTCTTTGAAGTTTTACAGCCTATTGGGCATATGAAAGTACAACAAGCACGCAGGATGTTTGCCCATTGAGGACTCTTGGAAAGTTTTAAATTATGAAAATTCAAAATGCTGTAAATGATGGTTGAAACCCTTGTTTGCTTTCATGGTTCTAAATATTCAGATTTTTCACAAAAACTAGTGCACAGTTCCCTCCTGAGTACAGAGCTGCATTTGTGTTATGGTGACAGCTCCATTCTTTGTCCCTTCTGAGTTCAGACTTCGGTTCTTTGTTGTTTTGAGAAGTTATCTTTCTAAGTTCAACTGGCTGAGTGGGTTTTGAAACATAACTTTCAGCAGAAGTAGTCAAAAACTGCCTTTGCATTGGTATCTTGCCATAGCAATGGATGACTTTTTCCCTTACCAGACATAAAACCAAATTTATGGACAGAACCTGCAAGGGGTTTTTGTGTCCTTGCAGTTGCCTCCTTGGTAGCCCATGACAGCCTGCAAAAGGAGGTGCTTGTTGTACTTCGTGGGTCTGTCTGCTTTAGCTAGTGGCAGTGTGGCTGCGGGGTACCTCCAAAAGAGAGGAGGCATGTCTTCCCTGTGTCCTGCAGCAGGATTCTGCCAGCAACCTCCAGACAGTCGGGGGGGCTGTGCAGAAAGCCCATGACCTTGCTTTGCAATGCCTATTGGATACAGATGCTCATAGAACCAAGGTAGTTCACATCAAATCACTGCTCCTCCTTTTTCTTGCACCTCAGCAGCTGGTAATATGGTTGCCCACAATGTGGTAATTCACTTGAGAAATACGGCATGTGGCTGGTCTATCCCTCTGCTACTGTTTAGTTTATCTCTTTAGCTCTGTGGGGCAAAGATCTTATCCCCTTCTATGGAGAAAATCCTGTGGTGTTCTCAGTTGAGCAACTTCAGTTCTCATTTAGTTCTCTCACAAATGACACATCTTACTGGACCAAGACTTTGACACTTGCCATGAGGCAATCCCAAGACAGAAACATGGGCAGATGCAGCACAGTATTCATCAAGACACCAAAGTCTAAATAATGCATAAAATGGATTGCAGAATCATGTACTGTATCTGAATTTTTTCCTGGAGTAGAGTGCTAGGTTCTATTACAGTCAGGATACTGCAGTGGCTTGTGTGTTAACTGAAACCCTGCGCAAATTATTAAAGAAAGCTTAAAATTGCATTGAGCAAATTAGACTTGCTTAGTTGCCAGGAAAACAGTTTTAATGGAAGGTGTGTCTTTAGAAAAAGGAATCTGAACAGGAATACTTGGATATGAAATAGCAGCTCATCAAACTGCAAGCAGGAATGAGGGACACAGTCAAGGCTTGGTGATGAGACTATGCTGGCTTGTGCTGGAAACTGTGTCCCAGAATCTAAGCTTTGTACTGCTGAAACCACTAAGATAACTGATCTTGGTTTTCAGTTTGTTTTGATGGCTTTTTTCTGAAAGAAAAAGAAGGCAAATAAAATCTCTTTGCTAAAATTTTGTATGCCAAACTTCAGCCTAGGACTGATTTGCCTGGTCAGAGGGAAGCCACAGTGCATGCCCCCAGATAATGGAAATATCAAACTGCATGACAGACCCTTCCACGGAGAGGGCAGAATCGGAAGGTGTGCATTGTTTGGAATAGGAGGATAGCTAGCATGTCTATGTGGCACAAAGCACTGCTTTGCAAAGCTGCCTCTAAATGAGTCGGAAATAGCCTATCTTCATGCAGTTTTCTCCTCAGGCTAGTGAACTCTGCCTCTTGGCAGGGCTAGTTAACCCGTATGAAGTGCTATGCTAATACAGCTAAATTGTGTTCATTACCCACATTACAAGGTTTCAGGTCAGGTTGGCTATCTCTGCATTCAACTGCAGCTTGGCAGTGCCAAGCGCATCAGAATCCCTGCAAATGTGAGTCTCTGAGCCTGGCTCTGCCCATCCTTCCCAGAGCAAGTTCTTATTGCAGGCAGTGGGAACATAGCCCAAGGAGCCCATGACTGGGCCTTTAAACATTCAAGACCAACATTTTGAATAATTGACTCTCTAGTTAGCCTCAGGATATTATGATACTTTTCAAAGGCTGGTTCCAATATAGCAATAAGCCACAACAACGTGTGTGTTAGTATGAAATCGGTGCATGCCTCCAGTGCATTGGCATGGAGCCTTTACCACCCAAGAAGTATTCCCGAAGTGATCCAAAGCCTACTGTGGAAAACTTTCTATTGACTTCAGTTAACTTAGATTTCCACTGACTTCAGTGGGCTTTGGATCAGTCCCAGAGATTCCCATGCCTCATATGAGGACTGTTTACGTGAAATAACCATTAGCTAAAATATACAAACAATTCTTGGAACAAGGACCAGCACCTAGGACTCTTCTCCTTTGTGATGGATGAAGAGTCTCATCCTTTCTTGCTTTCTCTCTCTCTGGGTCTCAGTGTTTGTTTTTGCTGTAGTCTGGCAACTTCAACACAGTGATGGCTGGAGCGCTCCCTGGGGACTTGGAAGCTGAACCACTCCAGATGGGAAACTACCATAGGCTCCATATCTCTTCCATGTTCTTCAGGAACGCCCTAACTGCTAAGTTGTTGTATACAAAGCAGTTGTTGTCAGCTCTTCCATTGTCTAGGTTTTACAAAATGTGGTATGAGCCACTCTTTTGTCTATCTAGGTCTTTTAAGTTAGTGCCTTTGGCAGTCACATCTGGGTACATACTTAGTTTAGCTTATCCTCCTGTTGAAGACAAATAGAGATGGAAACCTTCAAATAAAAGCTACCAGATTCAGGCTTATCAGAAGAACTTATTCAGGTATTACTCTGGCACCAACATTTTTTTTTTTATTGTGGAATGGGAGCTTCTTGATGAGTAATCTTTGATAATTGGTTCTGCAAAGGTTGTAGAGGTGATGATAGGATCTGAGGTTACAGGAATGTGCTAGCTCTTTGGTGATCATACAAGAAGAGTGGTATTTCCACAGTGAGATTAGTTAAAATATCCCAGTAGGGAAGGAATTTAAATGCTCACAATTCTTTAATCAGTATCCTCACAGAATAATAAATTAGTACATTTATTTCTGAGATACAGATGAGGGATTTTTTCAAATCATTTAATCTACAGGCATATTGATTAATGTATTAATGGAGAGGCAATAATCTAATGAAGCATTTAGGTAATGTGTTATTAACAATGAATGTGCTGTTTATAATAGTTAATGTATACTCTCTAGTTAAATGTATACTCATTAATCAAAACAGAGCAAGCCACGACAGTGCTAAGTATTGCTCTGTCAGTGTATTGTCAGCTTGGACAGTGCTGTTAATTATAGGCCAGATGTTGATAATCTTGCTCAGCTCAAGGAGTTACTTGTCCCATCAATAGCCTTGGGGGATATTTCTACATTCACTGTGAGATGCTCCCTGAGGCTGCTCCCAAGACCACATGCACTGAGTCTGCCTCTCCACCAGTAAATTAAATGGTGCCAGGGCACTGGAACTTAAGTCATCAGAGCAGTTGCTGACATGATTTTGGCCTGGGCCACCAAGAACTTCCCGAAACAATTCCCTGGCACGACTGGGGACTCAGCAGAGGCCAGAGACTGTTCCCTGGTGGCCATACGAGTCTGACCACCCTGGTTTGGGAAGTAAGAGAGTTTAATACTAATGGCATGGTACACTGTGATTTGGCCAGTTTTGATGCTGGAGAATGGTCCCATGCAAGTGTCATTCATTAGTGTAAGTGCAGCTGGGCTGCACAAAGAGCAAAATCTGCAAGCACAGGCCCAGCTTTGGCTGAAATCAATCTTTGCAGAGTCCCAGAGACTCACGCTCAGTTCACAATCCTGTGGTGCACCCCACAGGTCCCCATCCCAAAGACAGCTCCCCTAGGAACACCGTTTCAAGCATGAACTGGAGGCATCAAGGGCAACCCTCTTCCCCAGACACGTGGGCATCCCTGTGGGTTCTAGTAGTTGCTTCTGCAGTGCTACGGTACTGCTAGTTGCATGCAAGCACTTCTCCCTTTTTTTTTGTTGCAAACAACGGATTATAGAAGTTCAGGTACTTGAAACACCCATGGAGGCCCTTCAAATAAGGACACAGGTGCGTTTGTGGCACCCTCTTGTAGTTTACAAAGATATTGACTGCAAGTCCAGTCTGGTGTGTTCAGTGTGCTCACTCATCTGTGAAAAGTCACTTGTGACCACAGTGTTCTGCAAAACTGAGGCTGAGGTAACCAAACCAAATATTGTCTCTTACTTCAAGCAGTAGATACATCTATACAGATATATTGCTGACTTGTAGCAATTGTTGATAGAGCAAGTTCTGATGCTGCAGTTAAATTGCGCTGAGTCATTAATCAGTGGCCCTACTTTATTGTTTTTTGACATCACTTTCTACAGGTTGAAGAAGTTTACCTTTATAAGAAGCAGAAAGTTGACAGATATAGTAGATAATTCTGTTATGCCTGTTTAGAAATGATTAATGCTAAACTTTTGAACAGGTCTGCCTTGAAAAGGAAATGTCACCTGTTCAAATGCAGCTTTGTATGTTCTCCTGCGGTAATGTATTCAGTGCTTATCAACATGCTGATCTGCTGCTAGTTTCAGGGAGTAAATGTGAGTTTCAGCAAGCGAAGCCTGATCCTGCAGGTGCATGTTTAGGCAAAACTTCCATTAATTTTAATGAGAGTTTGTCTTATTCAGAAGTGCCCGATGAAGCCAGCAAGTGGGTAATGAAATATGCGAGCACAAGGGTGGGTTTTTGTTGCTCAAAATATATCGATGTGCCTTTGAGACTTCCATTCCAAAGTGCTTGGAGTTTGCTTGAATTTTTCATGCAAAACCAGTCATTGGAACGTTTTTATGTTTTATTAAATTCTCATTTTATTTCACTCCCTTCCGGCTGCTTAATAGAGAGTTTCCAGCTGTTTGTAGCTCCACTTGGTAGATGAAGTAGACCCTTATTTTGCAAAGCACTCAGGAACATTTGTAACTTCAAATGTATGAATGGTATCCTCTGAACACGATTGACTATCAGTGGGCTTGAAAATAGTGACAAAAAATATAGATGCAGGGCAATGGGATTTTTAAAAGTGTTCAAACATGTTCATCACTCACTCTGTAATGATTTCTTTAGTACTCCATGTAGTAATTAGAGAATAACAATTGCAGAGCCCACTTGTACAGTAATGTATTTCAACAAATTGCAGTTTCTGTATTATGGAGAATTAGGAAAAACAGGTTAAATTTAACAGGAGTGCAAGAAATAAAGAGAGAGCAAATGGTAGCAATACATGAATGTCATTTCCTCTCTAGAGTTGTGTTAACCATCTACAGGTTTGCTACCACACCACCTCTCAGATGTGCTAGGATCCCACTCTTTCTGGTACTGAGCAAAATAAGAACTCTTATGATCTATCATATTATTTGAAGAGCTCCAACTGTTTCTTCTCTTCATGATTTGCCTATGAGCTGTTCACGTTTTCCATGAATTTGTCCATTGTTCAGATTTGTATGAAATTTATTTTCTGGGAAAAGCCTATTAATTAACTAACCAAAGAACCAAAGATTGGGGCCAAAGGGCCAGATTTTCAAGCACTCACTAGGGAGAGTTCTGTTTATACATATTTCATGGGAGGGGTTATAATTTCAAAAATAATTGTGGTGGTTTGGAATTTGTAAATGCTTTGGGTGGATATTGTTACATAATAAGTTTTTGAAGTAACTAACATTCAAAAGACATTCTTAGTCATTTAACTATTCAGTATTTGAGCTTCTCCTTCGAAAGTAGTTTGACAAACACCAACACCATGGAAACTGTAATATTTATGTACTGATCGAATACAAATAGAACATTTCCCCAACCACTTATCTTTGTACGGGATAGACAGTTCCTCATTCCAGATCTGTCCCTCTGCCTGTCTATCTATCTATCTATCCATCCATGTTAATCTTGCCATATTCAGTTCTTAATGCATATTATGAGAATTGTCTCAATAAAATTTTTGTTCTGCACGTTCTGCCATTGATCTGTTTGTATATCTGTAGTGCATTGATAATCCATTTGATCCTTCAGGTTTGTCACAGCCGAAACTGCAATTCAGTATGTCTCCTTTTCTCTGCTGTAAAGCTGCCTGCAGACCTTATAGGGCCAGTGGATGAAAGAGCCACTGGACTTTAATACCTCCCGTGTCACTGTGCAGAGAAAATTCAGCAGGAAATGGAAGGCTTGTGGGAGAATTTTCTTTGTGGTTATTTTCTTCCTTGTGATGTGCTCTACTACTAATGTAGAAAGACACAGCTCTTCTCAGCTGCAAGAAGGATGCACTCTCCACCAGGCTTTTTGTATCCTCCTTGTCCCTCACATGGTAAAACAGCACCATTGCTGCGGTTGGAGACTTTCCACTGCTCTCCTGCAAAAGCCCACAGGACTCCCAGGGTATGCAAGTAGCAGTCTCCCATCCCCAAGTTCACCTCCCATCCCCAGGTAACACTGAGTGGAGCTGCACACCCTGTCTGAAAAACAGAAATCATTAGGCAATCACAAATCACTAAGTGGTCATGCACCATACACAAGCATAAATTATTATCAAATTTAAATTATTTATCAGGTTAATATGTACTGCCTTTCACTGCACATCGAAATAAAAGAGTATTTTCAAACAATCCCCCAAAAGATCCTTTTAATGCATGAATTGCCAGGTTCTGAAATGTCATTCCTGACACTGATTAAAGTAAAAACTACAAAATAGTGGTTGTTTGATGACAACCTCTATAATGATGCCCACGGTTTTTGTTTCCTCTCTTGTTCTGTGTACCAATATGGACCTAGTGTAAACAGAAACATGAGCTTTCATTACCTTGTATTCAAGCAGCTGCAATAAAAACTGCTAATGGAAGAGGAGGAAAGAAGAGAGAAAAGATCAAATGCCCTAAAAGATATTTACACAACATAAGAGTTTCTGGCCATAAGATACTATTGTGAGGTTACATACAGGGAGTGAAGAAAGAAGCTGCACTTTCCGAAAGCTTTGTGACAAGAATAGGTGGGAAAATAATTATGTTGCGTGACTAACTTTCTCTTTGTACAGACACATTATATGGCAGATGCCAAAGCAAACAGTTTATAAATGAAGCATAAGCTTTACTCATTTGCTGTCTGATCAGAAGTATTTACAAATTCCCATAGTCTGAGTGTGTTTAGTGTACTTTTTCTTCTTTTAACATGCAAAGTGTGTTAAACCACTGATAGAAAAATTCAGGCATTTATTTTAAAATTTGTTTTACTTTAGAATTTTGTTTAGAATTTAAGGATAACTTCATGTTTTGGGCACAAAAATATTACCATAATTTACCCTTTTCCTTCTTGGAGTGGATAACTAACCTACTGAAAGGTGGGGAAACAGTGGATAAATATTTGGTGAGAATTTTCTGACACCATATTTCATGCTGTTGTGGGCAAGGTAAGGAAAAACAGCCTGCAGGAAATAATTGGGCGGAAGGACAGCCTGAAACATCTCTCTTAAAGAGTAAGCAGTCACTGCAAAATTGCGAAGTCCTTGAGTAGGGTCCTTGCAGACTTTTATCTTCATCCCAGCCTTAATCTGGCTTTTCATGAAGGGTCTGGACAGCGGGCTAGAGAGCAAACACACACACACACACCCCCTCTCACAGTTAATTAGCAGATGGCACCGATAGGATGATACTCCGAGCATGATGGAGATCTTCACAGATCAAAAGGGCAAAGTGGGGGAATGGCCTGAAATTCACAGAGAGAAACTAAGCAGGGGGAAGAGCAGAGAACTGCAGTTTAGAAGGAAAAATCAAACACACAAATAAAACAGAGGATAATGAGAGTTACAGCAGCACAACAGGAAAGGATTACTATGAAGCACAAGCCAAGTCAGCAATCTGAGGCTGTTGTGAACAAGAAAATTCAGCATGATCAAGAACAAGAACATCATTTGTAAGAGACAGGAAGTGACTTCTTAGCTCTGTTTGGCATTGATGAAACCTCAGCTGGAAGATTCTGCCCGCTTTTGGGTGCTGCACTTGAACAAGGATATAGGCAAACTCCAGGAGAGGGTAACAAGCAGAGGAAGAGGTTTAGAAAACAGGACATACAAAAGAAGAGTGACAGAAAGAGAATTACTTGGTCTAAAAGGGAAAGACTGAAGAGGGGATGCAAAAGTCTGCTACAGTAAGGAGATTACCCTAAAAAGATAGATTCACTTGGGGGAATTGAAAATCTCCTTTTTTGGATGGGCTAGAAAAATGTCTGTAGGGTGATTTGAGAACACAGAAACCTCTTAAGGTCATTTTCAGCCTTATTCTTTGCATTCATTGACCCACCACATAAAACAGAAATCAAACATCGATTTTAAAACTGATTTTTGGGAGACTTCTTGGAATTGTGTATTTTTAGCATGACACCCTACTACTTTTTGTCCACAGAAAGAAAATCTTATAATTCTGATGTCAGTGTTTTCTTATTACTTGAAGTTATCATGAATATTCACAAATATTCATGAATATTCACAAATAGTTATGAATATGCATGTAGAAGCTTTAAATTTTCTAAATCAGAATTATGTTTCAAAGGGTTTTGCTGTAGTATTGTGGAAATCTATTAGATGGCAAATACCTTTTTAATTTTTTTCCTCCTAAATAGTTAATCCCAAAGGGTAAAGTTTTAATCTCTCTCTCAGAACAATTGTAACATTTGTATTTAATGTACATACTGACATTTAGTTGTAAAATACATGTTTCCAATTGCTTTTTATCTGTCTAGATTATCATTTCTGAGCCCTATCTCAGTATTTTTTAATGACACTAGGAATGTTCATTTTAATCACATTTGCTTCATTTGCATCACTTTGCACTGTTTTTTGTTTCAGAGCATTTGTCCTTTACAAATATATCTACCTTTAAGTAGTGACCTCTGGATGTTGTCCTCAGTATATTCGATGAGAAAAGTTTGTGAGAATAATTGGCTTTTTTGTTATCTTAGTAATATTTTGTTGTCGTGAATGACATGAATGTCTTGAGTTGATTGAGAAGAAAATGTGCTGCACAGATTTCAAGTTGCATTTAGCATTCTGCTTAAAAGAAAGCCAGAACACCTCATTTATTTTTGCATCAGAGAAAGTGGAGAGGCAGTTTTCCTTTAGAAGAAAAGTTGTGAATGTGACAGTAATTAAAAAAATATTTTGTCTTAAATCCACACTTCTTTCAACAAAAGAACTTGAGTCCTGTCAATAGCATTCATTACGAGATCCATTTGTTAGCAAAGTGACACACATAAATGAATGGCTGACAGTGTACAAGGTTGTGCTCACTGTGATAATAAAGCAGGCTCTGTTGTGGGCAGGGTGAGGTGACAGACCATCGGCTCTAAGGCACATGAAGGATCAGGCATGCTGCAGCTGATGCAGGGGATGTATCACCTGTACAGATTCGTGGACAGCAGAGATTCTGTAGTCACAGGATGGTAATTTTTTTTTAACCGAGGATTCAGCTGGGGCTTTAGTGCCTTCTTTGTGGGCTGCATATTAATGCACACAAAAGGCTTCTCCTATGGTAACTACAGTACAATTAGTGTTCATCTTCTGTGCAGCAGTGAGATGTCTGTGTTCGCCTTCCTCCCACAGGGGTGGCTGCAGGTTGTCTGGGACAGAGCTCCAGCCCCAGCCCAGCCCATAGGCCATGGATGCCTGGCCCAACCAAAAAGGGAAATGTTTTCCTGTAGGGACACGGCAGTGGAGAAAGTGTTGCAGCCCTGGGGCATGAGCAAGGCAGGCGCCTGGCAGCACAGCTGTCAGGTCTCTGAGGCATGAAGTCACTGAAGCCACCTCACAGCTGTCACAGCCACTGATAAATTCTGTGTCTCCGCTGCCTCATGCCATCAGCAGGCCCGCATGGGATACCCAGCAAGATTACCAGGTATTCCACTGAGATTCTCTCTCCAGCTGACTCTTTCTTGGTAGGAGTTCATGGGCAGTTCCACACAGCTGCAGGGATCTCAGGAATCTTGCTCGTTTTTCCAGCCTGTTCACCTGGGAAGGTGTGTGTACACCAAGGGTGCACCTCTTGTGGGTATTTTCCCTTTGAGGCGAAGGTGAGGGAGGTGAAATTATTTGCCTGGTATATATTTCGTTGTGGTAATGGGCAAACACCTTTTTCTTGCTGTTGGCTTTCCTTGATTGAACCTGCAAAGTTACACACCTTTGCTACGTATTTACCCAGCCTGTAGGGCACCATATTCTGGTTTCATTCTTCAGGTTTTCTTGAAGCCAGTGAAGCAGGACTGGCTCTTGGAAGTGCAGAGGCTGGGATACAACCCATATTTATACTGGGTTTTGCTGTAACTGTCCAGGTTATGTCAAAAGATGCATTAGGACCAACCTAGAGAGTAACTCACTTCTCTCACTTCTAAAATCAGCAAGACACATTTTTTTTTTACTGCATGGATTTTTATCCATTTGTAAATCTCAAATTTTTAGTAAAATATTTCTGTTAATGATTTGAAGTCAAGCCTTGCGATACCACGGAGTTGAATCAAGGGAAATAAATGATTATTATTTTGTCGTTTCTGCTTGAAAATTAGCAGAGATTTTCCACTACTTTCAAATCAGACTAATACTTTCCTGAAACAAGGCAGAAGACTATGATCAGATCTGAACAAAATACTGACAGATATGTACTCTGTGCTTGCAGCTGTCTAAACAGCTTCAAGCACAAGAGTATAGAAATGTACTCTAGTATAGAATGTAGAAATCCTTTGCAATAAAGGTGGTGAGGCACTGGAACAGGTTTCACAGAGAGGTTGTTGGACTCCCCATCCCTGGAGGTGTTCAAAACCAGTCTGGGAGGTTGAAACCAGGTGGTCTTTAAGGTCCCTTCCAAGACAAACCATACTACAGTTCTACTGGAATACCTCACTGTTGTAAAAGTGGTCTACTTCCAGCCTATGGCCAGTATAGACAGGCCTCTTACTGGTGTGTCCCTGTTTTTGAAAACCTAGAAATTCCACGTGTAGTGACAGAACTGTCCCAGCAGAAATGCAGAACACAGACCAAGCCCTGGCTGTCCAGGTAACTGCAGTACTGCATTGAGGACATGCTGAGGAAAAGATCAGCTCTGAGTGAAATATTAAAACGAGGACCAAAACCTCTCACATATGCATTCAGAGTCAAGCATAAACAATTTCTGGGACAAAGCACTGACAAAACATGAACAGTCAAACATCCTGCATAATTGAGAGGCAGGCAAACCTTGCCCCTTGTCTGATGTATGTAACATATTCTTCCCACTATTGCAACCACATGCTGTGTCTCATCATTTGTGTGCTTCATCCTCCTTTTCCTGATCCTTCCAGCAGAGCCATGCTTTCCACGCTTACACTGTCTCATGGACACAGCATTATTATTATTTCTGTGGCACCAATTTCTTCAGCTGTTACAACCTCTACATTGCTGTACTTCTTCTGTCCTTTTCTAGAGAAGCATTTTAATTATTGTCACCAAGAAGATAGTCAGATGAACTCTTGAAACTGGTGATCTTTGTACTGTGACACCTCATGCCTCTGAAATAGCACTGGAAGGTGAAGGTAAATTTAGGAAAGAGAATCGGCCTCTTATTTCCTAATTTGTATTCCAGATGCATCTACTTGTTTATCATAACACTTTTAGTATACAGCAAAGAATTATGATGGTGAGTCTGTCCACTGATGTTTCACTGAGGCCTGGTTGGATATATGGTGCTGATTCCTCTTTGTTGTCAACTGCTAAACTGTAGCAAGTCTCTGGTAAAGAAAAGCATAAACATCTTCCAATAAAGGTATTTGCCATTAGAATCTGGAAGGGGAATGAGTTCGGTTCATGCCAGCTTTCCCCCAGACAGACAAGTGGGTATATCCACCTTGGACAGACAGTTGGTATCAACCTCATTTGCAGAATCAGTGTGCTGTGAAGTAGGTCCATAACATTTTAGCTCTGCTATAGTGAATTGCACCACATTATGACTTCACTATAATGAACTGAACCAAGTCAAGCCCTAGTTTTTCTTTTTTCTTGCGAAGGCCTCAATGGCAGTTACTATGGGTGCACTTCCTGGGAAATGCTTTTTGGTCGAATTTGCTTGCAGTCCATGTGCCACAGTCCAAACACTCACAAGTGGCTTCAATGGTTGGGTAATCCAATGTTTCCAGAAAAATGAAAAGGAACACAAACTGCCTGTTTGACTGTAGTTAAGACATCGTCCCTTTAGTAGCACCCGTTTTGATTATGAAGCATGATCATGCTAATGATCATGCTAATGTTTAATGTTGTTAGACTACGGACAACGAAGTCTAATTCTTGTATTATGAATATTTCATGTACCTACACAGCTCTAGTTCTTGTTATCTGTTAAAGCATCTTCTTGTTTTAGATCCTCTTGCAAGACCTCCTCTACCCCAGATCTCTCTTCTTTCCCTTTTTACTTTTGTTTTTTTTTAAACATCTCTCACATTTGGAACATGCTCTTTTTCTTGTCCCCCGCCTGTTGTGATAGAATCTGTCTCTCTAACAGCTCTATGGCTGGACCTTGGACTGGGGAAGGCTTACACTCTCTCCCTGTCATTACTTGTCTGACCATGATGCGTGTTCAAAAACATCTCTCCAAGAGTTTGTGTTGATTGCGTTATTTGAGTAACCCATGCATTACTTATCAAAAGATATGTAACAGTAAAAAAAGATGCCCGAAGTCTTGTACATCTCCATCTGACCCTTAGTCCTTCCTTGTGTGTTTTTCACATGTTCCTCTCAGTCCTGTTGCACTTGTCTTCTACTAGAAGACACAAACACCCGGCAACGGCCGCTTGTTTCCAACCCTTTCTACTGCAGGCTACCTTTTAGCAAATTTTAAGTTTCTTTGATCCTGACCTTGGAAATATCCAACTCTAACCTACCTGGAGCCAGGTGGCAGACATTTCACTGTTAACAGTCCCTGTTCTGAAAGACTCCTGGATATTCTCTCTCTCAAAAATATTGATCTTCGTCATGATTCCATTTAGTATCTGTTTTTCTCAACAGCCTTCTTTAATTCTGTATAATTGAAGAAAAATATTCAAGCAGATAAAATGAGGTACCAAAGATAGTCATGAAAATTGTAGAGATACCTCATTCTTTACAACAATCAAATGAATATGAAGTGTTTCACACACTGTAACCTTGCAAGCTGGATATTACACAAGTAAAAATAAATGCACACACCCATAAAACTAGTAAAACTGGCTGTTGCAGCTACACATAGTTCCTTGTGTTCATTAAAATTCTATCTTTATTGAGTTTATCTAGATTGGCATGCAGATCAAAGTGAAAATGTAATAAATAAAAGAATATACATAATGGAATCCATGGAAAGAAGCTATTCAGAAGATAATTCCAGTAGGTGAATCGCAATGAAGTTTTAAAAACAACAGTGCAGAAGTATTTGAAACATAACACGTCATACAGTGTTGAAGGGCCGGATCCTGAGGCCATTACTCACATGCGTAGACACACTGACTTCAAAAGAATTACTCACTGTGAGTAAAGATAGTTGGAATACGACTAAACAACAGAGCACTGGCTCCTTTGGCGCAGCTGTGTAGCTGAACAACATCTCTGTGAGAGCATGATCCTGTCAGTGATACCCAGCTCAGCCATAATGGCAACTCCAAAACCCCTCAGGAATGTGGTAAGCACCTGCGTAAGCCAGAGGATCCTTGACCAAATGGAAAGTGGGAACACAAATACTCATAAGAATGAAATGACTAAATTTTCCTTCAGTTGTGCTCGCCTGTGCTGCTTATGAAAATAATTTTCTTGCTTCCCTAGCTCTGGTTAGCCTTGCACAGCCCATACATGGAAAAGTGATCTGGATCAGCCTTGTCTCATCCATTATTAAGCAAATAGTTACACTTTACTGAGCTGAGCCCTAGATTTCCAAAGCTGAATTTTTATAGCTGTTTAAATGTATGGAGAAAGACCAGTTTGACTTTCAGATGTCAAGGATGAATTTTTAGGGCAAGCAACAAAGAACAAAATTTTTTTTTTACACCTTAAACTGCTAACTCGAGTGTTTTGAGACAGTCATAGGATGTGAACACAATGTTATTTTGTTGAAATTTTTATTGGCACAATTACACAAGTGAGATAAAGAAGGATTTACAAGGTTAGTCACAAAAGGTGAACAAGACAGAAACTAGATGACAGATTGTAGACAACAGAAACTAGAAAACAAAGTCTGCATATCATGGGCTATTGACCAGAGTTCAATCCAGATTATGAGAAAATATGTAAAAAAAAACTGACAAAAGAGAAGCCTAAGAGAAAGATTTCTTAAATAAATACAGAAACCTAAACCTAACTAGCAGCAATGGCTGCTGTTCGTATCCCCTGTTTCAGCATCTAGGAGCAACAAAAAGACCTGGGTATGCTAGATTTTGCTTTTCTGGAACGTAAAATTGAGAGAAATTTCTCCCACTTTGGTCTTTTATCCCTTTTATGTTTAAGCATTCTTATTACATACGTAGTATAACCAAGAATTAGCCAGGCTGTCGTGCCATAAGGATGAGTTTCAACAGAGAAAAACATTTGTCTGTGGTTACAGACTGGCTCTCTGAGAAAAAAAACAAAACAAAAACTGGTTGCGGCAGTACGTACTGGAACTTCTAAAAGCAAAGCATGAGGCTAAGTTTACCTGTCTGCCTACCACTGCCTAGAGTGTTTTCCCAGGTCTCAGCTAGTTTAGAACACATGGTTACCTGCAGTCATGTGAAAGTGTTTTCAACCAGCCTGGTGTCTTATTGGCAGCCAGTGTTATTTAATGTAAAAAACATTGCATGCTATTTTGAAGTAGTAGGAGGCAGTGTCCCCTTCCTCAAAACATTAATACATCTTTTGAGCCAAATCCACCCTACCTCTTTGACCCCATCTTATGTTTATGTGACTTAATCGATCCCAGCAATATTACATCCATGTGTCATTTTGGAATAAAACACTGTAGTAAATCAGTACCCTTTGCTCCTTTCTACATTTTTCCACTGCCACCATGAGAGATTCAAGGAAATTTTCCACATCTGGGACCTTTCTGAATACGGAGTAGAAGATATTGGCATCCATAAAACCCTCACAAGCATCTCAAGAGATTATGTCTACAATACTGAAAAAAATGCCACCCAGGTTATTTCAGTACTTTTTTTTTGCTTTTTCTTGTTCATATTTTGTCAGCAAAACTAAATCAGGCTCAAATAGATGAGTGGAGCCTTCTCTTTAAAGGAAAGTGTGTACCCAGCTCACTGAAACTCCTAACTAACTGACACGGAAGTTAGTTGCACTATGTGGGCTTCAGGCCATCCTCAGCACAATCAGTCCTCTTCAAGCTGAAACTTGCTGTGTTTAGGCAGGTTGGGATTTCTGAACAGGTTGTTCAGCCCTATTTTATATGCTTGGTTGCCCAAGGATTTGTTTTCTTCCAAGAGCAACAACAAAGTATTTAGATTACAAAAGTTTTGAAAGAGTCTATAATTTTGAGAGAATTTTCTAGCCTTAAAATGTGCAGTTCCACTACGACAGAGACCGTGTTTTCAAGATGGAACGGCTCAGCAAATTACATAGGCTGGAGGGCTGATACCTCTGGCTTTTCTACTGATATTGTGACCTTTCAAGTATGCTGTGACATAACAAAAATTTGTCAGGGTCTAGAGGTCTAAGTGAGGACATTTCAGGACTCTGAGGAAATATTCCTCTCAATGTTAACATTATTTTATTTGATCATATTCATTAATAAGGTGTTTAGAACCTAGAAAGGGCATGACTGTCAACTCAAGCCTAAATAAGACTTAATATCCTTTCATGTAGTGTTTATATTTGTGTGTTTCTTGATGGTGTGGGGCTTTGCTACAAAAGCATAACAAAATGCTTTGTCAGCATGTCATACTCAAGTAAACATATATTTACTTGAAAAGAAAAAAAAAAGAAAAAGAAAAAAGAAGACCCGAGCCATACAGAGGATGCAAACTAAGGTGTCTGCCAGCATCTCTTCCAAAGCAGTGAGTAATAAAGTCTATGCAAGGTAAAGTTGCTTCCCATGAAGAGAAAAAAACCCCAAACCAAGCATAAATTCATGTAAGTGACTTAAAGATGAAACAGAGGGCCCAGCTCAACTGTCAATATGAATTAATACAACACAGATCATACAAGGCTTTCTTCTGCTGTCTGTCCTGTCCGTGCTAGAGATTGATCTTAGTGTAATACACTGAGCTGCACATTCAGACAGCAGTGTATGAATAAAAGAAATATATCCAGCTTATTCAACTTAATAGCTATCTTCACTGGTGGAGTCAGCCTTGCACCTGTAGAGTACTACAAAGTTCTATGCTGCCCTCACAAGCTTTATACTACTGTAGTAGTTCAAAGAAGAAGAGAGAAAAAACGTAGAGTTTTTAAAGAGGGATTTCAGAAATGGCCAGTAGCACTTACTTACAGTGTTTCTATTGGTAGCCATAGACTTAAATATTCAGATCTCCACAAGTCTGTGGTAGTCTGCATACAGCAAACATCCTGTCTGTTGGATATGTCATGCCAGTCGTAATATGTTTTCCTAGCTTCAAATTCCAAATAAGAGAGAAATCTGGAGGTATTAAATGCCACATGGAGTGCCTAGAAAGAGACAGTCCTCATTGTAAAATGTTTTTGAGGCTGCAAAAAAAGGAGAAAGAAAGTACCGTTATCCCTGTTTTATAAGTGCAGGCATCGTGAGATGAAAAGATCTGCCTCTGTTATTCATGGAAAGATTATCATTGACTTCAGTGGGTGTAGTATCAGCCCTATAGCGGTATGAAACTTGGCTCCCAATTACATCAGGCCCACGTAGACTTAGTTTCAGCCGCAGTTCATTTTTATCGCCAGGTTGTTAACCTGTAAACCAAAGGTATTTCAGCTGCTGACAGAGTCTGACTTGCGGTTCTGGGCTCCCAGGATGCCTGACTAAGAGAAACCCATGTCCAGTCACGTTTCGTTTGTGCTCCAAGTGTTTGGCTTCCATCAATGGCTTGGGATGGCCTGTTCTCTGCAGATTAAGAGGAAATAATATATGACGCACAGGCTTGTCTCCTTCACTTCAAAGTGTGAGCAACAATGACTCACCCACCTCCACAGACATCTTTAAACCCTGTGCTGAGTTTCCTATTTTTCTTCTTGTGTCACAGATAGCATTGCTGCCTTTTGTTTTCTCCAGCCTACCTTCATCAGCTTTGCAGAATTTTGAATCCAATCTGGCAATGAGGTTGAGCATTTTTTTTTTTACAGTTCTTTTGGGTTCCCATATTCTTTCATAGTTTACTTAACCAAACAGCATGTGTTTAAGTTTCTCAGTATACTCCAAGTGCTACCAAATAAGAATAATCTGCATAATAGCTACGTGAAAAGGAGGCTTGTTATTCACACTTTGTTATCATCCTGTCCCACAGACAGCTGCTGTCACTGTTTGCCCTTTTCAGTGGCAGTGGGCTAAATTCATCCTAGTCACAGACGGGGGTAGGTGGCTGTGGTGCAGTCACCATCCATTTGGAATATGACATGCTAGATTGAGTTATTTTTTCACTAAAAGCAGGGAAGCTTATTGAACAGAAAAGGTTAATTAACCTAACTGCAGGCCAAACTCGGGCAGGAAAAATGTCTATAACTTCTTCAAAATGTATTTCATTAGGAAAACCATGAAAAAACTCAATAATTACCTTATTATGAAAGTCTTGCCAGATAACACCATGGCTTCACCAGGAAGGGTTTATCTGCTCTTGTGCTTGCAGTCTGATGCCAGAATTCAATGAACCTGGGTCATCCATGGTTGTGTAGGCAGTCAGTCCTGTAGACTAGTATGCAAAAAGTGGATTCCACCACCACCACCACTGCTTCTCCTACACCAGTGTTTTTGAATTAAAGTGACAGTGCCAGCTCTGCCCTGTGTTGAACCCAGTGCTGCTGATATGCATTAGACATGATCGAAGCAAGCTTAGAAATGGGGGATCCTTGGGGGTCTTAGGCAGTGGAATACCTACTCTGTAAATCCCAAATGCACTCTGGGAAATGGCAGTCTATTTATTTAGTTCAGCAAGGTGTCAGTGGTGTAATTTTAAGGATGAAAGTAAATTTTATAATGGAAGTTTTGAGTACGTTAGTGGGGCAAATATTACAGGGAAAATAACTTTTCTCTTTCTTTGATGAAATTCTCCTTGTTTGCACCTTAAGTGCTTAGGTGTTTTATTTGAATCTTGCTGAAGGCACCTGCCTGTCTGTGCTTCAGCTCTTCTGGGTGTCCAGAGCACTGCTTTGGCACATGCCCAGAACAGTTTAAGCAGCTTGATAGCTATCTCCCACCTATGAAGCAAGGCATTCCTCTGCTGAAGTATCCTGGGGAGCTCAAACCTGCAGACATTCTCAAAAAAAAAACCAAAAAAAACCACCCAACACACACCCAGAAAGCTCCTTGAAAAATGATTTGTGGGTGATTTTTAGAACAGACAGTGGAGGAGGATCTGCCACCCACCTTTCATACAAAATTCTTTGGTTAAGTCATTTGTTTAAGAAAGTTAGGCTCAGATTCAACACTTTGCTCTGACTGAAGGGGTTGAAACCAACATTTTTCCAAGGAAAATGTCCTCTTCTCAGGGATGACATTGTTTAGAAAGGAAGAGATGCAGTTTTATTCACAGTCTACGTTTTCTCTTCAGGTTGTACTAATGTGTAGCAAAACCTCAAAAGTCACTAGACAGGCACCTCCACAGAGATACATCATTCTGCAGACTGCACAAAGTAGTTTTGGGCAGAAACCCGATTACATGCTTTATGGTCATCACCCTTTCAGTTCAACTAAGATATTGTAAGATATCTAAGATACTATTCAAGTAGGATATTTGATACTTGAAAGACTGGAGGAAATGAAATTCTGGTCTCCCACTTTGTGCTCTACAACTTTACTTCTACTAAATAGACTAAATAGACAGAAACATTTCCATCACCAGCCCATTTTAGAAGTATGCTGACCTAAAGACGAGATGTAGACACCTTCTTCCAGGTTCTGATCTGTGAATGTGAAGTAAGACACATCTACATCTTTGTATTTGCATTTTCACTGCAAAGCGGCTGAAAAGTTCCTGAATGGTGAATAAGGTGAAAATGTAGATTTCAATCCTGTGTTGGATGCCTGACCTTCTTTATGCTGTGCGTGTAAAGCCCCATCCATGGGTTCTGTTTTCCACTCCCATGCCCAGCTGCACAGGCTACAAATGCACTTGTTTTTTGTAATTCTTGGTAAGACTCAATAATGCTGATTTGAGTTCTTAATCAACAGGCCAGCAGTTTTTTCATCTGCTTGTATAATTTTGCTGTTTTCTAGGTCCACTCTCTTTCTGGACCCATATATTTCCCCTTTAACCTGCATTATAGGTGATCTGTTTTGTAGGCAATGTCTTCAAATTATTCACAGTGGCAAAAAGCTTATATTCTACTGTACCTGTGGATCCTGTCTTTTCTCTTGTTCATGGATGTAAACACTAAGCAAACACCAAAGTGGATTCTTGGTGAAGAGTGTGAGGTCTTTAGATGCCTTTCAAAGCAGAGAAAACCCTAGGTAAATCCAGAAAGCAGGAAGGGGTAAGGCAGAGAATGATCTGGGGTTTTATATTCAGTGGAAGCTTTGTATCTGAAATGGTGGTGACAGCAGAAGATGGCAACAGCATGGGAGAGTCACTTCCGTGTGGGGAAAGGCAGGGTTGGCAGGGGCCAGAAATCTTGAGCAAGAGGGTCCTGGTGAGGGACAATGAGTCAGAGGTCAAGTGGATGGACAGGAAAAATTGGAGCTTTAAGTTTCTGGGAGTTAGGGGATTAGTCTGGAGGGATAAGAGAGGACATGTAGGAAGTTCAAGTGGGAGGGATTTTTCTGCAGAAGAGTTAGGAGAAGTCAGGACATAATTGACATTTAGAAGAGCCAAGTGTAAGATCTGGGAATTTTACCAGGGAAGGAAATTTCCCTTCAGGAAAAATACACATCAGATGAATTGGGAGCTGGTGGAGTCTTCTGAGGAAATACAACTACTTAGATCTGAAAGGTCTGGAGGCAAAGAAGCTGTGAGATCAGACTGAGTGGAACTAAGGGAATGGGGGCAGTCTCTCATCTTCCCCAGCTTCCTGCTTCTACCTCTAGGGTCCTCAAAATTCTTGCATGGGAGCAGTGATGCAACAGCAACCTCTTTCCATCAAAGTCAATCTTTCATTTTGAAATGACATATGTTTGAAGGCAGTGACCATATGATAACCTTTTATGTCTCTAGATGATTCACTCTACAAAAACTACAGCAGATGTGGGTTCTCCATCCCTGGAGGACTCCAACACTCTCTCAGCAGGAAAAGGCCCAGCTGAGATGCTTCAGTATTTGCAATAGTTCCATTTTGAGCAGGGAGTTGCTGTAGATGACCTCCAGAGCTCATTTCCTACAGGTTTTCTTATGTCCCTGGCCCATGATTCTAGGAATCTAGAAAACTGTTAGTCATAGAGGCTTCCTTATCCTTGACACCTTACGCTATATCCTTCTTCCATTGCCCTTAATCTTTGCTCAAGATGACACATACGTGTATCTGCAATATCCCATGATGTTGGTGTTCCAATAAGCTTGCAGTAATACATTCTGAGTTCCCATTTCTGTAACAAAAACCAACTTAATTGAGTGAAAACAAAGAAGACCACCTATGGGATTTATATGCCTCACTGTGAATTCATCTTGTAGTAGAGGTGTCCTTCTAATCTCCCCATTTTGGCCCTCAGAATCATCACTTCTGCTTGACCTGCCTGTGGCCAAAGGGCAAGTTGACTTGAATCTTTCCAGGTCCTGTTAAAGCCCATTTCTGAAGTCATAAATAGTTTGCTGAAGAATGGAAGCACACCTTTTCCTCCATGAAGTGGTACTACAGCTCTTTTGCACTGCTCACAGCTAAAGCTGATGGGAGGATTTGGAGCAAATGGACTTTGCTTTCTAGTGATGTAGAAGTTTTTGTGAATTCAGAAAGATTTTACCTATGTTTCCTACCAAAGAAAAACCCCTCCCCAAAATGAATTACCAAGTAGGAATAATTACACTATTTCATTGATTTGTTTTGGAAAGCAGGAGGTATGAGGTAGTGCCTGAACCTGCACTTGGCTCCACCACTGAGGTACCAGTGTTACAGCCCAGCCACCCTGGCTCCCTCCACTCTTGTGGAGCCACCAAGTCTCCCTGCCACCCTGAGAAAGTGCCCATCATCCTCCTGCGACATTAGAGGGAGTCTGAGATGACTAACCCCATAATTTACATGCCTTGCATGGGTGATTAACGTTAGGTAGGATGAATTGTGACTCCAGTGTATCATTGAAACATCTTACCTTATTTTCCAGATCAAAGTATCTCGTGTTTTTGTTCTGATGAAACAGTTTGGTACTTAACAAGAGGAGCACGTAAACATTCAACATACAAATTAGAGAAGCCAGCTGTTTACTGTATCTTTCCATTATCCTGCAGTTCTGGTTCAAATAATATGTTATGGCATGTGGTTTATTATGGACTTCCACAACGAAGCCATAAAAATAAACAAAAATCTCTAACTGTCACTAACAATGAGAAAATTTGGGTTGAAATGCAAGTTCCCCTCCAAGTCAACTTTTTTTAAAAAGTAAAACTTTTCATTCTGTGGCAGTTTTTAAAGTGTTTGGTTCAGTTGTGACTCAGCACCGAAACAAATTCTGAAATTGTATTTAACATGAACCATGTTCACAGCTTTAACCAGCTATTCTGTTTCAGCAACAAGAGGGCCATTCAGTTACAAGTTCTCATGTAGAGACTGAGTGAACGGTAGGAAAGCAATGAGAAATTCCAGTGGTCTTTGTTGGTAGTGGGTCAGTGGACTGCATTACCACTAACTGCTGGATACTACCCAAGTACTTTGGCTTTAAGATGCAAAAATAAGCTAAGTGTTTAAGGATATGATGAATACTCCTCAGAAAAGTTCAAGGTCAACACAGTCTAAATGGATATTAAGTATAGCTGTTTACCGAAGTGTTTTCTAACAATAGTAAGAAAGCAACCAGAGATTTACTCAATCTTAAAAAAGAAAAAAATCCAAAAAGAAAAACCTTAGGTTTCTTTGAATAGAATGTGAGCTGATGAAAACACACACAAAAAATCCATTTGTGATACTGTTTGACTATGCACTGGGCAGCAAAAAATGTTAGAGCATCTACTATTAAGCTAAACAGAAACATGCTGTGACTTGAGTGACCTATGCATCATTGCATGCCAATCTATTTGAGCTGTTTCACAGTTTGGGAACATTCTCACATAATCCTACATGTATGGTCACTGCACTTGTTTCTGGAGTTAACTTGCCCTTCTTTTGAATAGTACACATAATCTTCAAAGTTCAGCTGGGAAAACAGTTTGTAAACCGTGATAGTAAAAAAAGCAGCTCTGATGTTTCCTGTTGGTGGCATGGGGCTAGTACTGATTTCACTGAATTTCTTGTAAAAGTCCACTTTATCTGATTAGCAAGAAACCTCTTATGTGATGGTAAGAAGAGATGTCATGGTTCTATTACAGATAACACATTCGAGTCAGCAGTGGACTGTGGTCAGGACTATGTAATCAAGGTGGTTTGTAAGTTGAGACACGTTCCAGCCGGATGCAGAGGAGGTGGCTTGGCATTTGCCAGGAATATCCATCCTGCAACTGTCAAATCCACAAACACAATCCATCATGCAGAATAATGGTTTCCTCCTTCCTGTCCATTCCAAGGTCTAAGCGTGATTATTCATCTTGAACGCAACCAGTCTTTTGCATATGCTTTACTTTATTGCACACAATCAGAGGCACACTACGCTATCCTTAGAAAGTAAATATTTATTAATCTTCATTAGCAGAAATGCTCTCTGTATTGGTATATGATACTTGAAAGTAACCATCTGTTTTACATGTTAGGGTATGACAACAGATGACAACTGTTGATTTTTCAACAATGGTCATTGATAGGGTGAATAAGTACAAGGTGATGAGATAATCCTTACTTCTACTCACTTCTCTGTGGTAGGCAAGGCCTGAAAAATCAGGAAAAATTTAGAATTCCATTTCAGAATTTCTCAGTAGGTATTCAAGGTATTTCTGAGAAAGTCTGCAGCCCTAATGAAATAGTAACTTCATTAGTAACTTTCATCAGAAAAATTTCACCTGCTGTCTAAAAGTGTTTTAAATATTATATGCTCTCAGTAACAAATATATTCATGTAATCTATTTTTTGTTGTATTTTTTTACCTCTAGTAATGATATGTAGCATTTATTATAGCCTTTCAGGACCTGCCTTAAAAATAAACCCTTGGTATACCACAGATTCTTAGCCAAATGAGAGCTTAGAAAGACAAATGTATTTATCAGCAATCTCCAGGGAGTTAATTTTATGCTGAATTAGAGTGCAATGACAAAGTAAATCAGTGCTTTCTTCTGCTTTTTAGTGCTAAAACGCCTTTTTCCCCCCTTATTTTTATGATTTTGGGGTTGAAAGCAGGATTTGTCTGAGATGCTTGCAAATTGAAATCTGAAGGAGAATTAGGAAACGAATGTGTTTACTGAGTAAGATTAAGCCAGTACATGAGCAGGGGAACAGGAAGGATCATAAACCAGAGAGACCAGTTCAAACCAATTTCACAGAACTCCTCCCTTCAGTTACATTACTGTAAATTACAAATATTACATCACCAGAACAAATGATTATTTGCTAATCCATGATTCAGAAGGACAACCATTGTTAAACAGCAGCCTTTGGAAACTGCTTAACCCTTCATCCTCCCTTTGCTCCATCACCACATGTAAAACAAAGAAGCTATGAATGAAGTGTATTGAGAGGACAGTGACTAAGAAACGGGTAAAGCACATATACACTCCTTTATACAGAGAAATGGCGAAAGGTGGCAGGTATTCAGTGTGGCAAGAGAAGACATTAGTAAAGTCATATGAGTGCTGACAAATCGTTTTCTGGAGATTGGGCTGAACTTAGCCTGAAGAATGTTGCTTACAGTAACTTCTTTGCTGTAAATCTGTAATTTGGGTAATGGACTTGGGCAACCACAGACATATCTTTCAAAGACACTGATATCCACATCTGCCCAGACCTCTAATTTTTTTCTATCACAACGAATACTCCTGTCAGAGAACAGAAATGTCTCTGGAGATTAATGAATATATACAGTCAACCACAAGCAGAACATATTACCAAAATCAGAAGACAGGAGAAGGAGATGTTTAAGGACAGGTCTCTATTAGTGTTTTAGTTTAGGCTGTGAGTGCTACTTTGAGGGGACTCTCCTGAATGCCCCTAGCTAGTATAGAATCATAGAATCATAGACTGATTTGGGCTGGAAGGGACTTTCGAAATTCATGTAGTCCAAACCCCTGCAGCAAGAAAGGACATCATCAACCAGATCAGGTTGCTCAGGGCCTCATTCAGCCTGGCCTTGAATGTTTCCAGGGTTGGGGCAGCCACCACCCCTCTGGGCAACTTGTTACAGTGTTTCACCCCTCTTTTCATAAAACATTTCTTCCTTGTATCTATGCTCTTTTAGTTTAAAACCACTATCCCTTGTCTTATCACAAAAGGCCCTACTAAAAAGTGTGTTCTTGTCTTTCTTTTAATCCCCTTTTAAGTATTGAAAGGCCACAATAAGGTTTCCCTGGAGCCTTCTCTTCTCCAGACTGGACAACCCCAACTCTCTCAACTTTTCTTCACAGTAGAGGTGCTCCAGCTCTCCAGTTATTTTTATGGCCCTCCTCTGGATCTGTTCCAACAGGTCCATGTTCTTGCCGTACTGAGGACCCCAGTGCTGGATGCAGCACTCCAGGTGGAGTCCCACCAGGACAGAGTGAAGGGACAGAATCGCCTCCCTCGACCTGCTGGACAAAGAAGCTTTGGTTTGCATCATGGAGCTCTTAAAAAAAGGAAGCCAGATTCCTTTTGGACGACACTAACTAAAAAAAGGGCTCCAAAAGACTACCTAAAACCCTTCCATTGCTAATGTAACTTCATTCAACAGGACCAAACTAGAACTAGTCTGATGTCAAACCCCAGAAACGTGTGCAGAGTACCTAGCATTCCTCAACACCTCTTCCCATTAGTCTGGATTTGCTAAGGCAGCTGGAGACTTAGATAGCTCAGGTTTTGAGACACACACTGCAGAGCTCTGAGAGGAGTCACAAAATGATCCAGAACACCTCATTGCAATTTGCAGCTATTCCATTTGTCTGCAATACGAGTGCCGTTTAAAATTCTGTCTGCTATTGTAGATACTTTCTTCTCAGAGCCTTTAGGAACGACCATTTTTTTTGGTCACTTCTGGGTGAGTATTCTCCTATGTTGAATGTAACTAGGCTACAGATGGGGCTGATTGTGGTCTGAAAATGTGTGTTTCTTTTTAGAGGGAGTTCTTAGGAACAGTTGAGCATTACTTGATTTCCTTCGGGCAGAGTTCACACTCTGTGTGCAGATGATCCTCTTGGCTTTGTGCTTTGTTGGCTGTTTTATTATGCCAGATAGCAATGGATTACATTGACGTAGTAATGAATTACATTGATGTAAATGGCTGCATAAAAGATGTAAATGACTTTCATTTTCTGTCTACAAGTAGTAGGGAAGTTTTCAGTCTATGTGTAAGAATTTTAGGTATAATTGCAAAGGAAAAAGTACCTAATGAGAAGCATGTCTGAATTCAGAAGGGTCCCAAATTAGACAAGATAGGTCAGAGAAATCCTCACAAGCCCCCAAACAGATGAGTGTCTGTTTTCCTCAGGTCTGAGTGTGCAGGATTCAGCTCGGCCTAATTTATGGTGTCTGCAGTGGAGATATCTGCACCTCAATTAGGTGTTAAGCTCCTATTAAAATTAATGGAGAGTTTGAAGGTTGCCTAAGCACAGCCTTCTAGTGTCATTTGAGATGCCATCAAGAATAAAAGATATCTGCATAAAGCCTGAAGATAAGACCCAAGACCTAGGGGTGACCCACACTCTTCTGGAGCAGCCTAAGGGTGACAACGCATAGCATCTAACACTTCAGTAAGACTTCTATGTCTAGGAAATGGGCTTGGACGTGAGCTTTCCCTTAATTCTGATGGGAGCTTGGATGAGCTCAGATACCGACACCTGTGATTTATAGCCTAAATTCAGGCAAGCTGAATTCTTCTCAGTATTTCATAATGAATGCAGTGGAAGTGGTAAACAAGTGCTGGCAGGGTGAAGAATAGCCCTGTTCACAGGGAAGAAAAGGCAGAGGTAGGTTGTGGTACTCTTAATGAACAAGGGTGGCATATTTATGTGTGCTGGAAATAGAACTGTGCAAATAATGGATTTTTAGGTTTGGTGGTTGAACTGAAAGTTATACAGTAAATTCCTTTTAGTTAACCTGAAATCTATTTTTTTGCCACTGTGTGTGTGTTTTTAGCTAATATAAGGAACATGTGTCTCATCTGCTTTGTTAATTACAAGGAACTAGACTTCTATATAGCTGCAGCCATGGGTTAGGCATGGTAGCTTTATTCCTGTGGTAGTGGATTAAACATCTTAGAAAGGACGCTAGGTAGGAACTACTGGCTCATGAACTGAAAATTGCCATGCAGTGATATGAAAGGAAAGAATAAATAATCTTATTTTGCAGCATGACTAGAAAGCTTATCTGCCATATTACGTATTTTATGGGTTCTACTCTGCAACTTTTTCTTCGGATTGTGTTCACTGGAAGTGCCACAATATTTATTCGCCTATGTAAGTGAGCAAAAGTGATTCATCATGCAAAAAGATTGTGAAACTGGGCAGTATATCTTATGTGTCTATGTTTTCACCTGTCTCTAAAATAATCATGCAAACCCCATCATTTGAGGGATATATTAGCCACATTCTTGTGCTCTGACATCAGATTTAGACCCGAAAGCTTTTCTGGTTTAATTATATTGTTAAACTGGTAAAATATGTCAGTTTAAATCATGATATTACAGTTTTGGAAGTACTGAAACTGCTGCAGGTTATGCCTACTCAGAATCTAGAATAAAGTATAATAGCATTGAAACTTATATCCCAACATGACTGTGTTTGCAAGAGAGCACATACCTGTGCTCGCAAAGCTGCTGGATTTTACCTACTCAAATGGGAATTCTTGGGTGAGTAAAATGAACAGAGTTTGAGTCCTGATCAACAAAAACAATCTATAGTAAAAAAAAACCAAACAACAAAAAAAACCAAACAACAAAAAAAAAAAACCAAAACAAAAAACCCCCCCAAAACAACAAAAAACTGTGATATTAAGTTCATACCCATGAGCAGTTTAACACTACAGATGTTTAGGAATATATTAGTTGAATTTTTCAAAGAAGATACATGTTGATGCTTCAAATTATCACATGGAAAATTGTGCAGTTGGCAGCAAAACTTGCTTTTCCTTAAAAAAAAAGAGTTATATTAATATTTACTTGATTGCCTGATAAAAGTAATACTACAAAAGAATATTGCAAAACCTTGGAGGCTTGGCATGCTTTTCTATGTGGGTGGAAAAATGTTGTGCTGAAGCCAAGCTGGAATGAATCATGAAACTGTAACATAAAAAACATACTAGATCT